>LR749729.1:1386625-1499396 GCA_902729485.2 Mus minutoides
AAGGTAGTGTAGACACTGTTCTTGTGATATTTTGATGAAGAATGTGGCTGCTTTTTGTCCTTGTCTGAAGAGTCTGCCTGAGGCTAAGGTGAAGAAACTCAGATTAATTACATTGACAAAGGAAGTCTTAGCAACGCCCAGCAGAGACTTTGTTCTCTGAAGACTTTAGTCTCATGAAGAGCATATTGTACAAGCACAGCAAGCTTCGAAAGGAACAATACAAAATGTATGGTTCAAGTCATAATAAAAGGGTACCAGAAAGTAAAATGGAGCTGAAACATGTCTTCAAGGAGATAAAGAGATTAAGAAAGTAGAGATTTCAGGGCAAGATTCCACCCAGCTAAATTTGGGTTCAGGCATGGTAGTACAAGCCTTTAATCCCACAAGACAAAAACCAAGTAGATCTCCGAGTTCAAGGCAAGCCTGAGACAGAGCAAATTCTAGGTGAAGAAAAGCCAGGTGTGGTGGTACATACCTTTAATCCCAAAAGATAGAGTTATGCAGATCTCTGAGTTCAAGGTCAATATACAGAGCAAGTTCCATGACAACCAAACTTAGGCAGTGAGTTGGTAGACAGAAAGCAGGTAATAGAAGTAGGGGCATGTTCCAGCCCCAGCAAACAGCAGTATGTAGCAGCTTGACCATGTGGTTCTGGCTTTAGAGCTCAGACTAGAAGAGACAATAGTCTCTTGATGCTAGTTACCTGGAGCTAAGAAATTAGCGGTGATTAAGAAGAAATTAGCAGCCGGGTGTGGTGGCACACGCCTTTAATCCCAGCACTCGGGAGGCAGAGGCAAGCAGATTTCTGAGTTCGAGGCCAGCCTGGTCTTCAGATTGAGTTCAAGGACAGCCAGGGCTACACAGAGAAACCCTGTCTTGAAAAAGAAGAAGAAGAAGAAGAAGAAGAAGAAGAAGAAGAAGAAGAAGAAGAAGAAGAAGAAGAAGAAGAAGAAGAAGAGAAGAAGAAGAAGAGGAAGAAGAGGAAGAAGAGGAAGAAGAGGAAGAAGAGGAAGAAGAGGAAGAAGAGGAAGAAGAAGAAGAAGAAGAAGAAGAAGAAGAAGAAGAAGAAGAAGAAGAAGAAGAAGAAGAAGAAGAAGAAGAAGAAGAAGAGGAGGAGGAGATTAGCATCACTGAGGCAAAATTTTCTGGGAAGTGTTTTCTGAGAGCAAAAGAACTTGTGTTCCAGAGATAGCCAAGGTTGTACCTTTTGCTGCAGCTGGACTTGGTAATGTGTAAGAATCACCTAGGTGGTACTGGTTTTGAAGACATGAAGGGGTCATGGAGAGCAACTGAGGCTTAGCACTCAGAGAGACCAAGGAAGGCCACTGGTGAAGGTGCAGCCTCAGTTGCAGTTGATGGTCTAGGAGAGAAGGGGTCATGCAAAGAAGTTGAGGCTTGGCACCATGAAGAAAGCCTGTGAGAGACTATTGGTGAAGCCAAGTTGCAGCAGAAGCCTCCAGTGTATTGGAGTTGCTTGTATCATGGGATGATCACCAAGAACAACAGCAGCAGTAGCAGAGTGGAGTCAACCAGAGCCTAGAGTGCTACAGAGGGCAGAGCTGGAGAAGTGACCTAAGCCCTTTGGAGGAGCCCAGATCATGTGTTGATCCCAGACATTGGAACAAAAAGCTATGAAGTTGAAGTTTGAAGACCCCGGGATGTTAAAGATGACAAAGCTAAGGGATACCTACCAAGGAAAGCTGCTAACAGAAAGTAGAAACAGCCCAGGACAAAGAACTTTGTTACAGTCAACAAAGATGAAAAAGGAGTGGGGATCTATAAAATATTTTGATATCTCCATGAAATTAGACACGGAGATGCAGAGTTTCAAGTTTTCCCAGCTGATTTTCTGTCTTGCTTTGGGGATTACAGTTAAGTGATTGGTTGAATCTCAGAAGAGACTTTGAACTTTGGACTTTTAAAATTGTTGAGACTGTGATAGACTATGGGAACTTTAAAAGTTGGACAACCCACATTTTTTATTATGGAATGGCTACGTATGACCCCCATAGACTCATACGTTTGAACAAGCCTATGGGGGCTAGGGAGTGGAATGAGATAGTTTGGATATGCTAGGCCCAGGTAGTGGCAATATTTGGATCTGTGGCCTTGTTGGAGGAAGTATAGCCTTGTTAGTGGAAGTGTGTTGCTGTGGGTGTGGGCTTTAAGACCCTCATCCTAGTTGCTTGGAAGCCAGTCTAAGCGTCCTTCAGATGAAGATGTACAACTCTCAGCAACTCCTGAACCATGCCTGCCCGGATGCTGCCAAACTCCTGCCTTGATGATAATGGACTGAACCTGTAAACTAGCCCCGATTAAATGTAATCCTTGAAAGAGTTTCGTTGGTCGTGGTATCTGTTTACAGCAGTCAAACTGTAACCAAGGCAATCCCCAAATATCTGAGAGAGAGAGAGAGAGAGAGAGAGAGAGAGAGAGAGAGAGAGAGAGAGAGAGAGGCTAGTTCTAATGCCATATGATTTACGATTTACATATACTTTAAGGGAGCTTTGGGGACATTCTGTTGGAGTCCACCCAGCTCTGTATCTGCCATAGTGGTCCTTTGGGAGACTTAGAAGACATCTCATTGATAATGTTTACCAATGTATTCTTTTTTTGTCAAGAAGTGTTATTGAAAAATGAGTAGTTAATATTGATTCTTCTGCTGTACATTATAGCAAAATTATGGTTTTCTCAATTGTGCTGACAGGCAGGACTAATTTCTAATAGTTTTTGTACATTTGCTCTGTCTTTATACAATGCTGCCAAGTTGTACCAAGGCTGGTGTTACATGAGTACAACTTCTAGCAGTAACATGTTCTATCTCACACTGGTTTTCATGAATCACCTCAGTGATACGTTGTTATGAACGTCAGCAGCTGACAGGGGAAAATGAAAGGAGAAATAACACATGTAGCTTTAAATTTGTGATTTTTACTGTAGAGTGTGTATATGCACATACAGTTTGAAACTTTGTCTGCTCTTATACAACTCGTATATTTAAGTTTGTCTATAAATTCAGAATTTCTGATTTAAATTTGATATTTTAACTTCTAATTGCTTCTCTGTTAATATATGAGCCTTTGAATGCTAATGAGCTGAAAAAATTACAAACACAGTCTTAGTTAGGGTTTCCATTGTTGTGAAGAGACACCATGACCGTGGCAGCTACTACATTGGAAAATATTTACTTTGGGCTGGCTTACAGCTCAGAGCTTAGTCCATTATTGTCATGGCAGGAAACATGGTGTTCAGTCAGACATGGTGCTGTAGAGAAGCACTATATTCAATCATGAGAGATCTACATCTTAAACTGCAAGCCTCAGAGGTGACTCTGTGCTAGGGCATAGCATGAGCATAAGAGACCTCAAAGCCCTCCCCTATAGAGACACATTCCTTCCAACAAAGCCACACCCCCTATTAGTACCATTCCCTATGCAGCAAAATTCACACACCAGTTACTATATATATAAATGTTTCATTTAGATACATATTTTTAGGGAAAAATAACTATACACTAAATATAAAAACATTCACATCATTCAGTCATGTATTTGAAACTAACAGTAGTTAATTGTTGTAGAAATTTTTAATTCTAATCCAGGGTTTCTACCCCCACCTTTGATCATTAAAGACACATACAATCTTTATATTTACAATAAGCCTTAAACAGAACAAGAGCTGGACAGATATCTATCCTCTGTGCTATTAGAATCTACTTTTCTATCGATAGCCCTGAGTTATTGCTTACTATGTCTCATCTGGGCTGCTCTTAATTCCAATTAACCAGCCCTCAGGGCCATATTTGCTTGACTCCTAACCCGTGGTTTCTCCTCTCTTTACCCTCTTCTCTCCTAAAGATCTCCTCCAACCCCCCGTTAGGAACACCAAGCACTACTTATCTCGATTCTCCCCAGCTGCAGGTTGTAGGCATCTTTATTTTCCAATCAAAAATAACTTCAGGGCAAGGTCATGTAGTATCACTTGAATCTATATGTGGATTCTCTTGTCTCTGGGGCAACCAGTTTTAGGGGTCTCCTGTACTTTGCATTATAACATTTGGCAAAAGACTAAACCTCAAGAGTTCATGTTTTATCTTCATTTGAAAATACATGTTGTAGTTAGGACCAGGAAAGCAGGTAGATCTAATTGCAGATCTTCACCCATTCTTACTCTTCTCCAAGTTGAATCCCCAAGTCTTATTGCCAGTTCTCTGGTAACCTGCTGAAGCCCCACAGTGAATCTCACAGAGCTTTACCTCTAAACTTCCCTCCCTTGACCTATTGTCTTATATCAGACCCAACTTCAGAAGACATTCCCTGAGAAACAATAGGCCACTCTGGCCAGGAAAGCAGGGAAGCTAGCCAGATTTTCACCTCTTCCTCCTCTCCTCCAAATTCAGTTGTCCATTCTCATTCCCATCTCTGTAGCAAACCACTGCTATGGTTTTCCCCTTCTCTCTGTCTCCTCTCTGGCAGATCAAGAAGATCTTCTCCTCAAACATCTTCCCCACTTATCCTGTTGTCCCAACCCCCAACTTCAACAGGCACTCTATGGAAACCCTCCAGCCAAGCTTGATAGAGAAACAAGTAGGCCAGCAAAGCAGGTAGGTGATTTTCAGATCTTCACTCTTCTAATCCATATAAAATCCTCAGTCTCATTTCCAGCTCTGTAGCAGACAACCTCACTCTCTGCCCCATTCCCAGGGGAATTAACAGATCCTGTTGGAACATCCTGCTTTCTTTCCTCCTGTGGACCTCTCAAATATCCCACCCACTTCTAGTACATTCCCATACCTAAGTATCAGTTTCTAATACTTAGAAGAATATTTGACTCAGAACACCCAGCATCTATACCCATAAAGATTCCAGAAAAATGTCCTACCAGGCAGCACACAGCCACCACCTGCACCTATGGTCCAGAAAAGGTAACATAATCCAAAGAAAACACCCATCCAACAAAAACAAGATCATATAACAGTACCTAAAATTATAATTTTTTCAAACATAGAAGCCTAGGCATCAGTGTAAAATCATAATCAGTAATATCCAGGACAATGTGTTTTCACTAGAGAATAACAACCCTGCCACACCAGGCACTAAGTATACATCATACCTGAATCACAAGGGGGAAACAACTTAAAATAGCCTTTATGAATATGATGGATGTTCTTAAAGATGAAGCAAATAAGTCTCTTAAAGAAATCTTTGAAAACACAAACAGTGAAAGCAGATTAAGCGAAACCATCCAAGGCCTGAAGGTTGAAATCCATAAAGAAAATCCAAACTGAAGGACATTTGGAAAAGAAAAATTCAGGAACTCAAACCTAACCCTCAGAGGCAAACCTAACCAATAGAACATTATAGATGGATAGAACAGCAGGCATTGAAGATATGACAGAAGAAATGTATACTTCAGTTAAAGAAATGGTCAAATCTACAAAAATCCTGGAACAAAACAGCCAAGAAATCTAGGATACAATAACAAGAACAAGTATAATAAAAATAGAAACAGAGAAAGAAGAAACCCAGGTCAAAAGCATGGAAAATATTTTCAGCAAAATAATAGAAGAAAATTTGCCTAACCTAAAAAAGAAGTTGTCTATCAAGGTACAAGAAGCATACAGAACACCAAACAGACTGGATCAGAAATGAAATCCACTCCCACTCCCACTTCCACTCACCCTCCACAGTACATAATAATCAAAACACTAAAAATACAGAACAAAGAAATAATATTGAAAGCTGAAAGAAAAAAGACCAAGTAACATATAAAGAGAGACCTATTAGAATAACACCTAACTTTCTCAATGGTGACTCTAAAATTTAAAAGGGCCCAGACAGATTTTTCTACAGACTCAAAGAGACCAAAGATGCATAGACTATACCCCCCAAAAAACTTTCAATCACCATAGATGTAAGAAACAAGATATTCCATGATAAAACTCAATTTAAGCAATATCTACCTACAAATCTAGCCTTACAGAAGATGTTAGAAGGAAAACTCCAACCTAAAGAATTTAACCATCTCTAGGAGGAATAAATAACCCTAGAGCAGCAAGTCAAAAGAAGAAAACACACACTTACACACACACACACTTACACACACACACACACACACACACACACACACACACTGCAACAACAAATGAACAACAATCAAAATTCATTTATATCTCTCAACATCAATGGTCCCCAATAGAAAGACACAGACTACCAGAATGAAAATGAAAGCAATATTCATCTTTTTGCTGTATGTAAGAAACACACCTTAATATCGAGGATATCACCTAAGCATAAAAGGATGGAAAAAATACATTCCTAGGCAATGTGCCAAAGAGGTAAGCTACTATAACCATTTTAGTATCTGACAAATAGATTTCAAAACAAAACTAATCAGAAGACTTGAGGAAGGATGTTATTTATTAATCAAAGTAAAAATTTATCACAAAGACATTGAAATTCTTAACATCTATGTCCCAAACACAAGGACACCCAAGTTCATAAATGAAACACTACTATAGCTTAAATTATATATTGGCCTTCATACACTGATAGTGGGAGACTTCAATAACCAACTCTCACCAATACTCAGGTCATCCAGATGAAAGGTAAACAGAAATACTGGGGCTAGCGGACATTATAAATCAAATGAACCTAACAGATACTTACAGATCATTTTACCTAAAGACAAAAGAATATACTATCTTCTACAGCATTTCATGGAATTTTCTCCAAAAGTGACCACATACTCAACATAAAGCAAGTCTCAACAGACATATTAAAATAATACCCTTCACCCTATTTGCTTACCATGAATTAAAATGATATCAACACCAACAGAAACAACAGAAAGCTTGTAACCTCATAAAAATTGAACACTTTTCTACTTAATGGAAAATGGTTCAAGATGAAATTAAGAAAGGAAGTGATGATTTTCTAGAGTTGAATAAAAATGAATACTCAACATACCCAAACAAATGAGACATGAAAGCATGGGTCTAAGCTGCAAGTTCATAGCAATAAATGTTCACACTTAAAAAAACAAAATCTCATACTTGTAACTTAACAGCAAAAAAGAAGATATCACATCCAAAAGGAATAGAAGCCAAGAAATAGTCAAAGTCAAGGTTGAAATCAATAAAATAGAAACAAACAAACCAATATGATGAATCAATGAAACAGAGTTGGTTCTTTGAGAAAATCATTAAGATTGACAAATCCTCATCCAAATGAACTAAAAGACAGAAAGAGAATATCTAAATTAACAAAATTAGAGGTAAAGAAGGGTACATAAAACCAGACAGCAAGAAAATCCAAAGAATCCTAAGGTTTAAGCTACATACATATCACTTACTAAGAGGTATGTATCTTTATCTGATCTTGTATGTAATCAAGATCAGATAAGAGTTTAAATAGACCTATAGCCTCAAGTGAAGCTTGAGTAAGTAAAAATCATTAATTAAAATTCTTCCAAGCATAAAATGTCCAAGGCCAGATTTTTTTAAGCTCAGAATTCTATCAAATTTTCAAGGAAGAGTTAATCCCAATACTCCTCAAATTATTTCACAAAATAGAAATAGGAGGAGCATTGTCCAATTTGTTTCAAGAAAGAGAATTACAGATCACTAAAACCAGAAAGAAGACAAGGTTCTTCCCTTTCTCCATACCTACTCGATATAGTTTTAAAAGTCTTAGCTAGAGCAATAAGGCAATTGAATGTGATAAAGGGGATGCAAATTGGAAAGGAAAAAGTCAAAGTATATTTGCATATGATAGTATATATGAGTGATCTGAAAATTTTCACCAGAAAAACTCCTATAGCTAGCTAATAAACAATTTCTGTATATAGCTGGATGTAAAATTAACTCGCAAAAGTAGTAGTCATCCTATATATAAGTCCTAAGTGTACAAATAAGAAATAGGAGAAATAACATCTTTCACTATAGCTTCAAATAGTATAAAATATCTTGGGATACTCTATCCAAGCAAGTGAAAGTCTTGTATGATAAAACTTTGACGACATTGAGGAAGATGAAAAGATCTTGTATTATCATGGATCAATAGGCATATTATAGTAATATTAGCCATCCCACTTGTGGTGGTTTCAGTGAGAATGACTGCCATAGACTCATAGATTTGAATTCTTGGTCACTTGGCAGTATTTGAAAAGATTAGAAGGTGTGGCTTTGTTGGTGGAAGTGAGCTTTGAGATTTAAAACACACGCATGCCAAGCCCAGAGTTTTTGTTCCTTCTCTTGCTTTTAGACTTGAGTCTTTTTTTTTTCCTTTAGACTTGAGTCTTGTACTCTCAGCTACTTCTTCAGCTCCATGTCTGAATTCTTGCCACCATGCTCCCCACAATGATGAAACTGACCAAACCTCAAAACCGTAAGCAAGCCTCAATCAAGTGTTCTCTTCTGTAAGAGTTGCTATTTTCATAGTGTCTCTTCAGCAGCAGAACATTGACCAAGACCCTACCAAAAGCAATCTATAGATTCAATGCAATCCCTGTCAAAATTTCTATATGATTCTTCACAGATCATAAAAGTATAACTTTTCAGTTTCATATTGAAACACACATACACACACCAAGACAAACAAAACAACAAAACAAAACCAAAAATCCAAAGCAAACAAGCAAACAAAACCCCACAGGATAGTTAAAACAATCCTGAAAGGATTGCAGGAGGTATCATCATTCATGATTTCAAATTATTCTGCAGAGCTACAGTAATAAAAATAACAGCATGGTATTGGCACAAAAAAATGAACATACTGATCAATGGAATTAACAATAGGAGTAGATGAGAATGAAGATTTTCAACTTAAAGGGCCGACAAATATCTTGAACAAAATTATAGAAGAAAACTTCCCAAACCTAAAGAAAGAGACGGCCATGAACATACAAGAAGCCTAGAGAACTCCAAATAAACTGGACCAGAAAAGAAATTCCTCATGACACATAATAATCAGAACAACAAATGACCTAATTAAAGATAGAATATTAAAAGCAGTAAGGGGAAAAGGTCAAGTAACATATAAAGGCAGGCCAATTAGAATTACACCAGACTTCTCACCAGAGACTATGAAAGCCAGAAGATCCTGGATAGATGTTATACAGACATCTGTTATACCAACACTAGGATAGAAACTACACCCTAGAAAAAGCAAGAAAGCAATCCTTCAACAAACCTATAAAAAGAGAGCCGCAAAAACAGAATCCCAACTTTAACAATAAAAATAACAGGAAGCAACAATTACTTTTCTTTAATTTCTCTTAATATCAATGGACTCAATTCCCCAATAAAAAGACATAGACTAATAGACTGGCTACACAAACAGAAGCCAACATTTTGCTGCTTACAGGAAACCCACCTCAGGGAAAAAGACAGACACTACCTCAGAGTGGAAGGCTAAAAAACAATTTTCCAAGCAAATGGTCTGAAGAAACAAGCTGGAGTAGCCATTCTATTATCGAATAAAATTGACTTCCAACCCAAAGTTATCAAAAAAGACAAGGAGGGGCACTTCATAATCATCAAAGGTAAAATCTACCAAGATGAACTCTCATTTCTGAATATCTATGCTCCAAATAAAAGGGCATACACATTTATTAAAGAAACTTTAGTAAAGCTCAAAGCACACATTGCACCTCACACAATAATAGTGGGAGACTTCAACACCCCACTCTCACCAATGGACAGATCCTGGAAACAGAAAATAAATAGAGACACATGGACACTAACGGAAGTTATGAAACAAATGGATTTAATAGATTTCTACAGAACATTTTATCCTAAAACAAAGAATATACCTTCTTCTCAGCACCACATGGTACTTCCTCCAAAACTGACCATATAATTGGTCACAAAGGCCTCAACAGATACAAAAATATTGAAATTATCCCATGGATCTTATCAGATCACCAGAGACTAAAGTTGTTCTTCAATAACAGCATAAATAATAGAAAGCCAAAATTAATGTGGAAACTGAACAACACTCTAATCAATGATACCTTGGTCAAGGATGAAATAAAGAAAGAAATTAAAGACTTTTTAGAGTTTAATGAAAATGAAGCCACAACATGCCCATCTTATGGGACACAATGAAAGCATTCCTAAGAGGAAAACTCATAGTCCTGAGTGCCTCCAAAAAGAAACTGGAGAGAGCATACACTAGCAGTCTGACAGCACACCTAGAAGCTCTAGAACTAAAGGAAGCAAATTCACCCAAGAGGAGTAGACTGCAGGAAATAATCAAACTAAGAGCTGAAATCAACCAAGTGGAAACAAAAATAACTATTCAAAGAATCAACCAAACCAGGAGCTGGTTCTTTGAGAAAATCAACAAGATAGATAAACCCTTGGCCAGACTAACTAGAGGGCACAGGGACAGTATCCTAATTAACAAAATCAGAAATGAAAAAGAAGACATAACAACAGAACCTGAGGAAATCCAAAACATCATCGGATCCTACTACAAAAGGCTATACTCAACAAAACTGGAAAACCTGGAGGAAATGGACATCTTCCTAGACAGATACCAGGTACCAAAGTTAAATCAGGATCAGATTAATGATCTAAACAGTCCCATTTGCCCTAAAGAAATAGAAGCAGTCATCAATAGTCTCCCAACCAAAAGAAGCCCAGGACCAGATGGGTTTAGTACAGAGTTCTATCAGACCTTCAAAGAAGACCTAATTCCAACTCTCCTCACACTATTCCACAAAATAGAAACAGAAGGTACTCTACCCAATTCATTCTATGAAGCTACAATTACCCTGATACCTAAACCACATAAAGATCCAACAAAGAAAGAGAACTTTAGACCAATTTCCCTTATGAATATCAATGCAAAAATACGCAATAAAATCCTTGCAAACCGATTCCAAGAACACATCAAAATGATCATCCATCATGACCAAGTAGGCTTCATCCCAGGGATGCAAGGTTGGTTTAATATATGGAAACCCATCAATGTAATCCACTATATAAACAAACTCAAAGACAAAAACCACATGATCAGCTCATTTGATGCTGAGAAAGCATTTGACAAAGTCCAACACACCTTCATGATAAAAGTCTTGGAAATATCAAGAATTCAAAGCCCATACCTAAACATCATAAAAGTAATCTACAGCAAACCAGTATCCAACATCAAAGTAAATGAAGAGAAGCTGGAAGCACCCCCTCTAAAATCAGGAACTAAACAAGGGTGCCCACTTTCTCCCTACCTATTCAATATATTACTTGAAGTCCTAGCCAGAGCAATTCGACAACAAAAGTAGATCAAGGGGATACAAATTGGAAAGAAAGAAGTCAAAATATCACTATTTGCAGATGATATAATAGTATATATAAGTGATGCTAAAAATTCCATCAGAGAACTCCTAAACCTGATAACCAGCTTCAGTGCAGTAGCTGGATATAAAATTAACTCAAACAAATCAATGGCCTTTCTCTACACAAAGGATAAATGGGCTGAGAAAGAAATTAGGAAAACAACACCCTTCACAATAGTCACAAATAATATAAAATACCTTGGTGTGACTCTAACTAAGGAAGTGAAAGATCTGTATGTTAAGAACTTCAAGTCTCTGAAGAAATAAATTGAAGAAGATCTCAGAAGATGGAAAGATATCCCATGCTTATGGATTGGCAGGATTAATATAGTCAAAATGGCTATTGTGCTGAAAGGAATATGATATGGGACTAATATCTAATATATACAAAGAGTGCAAGAAGCTGGACTCCAGAAATTCAAATAACCCCATTAAAGATGGGGTACAGAGCTAAACAAATTCTCAACTGAGGAATATTGAATGGCTGAGAAGCACCTGATAAAATGTTCAACATCCTTAATCATCAGGGAAATGCAAATCAAAATAACCTTGAGGTTCCATCTCACACCAGTCAGAATTGCTAAGATCAAAAATTCAGGTGATAGCAGATACTGGAGAGGATGTGGATAAAGAAGAACACTCCTCCATTGCTGGTGGGATTGCAAGCTTGTACAACCACTCTGGAAGTCAGCCTGGCGGTTCCTCAGAAAATTGGACATAGTTCTACTAGATGGATCCAGCATCACCCCTCCTGGGCATATATCCAAAAGATGTACTAACTGCTAATAAGGACACATGCTCCACTATGTTCATAGATGCCTTATTTATAATAGCCAGAAGCTGGAAAGAACCCAGATGTCCCTCAACAGGGGAATGGATACAGAAAATGTGGTACATTTACACTCAGCTATTAAAAAGAATGAATTTTTGAAATTCTTGGGCAAATGGATGTATCTGGAGGATATCATCCTTAGTGGAATAACCCAATCACAAAAGAAGTCACTAGTTATGCACTCACTGATAAGTGGATATTAGCCCAGAAACTTAGAATGCCCAAGATATAATTTGCAAAACACAAGAAAATCAAGAAGAAGAAAGACCAACTTGTGGATACTTCATTCCTCCTTAGAATAGGGAACAAAATACCCATGAAAGGAGTTACAGAGAAAAAATTTGGAGCTAAAATGAAAGGATGGACTATCCAGAGACTACCCCACCAGGGGATCCAATCCATAATCAGCCACCAAACCCAGACACTATTGCATATACCAGCAAGATTTTGCTGAAGGCCCCTGATATAGCTGTCTCATATGAGGCTATGCTAGTGCCTGGCAAATACAGAAATGGATGCTCACAGTAATCTATAGGATGTAACACAGGGCCTCCAATGCTGGAGTTAGAGAAAGTACCCAAGGAACTGAAGCCGTTCTTCAGCTATAGCAACCCTATAGGGGGAACAACAATTTGAACTAACCAGTACCCCCAGAGCTCATGTCTCTAGCTGCATATGTAGTAGAAGATGGCCTAGTAGGCCATCATTGGGAAGAGAGGCCTCTAGTTCTTGCAAACTTTATATGCCCCAGTACAGAGGAATGCCAGGGCCAAGAAGTAAGAGTCGGTGAGCAGGGGAGCAGGGCATTGGGAGGGTATAAGGAACTTTTGGGATAGCATTTGAAATGTAAATAAGAAAATATATAATAAAATGAAATAAAATTTAAAAATAAGAATGATCTTAATAACAATGTTTTTGAATCATGCTTGTGTGCGCATAAAATGGGTCAATATATGTAGAGGGCATCAATGCCAATCCTGTGGCAAATAAAAATACATAAGCAGCTATTATTAATAGAAATGACAGAATTTTTAAATAAAAAATACATGTTTCTGTTTGGGTATATTTTGCTTATGTATGTGTGTATGTGTATACATATCTGATAATCACAATTTTTGCCTTTTGGTTTACTCATGCTGTCTAGTGGGAAAAATAACCCTATCACACCAGGGTAACAAAATTTACTTCGCTTAATCCATAGTATCGCTTCAAAAATGGAAGGAAGCAATTTGAGAGGCCTGGATATAAAACCTCAAATCTGAGCCATCTCTGCAAATATACAGTAGATTCCTATGAAAAAGATTGCTGGGAACTTCAGAGGAAATTGGCAACTAGACCTGCCACTCAGCCGGGTGGTGCAGTAATCCACTGGGGAACCGTTTGAGAGTTGGGACAGTGCCAGTTTGAGCATTCTTTAGCACACTTGTTAAATACCATAAAGAGAACTAAATAAAATGGGAGTTCAAGTGCATGGAAAAATGGAGATTCAACATGAGCACTGACCTTTGGAATGGGCATCAGTAGCAAGGATTCTGGTTATAGGTTGAATCACAGGAACATTTCATGTTACTGTTTCAGAGAAGTCATCCATAGGCCCTTCAGAAAAGTTGCCCTTTATCCCCAGGTAGGAGGCATCTCCATAAACTCCACTGGTGAAAGACTTGGTGAGTTCTCCCTTTTAAGGATTCATTTCCTCTGAGAATGGTTTGAAAACAGCCAATGGACTCCTGACCATTATAATAATAAATGAACTTCTTTATTTACAAATATGAATTAAAGTCACAGAAGTACCAGATGTTTTGAGACAAGGAAGGACTGGGCTAGTGATATAGCTCAGAAGGTTAGGGCACTTTTCAAAAGGTGAGCTGAGCTCCATCCCTGGAACACACATAAAGTTGAAAGAAGAGAGAAGATAGCCACAACTTTGACTGCCACAGGTGTACCTTTGCACACATGCATACCTATCAAAATATCACACACCTAACATACACAAATGTTCAAAACCAGTCAATATTAATAAGAGAAAAAAGAAAGATGACAGACACTAAAATAATTGTACAATTATGGAGAAAAAAAATTTAAATCTTAAATAGATTTCAGATGTTACTGTATGCAAAATGGAATTGTAAAAGGTATATATATATATTTTTAGTCAAAGCCTAGCACAATTATAATTTAAAAAAAAAGATCTGAATTGTAGCATGCTATTTTTATAGACAGACACACTAACTAGAAGTTACATAGAATGACTTTCTTGGTTTGGGGGTCAAGGAAAGAGATTGAAAATCTAGTCAAACAGACTCTAGGGTTAAAAACAACTATCTTGCGCTCTGAAGCTTTGAGAAAACCCTCCATTTCAGATTCTGGCCAAAAGAACTGGGATTTTAAGTGGTTACAGCATTCATTAGCCTCACGGCTGACTCCAGAACAGGGAAGCACAAGTAGATTTTTGCAGCTATTATGATTCTAGCAAAGGCTTTAAGGCTTTAAGAGGGCTAGACTCTTCTCAGAATATAAAACGATTTGTGATTTCTTTAAACGAAGATTCATAGAAGTTTTGCCTTCACCCTGTGTTCTTAAATTTTAAAACATGAATATGTGGCTAATAGATATCTTTTCATAATTAATAAGTAATTGACAAATTTTAAAGTGGAAAAGAAAAATATGGAGTGATTTTTATGTGTATATGTCTGTAAATATGTGTGAGTTTATGTGTGTGTGTGAGAGAGAGACAGAGAAGTGGGGGTGGTTTGATATAATGGCCTCCATAGACTCATGTGTTTGAATGCTTGGCCCATAGGGAGTGGCACTATTAGGAAGCCTTGTAGTAGGTGTGACCTTACTGGAGGAAATATGTCATTGTGGAGGTGGACTTTAAGGTCTTATATGCTCAAGCTATGCCCAGTGTGACACTCAAGACTTCTGCTGCTGCCTATGGATCAGGATGTAAAACTCTCTCAGCTCCTTCTCTGTACCATGCTTCGTGCCATGGTGATAATGGAATAAACTTCTGAAACTGTAAGCCAGCCCCAATTAAATGTTTTCCTTTATGGGAGTTGTTGTGGTAATGGTGTCTCTTCACAGCAACAAAACCCTAAGAAAGACAGAAGTTGGTACCAAGGACTAGGGTATTTCTGTGGTAAGTCTGACCATGGTTTTGTTTGGAGAAATGTGGATTTGAGTTTCTGGTTGAAGGGGTACTGTGAAAACCCCTAACAACCAGGTATAGGAGTAGTTCTGATGGTAAGGTCCTGTTCCTCAAATGGTTCTTGATCTATCAGCAAAAATACCATGGGCCAATTGCTGGGAGAAAGGATAGGTGGGACTTTCAGAGCAGCAGGCAAGCAGGTAGATGCAGGAGAGAGAGAGAGAGAGAGAGAGAGAGAGAGAGAGAGAGAGAGAGAGAGAGAGAGAGAGAGAGAGAGAGAGGGAGAGAGAGAGAGTGTTAGTTTACCATGCTTCAAAGGAGAAAAGTCAACCAGTCACATGAGATCTCGGGCAGAGCAGCCTTAAGCTGTTTCTCCAGGTGGGAGGTTGGGGTGTTGAGATGGGACTAAAGGTAACTGAGTGACTGAAGCTCGGGAAGGTTGAGAGGTGCTGAGCTGAGAATACTGGGAAGGGAACACTAGCCACAGTAGATTAATAATGCCCAGCAATTGAGCCAATCAGGCAAGTTGAAATTCACAATGTGTGTGTCTGTGTTTTTCATTGATGGATCCAATATTCTCTGGGAAGTAGCTGGTAGCTTGGCTCCATTCTTGGAGCTTAGGTGGGGTAGTGTAAGGGGAGGTTCTGATGAAAAGGTCTTGTTCCCCATTTGGTTCTTGATTTGTCAGTAAAGAAGGCTAGGGGGCAATTGCTGGACAGAAGATACAGGTGTGACTTCCAGGTGCAATGAGGTAAAAAGGAGACACAAAGAAGGAGAAAGTTTTTTTCGGCTATGCTTTGGAGGAAGAAGAATGCAGCAATCATGTGAGGTCTTGTGGAGGGCTTGGGGCTGTGGTCTCTGCAACTGGTGGGTGGCCAGCTATGTTTGTCAGGGGCTAGGTGTGACTAGCCACTAAGTTTAGGGCAGGTGGAGAGACAGAGATAATAAATTAGTAAGGGCACATTTTTCCAGGTGGGTTTATCTGTGCCCAGCAATTGTGTCTAGAAGGCAAGGTGTAAAGAAATGAGCGTGTGTGTGTGTGTGTGTGTGTGTGTGTGTGTGTGTGTGTGTGTGTTTTATTGGTAAATTCAAGGAAGCCAGGAGGGGCTGGTAGTACAACTGAACCCAGGCAAAGGTACTGATTTTAAAGCTACTTTTAACAGTAGCAAAAGCTACATTCAACACCCAGGTTGATTCTAGGACAGGAGGTAGCCCTGTTGGAGTAGGTGTAGCTTTGTAAGAGTAGGTGTGTCGCTGTGGGTGTTGGCTTTAAGACCCTCATCATTGGTGTCTGGAAGTCAGCATTCTGCTAGCAGTCTTCAGATAAAAATGTAGAACTCTCAGCTTCTCCTGCATCATGCCTATCTGGATGCTGCCATGTTCCCACCTTGATGATAATGGACTGAACCTCTGAACCTGTAAGCCAGCCTCAATTAAATGTTGACCTTATAAGAGTTGCCTTGGTCATGGTGTCTGCTCACAGCAGTAAAACCCTAACTAAGACACTAAACTGTGGAAAAAGATTCCACAGCCTCTTTACGTGTGATCCCTTCATGACTCTAAAGCAGTGATTCTCAACCTTCCTTAGTCTGAAATCCTTTGACACACTTTCTCATGTTGTGGTAATCGCCCAACCATAAAATTATTTCATTGCTACTTCATAACTGTAACCTTAACATTACTACTGTATACACTGGATATCTGAGAGTGACCCCAGAGAGGTTGTGACCCACAGGTTGAGAACCATTGCTCTTAATCCAGACTCACATGGACAACCTTCCAACTTTCCCTACTTGCTCGAGGTGGGGTCTGCCCTGCTCCTTGAATCACATTTGCATAAACTTTCCTTCCTTGTGGCTCTTTAGTAGCATAAAATCTCTTAGGCATTTCCTTTTTACTAGTTAGAATCTTTGCTGAGTTGGGGTCTTGCCTTGAGGCCACCCTTCTTAGTCCATTTCACATCAGGCATCTCTTTGTCTCTTTCAGCTCAAGCCTGAGCTTCAACATTAAATTTCCTGGTATTCTTTTCCATGTCTAACTGTAAATTTTGTGTTTCTTTTTGTCCCACTTGACCCTTTGTTTTGTAGACCTGCATGATAACTAATATTACCAATAACTGTGAGACAGACTTAGCGTGGGATTATATTAAAATCTCCTTGACCGATAAAATAAGTCTAACACTTTCAATTTGCTGTCAGTCAGATTCATAGCATGAGGACAAAAAGCAGCCATACTCTAGCCAAAGTATCACCAGAATGCTCTCCAGCCCATTGACTAATATCTTTCTCAGTGAAACTTCTGAAGCTGGGTTTGGTAATTTGAAGGAGAATGGCTCCCATATACTCAATACAGAAATGCTTGGCCTGCAGATGGTGGAACTGTTTGGGAAGGATTAGAAAGTGTGGTCTTGTGGAAGTTGTGTCACTGAGGATGAGCTTTGAGGTTTCCAAAGGCCATGCCAGACCCAGTCTTGCTCTCTGTCTCCTGCTTATGGGTTAAATGTAAGGTCTTCTCAACTACTAGTCCAGTGTCATGCCTGCCTGTCAGCTGCCATGCTCCCCATCATGAGCAAATATCTTGATGTAAATGACAGTGAAAAGTTGTTTTAAGAGAAAACTCCTAAAAGTTATTGACTGGCATAAAAAGTAGTTCCCTTGTTACTCTGCCATACCTCCATTGCATTAGTGTACTGGACCTCACTGATTATTTTTTTTATATAACTTTTGTTAACAAATTATAAATTTCTAGGTAAAATTGATACTAACGACAAAAGTTATAATAAAGAAGTGACTATTAGTTGGTGGCTACTTTCTGTGTTTAAGTGTTGCAGCTGCAACTATGTTTATAGCAGTTTTATTCATAATAGCCAGAAATTAGAAACAAACCATATGTCCTTCAATGGAAGAAGGAATAAAGACAATGTAGCTTATTTATACAATGCAATGCTATTCAGCTGTTAAAAACAAGGATATCTTGAATTTTTCAGGCAAATGAATGGAACTAGAAAACATCATCCTGAGTGAGGTAGCCAAGACTCAAAAGAACAGGCATGGAATATACTCCCTTATATGTGGGTTTTAACCATAAAATACAGGATATGCACATTAAACTCTACAGACCCAAAGAAGCTAAATAAGAAGGAGGGCCCAAGGGAAGATGCTTGAATTTTTCTCAGAAGGGAATATAGAGTAAATATTGGAGGAGGGAAGAAACTGGGTGGAAGAGGGGATGGGGAGGGGATCAGGGAAGGGGTATCAAGTGTGGGAAGATCAGGAGTAGGCAGGGGAAGCATCTCTAGGAAGTGCCAAACACCTGGAACAGGAGGAGGCACCAGGGTGTCTATGGGGGTGACTCTAGCTGAGACTTCTATCAGTGGGGGATATGGTGCCTGAAGTGGCCATTTCCTGTCCCCAGGGAGGACTCCCAGTGGAGGGATAAGGACAGCAACCCACTCACAAAACTTTCCACCTAGAATGTGTCCTACCTACAAGATGTGTGAGAACAAAGATGGAGCAGAAAAAGAGGGAATAGTCCAAATTGAGACCCATTCCATGGGCAAGAACCAATCCCGGACACCATTAATGATACTCTGTTATGCTTGCAGACAAGAACCTGGCATAGCTGTCCTCTGAGAGGCTCCACCCAGGAGCCAATAGAAACGGATGCAAAGACCCACAGTTACGCTTTAGATGAATTTCAGGGTGTCTTGTGGAAGCGTTGGGGGAAAGACTGAGGCACCCAAAGAGGACTGGGACTCCAGAGGAGACCAACGGAATCACTTAACCCTGGACCAATGGAATCACTTAACCCTGGAACAACGGAATCACTTAACCCTGGACCCTTAGGGGCTCCCAGAGATTGAACCACCAACCAAAAAGCAAGCATGAGCTGGATTTAGGCTCCCTGCACATACATAGCAGATGTGCAGCTTGGTCTTCATGTGGGTCTCCCAACAACTGGAGTGGGGCTGACCCTGTACATGTTGCTTGCCTGTGGATTCTATACCCCTAACTGGGCCACTTTGTCTGGCCTCAGTGGTAGAGAATGTGCCTAGTTTTGCAGTGTCTTGATGTGGGAGAGAATGTGTCATTTTCTTAGTGACCTAATGCGCTAGGATGGGGTGATACCCAGGGAGCGGCGCTCCCTCTTTTTAAAGGAGATGGAGATGGGAAATGGGGCATGGCGGGGGGGCGGGGGGGGGAGAGCCGTGTGCATCAGGGACTGGGAGGAGAAGGAGGGCTGATATTAGGAAGTAAAGTGAATAAGTAGATAAACAAAATGCTGCAGATGATTTTTTGGGGGGTGTTTTGGGAGCATACCTCTGGTTTAGTGATGGGTATTTGTGGTGGTCTGAATGAAAATAGCCCCATAGGCTCATAAGAGTGGAACTATTAGGAGGTGTGGCTTTATTGAACTAGGTGTGGCCATGTTGGAGGAAGTGTGTCCCTGGGGACAGGCCTAGCAGCTTAGTACTTCTTCCTGTTGCCTGCAGATCCAGATGTAGAGCTCTCAGCGTCCTCTCCATCACCATGTCTGCCGGCATGCCACCAGGCATCCCACCATGATAATGAGCTAAACCTCTGAACTATAAGCCAGTGACAATCAAATGTTTTCCTTTATAAGAGTTGCCATGGTCATGGTGTCTCTTCATGGCAATAGAGAACCTAAGACAGGAGTTCTCATTAGAATACCCCACCCCTCTTCTTACCCACTGATTCACCCCACATGAAGTGCTACTATCTCCTTGTCTCTCAGTTTCTCATCACTGCCTCACTGTATTGATTGTAGTTCACAAATTTGAAGTGTTCTAAGTAAAATTCATATTAAAAATAAAGCCCGGCATATGGCTAGAGTCACTACTCATTGATGACTTACTTTACATGAGATTTTGAAGCTTGGATCAATCAGTGTGGGGATGGTATCTACACTGGGTTGTAACTGACCCAGCCACACCTTCAGGATTCCAAGTTCACCTTAATCCCCGACCCTTCTCGCTCTGCCCGTTTCTGGACACTCCTTGCTTGCCTGTGTTTCCTACAGTCCATGAACCTTGTACTTATTGTACCATCTTCAATTAATTAAATCTTAAAAATTTTCATCCAAAATTGGCATTGTGAAATGAATTTTGTTTAATTATGTCATTAGAGTAACATGGGATCTTAGTTTTTATCTTAAAATTCTGACAGTTAGAATTGGCTGTATGATTGGCATATTTATAAACCAGCCCCATTCCAAATTCTCCCCACCCACCCACTCTCTTTAAACATTCCTTCTTCCCCAAGTTCTTGCTCCTCACCTTCTTCACGTCCCACTGCCCTTCCTTTTCGACTTGTTACTAAACCTCCAAGAGACAGTTATATATTAAATATTTAAATTAATTTTTATATCCCTTTCTGGAGTCAGTGTTAATAAATTTTATGTTAAATTTATTTTCAAAACTCTAGGGTGTGTCTGTGGGAGAAGTGTGTGTGTGTGTGTGTGTGTGTGTGTGTGTGTGTGTGAGTTTTGACACAGACATTCTAGGGATCTGAACTTAAGGTCTCACGCTTGCAGCACAAGATCTTTACCCTCTACACCATCTCCCTAGACTCTGTGTTTATTGGCTTTGGAAGATATTAGCTATCATGTGGTATTCTGAGTGTTTTGCTGTGTATGACTGACTGATGTGCCCTTTGTACATTACTCTACCCCAAATTCACCCCACTACCACGCTCCCCTTGCTTTCCCCTCTCCTGTTTTGTGTTGTCCACCACTTCTTGTCTCTCCAGGGAAAAGAAGGTGAATAATTCTATGTAATACTTACATTAACTGTTCCCTTCCCTTACATCACTGAAGTTTGTTGGTAGGTTAATTATTCTGTGTTTATGTTTTGCGGTTGGACTATATTGATTGATTTCTGGTGCACTCTGTGTACATAAATGATACTGCCTTGTGTGTGTAATATCTTCTTTACATGCAGCCCTTCATCTCAGAGTCATCTCTTGCTACACTTCCCATCCCCCTCCTGTGGGTCTTGACCTTGCCCGTTACATTCTCCAATCTCCTGCTTTCCTTTACTCCTTTTGAGTAATCTGAAGGATTCAAAGAAAATGGATGTTACAATGAATTTAATATTTTATTATTTCCTATTATTGATAGATTTATTTATTTGTATTGGATATTTTATTTATTACATTTCAAATGTTATTCCCTTTCCCAGTTTCCTCTCTGTAACCCCTTATCCCATTCCCCCTCCCCCTGCTTCTATGAGGTTGCTCCCCCCACCCACTCATTCCTGCCTCCCCACCCTGGCAGTACCCTCACTGAGGTATTAAACTTTCAGAGAGTGAAGGTCCTCCCCTCTCACTGATGCCCTACAAGGCCATCCTCTGCTACTTATGCAGCTATAGCCACGGGTCCCTCCATGTGTACTCTTTGGTTGGTGGTTTAGTCCTTGGGATTTCTGGGGACATCTGGTTGGTAGATATTGTTCTTCCTATGGGGTTGCAAAGCTCTTCAGCTCCTATAGTCCTTTCCCTAACTCCTCCATTGGGGTCCCCATGCTCAGTCCAATGCTTGGTTGTGAGCATCCGCAGAGATTTATTATTGTGTGTTGTTTTTCAGATGTAGTATATTGATCCTAGGGAGTTTCTTTGTATGTCACTGGTCCTTGGTTGTATGAATGACATATTCTTTTATGCATCTCCATCCCCTTGCCATAGCCCACCTTTCTAATTCTCTTTCTTCCTAACCTACACTCCCTCCTCTCTTTCACTCTTCCACTTACTAATAATTTAAAAGTGTCTTAATATTAAATATAATAATGAAGTTATCATTGATGACTTTACCATTAAATATGTTAATATTTTACAAGTGCGAAATACTTATTTCCTTGCAGGTTGTGAGTATATAACTGATCCTGGACTGTGATTGATGTATTCTTTATACTCACTCACATTTCAATGCTATATCCACTTCCATCATTTACAACCAGTCGTGTCCCTTATTTTCTCCATTCTGTTCTTTCTTCCCCTTCCCCTTCCCCTCTCCCTCCTCCCAATTATATTGCCTTCTTCACTCTAATCAATAAGCTTCAGTGATTCCAAGAAATACTTCTAGCAAAAATAAGCCTTTATTATCTCACAGGAGATACCGAGTCTTTGCCATTCATGGCATTGATTGATGTTTGATGTGTGTAATTCTAATAAATTAATACTTTAGTGTATATATATAAGGAGAGGAGTGGTATAGAAAGGGAGGGGTGGTGTATAAGGAGAGGGGTGGTCTATAAAGGGAGAAGTGAGGTATAAGGGGAGGGGTGGTGTATAAGGAGAGGGGCGGTATAGAAAGGGAGGAGTGGTGTATAAAGGGAGAAGTGAGGTATAAGGGGAGGGGTGGAGTGTAAGGGGAGGGATGGTGTATAATAATGTACAGTGTAGGGTAATGCCAGGGTGGGGAGGCAGGAGTGGGTGGGGCAACACCCTCATAGAAACAGGGGGTGGAGGAATGGGATAGGGGGTTACAGAGGGGAAACTGCGAAAGGGAATAACATTTAAAATGTTATATATAATCTCACCACTTTCCTCTCCCCTATTCTCCTTAGTTTCCCTCCATCTGCAACCTAATTAGTCTTGAGTATTCCATGTAATAGTGTATTATGACCATTGAAGTCACTATTAATTGCTGCCTTTATTTTATTTGCAAGTATTTTGCATCTGGACAACAGTTGATCCCCTTGGGTGTTCTGGGCATATAGCTGATGGCGAGTTATGTGATTGATATCCTTTACGAACCATCCCATTCAAAGCCACACTTAACTACCATCTCTCTTCTCACCCTTCAATCTCCCTATTCGCTCTGCTTCCTGCCCCTCAAAATGTTCCCTAACTCTCCCTCCCCCTCCACTTATTTTGTGTGGAGCGAGGGGAACACACCATGGTCCCATTGTGGGTTTATGGTGGTCAAAGGTCAACTTGCAGGCACCAGTCTTCACCTCCCACCAGGTCGGTTCCAGAGACCAACTCATGTTGTCAGCAAGCATCTTTATCTGCTGAGCCATCTTGCTGGCCCCCAACTACTCTTCAATTAGTAATCCTAATTATCTCAAGTAGTGTTGGTGTTGGGATTTATGATTTCTGTGGGGTTCCTATTATTTGGTAACTTTATTACTATAGATAGTAATGTTCTCCATATGGAATGTCTTAGTTGATTTCCTGGGAAAGTCTGAGCATGTTATTGCCACAAGAGCGTATGATTGATTTGTTCCATATACACCAACCCTCCCCTGAGACACCATCCCGCTCCTTATACACCACCCCTACCCTTATACACCAGTCCTTTCCTTATACACCACACCTCCCCTGACACTCCACCCCTCTCCTTATACATCACCTCTCTTTTTATATGCCAATCCTCCCTTTTTATATCATCCCTCTCCTTGTACACCACATCGCCCTTTATACACTACCCCTCTCCTTATACACCACACCACCTCTCCTTTTTTATACCACTCCTCTCCTTATATACCACCCTTCCCCTTATACCTTACCCCTCCCTTTTATACACCACCCCTCCCTTTTTTGTTGTTTGTTTGCTTGTTTGTTTGTTTTTCGAGACAGGGTTTCCTCTGTATAGCCCTGGCTGTCCTGGAATTCACTTTGTAGACCAGGCTGGCCTTGAACTCAAAAATCCGCCTGCCTCTGCCTCCCGAGTGCTGGGATTAAAGGTGTGCACCACCATGACCGGAACACCCCTCCCTTTCTATACCATCCCTCTCCTTGTACACCACCCCTCCCCTTATACCCCACTTCTCCCTTATACAGCACCCCCTCCTTATATACCACCCCATCCCCTTATATACCACCCCTCCTTTTCTTCACTACCCCTCTATACAGCACCCCTCCCCTTATACCCCACCTCTCCCTTTATACACCACCCCTCTCCTTATATACCACCTCTCCCTTTATACACCACCCCTCTCCTTATATACCACCTCTCCCTTTTTATACTACCCCTTTCCTTATATACCATCCTCCCCCTTATACCTTACTCCTCCCCTTATATACTACCTCTCCCCTTATATACTATTTCTCCCTTTATACATCACCCTCCCTTTCTATACCACCCCTCTCCTTATGCATCACCCTTCCCTTTATACACCACCCTTCCACTTATACCTTACCCCTCCCCTTATACCCCACATCCCACTTTATACATCACCCTTCTTCTTATACACCAGCCCTCTCCTTATACACCACCCCTCCCCTGATATATCAGCCAACTTATACATCACGAACTCTCCTTATACACCACCCTTCCCCTTAGACACCACCCTCCTTTTCTTTACTACCCCTCTATATACCACCCCTCCCCTTATACCCCACCTCTCCCTTTATACACTACCCCTCTCCTTATACACCACCTCTCCCTTTTTATACTACCCCTCTCCTTATATACCATCCTCCCCCTTATACCTTACCCCTCCCCTTATATACTACCTCTCTCCTTATATACTATTTCTCCCTTTATACATCACCCTCCCTTTCTATACCACTCCTCTCCTTGTACATCACCCCTCCCATTATACCCCACTTCTCCCTTATACACCACCCCTATCCTTATACACCACACCTCCCCTTATACCCCACCGCTCCCTTTATACATCACCCCTATCCTTATACACCACCCCTCCTTTTCTACACCATCCCTCTCCTTATACCTCTCCTCCCCTTACACTCCACCCCTTCCCTTATACACCACCTCTCCCTTTTTATACCAGCCCTCTCCTTATATACCACCCTTCCCCTTATACTTTACCCCTCCCCTTATATACTACCTCTCCCTTTATATACCACCTCTCCCTTTCTATACCACCCCTCTACTTGTACATCACCCCTCCCCTTATACCCCACCCTTCTATTTATATACCACCCTTCAACTTATACCTTACAGCTCCTCTTATACCCCACCTCTCCCTTTATACATCACCCCTCTCCTTACACACCACCCCTCCCTTTCTATACTCTTCATATACACCACCCCTCCCTTTACACCTTACCCCTCCCCTTATACCCTACCCTTCCATTTATATACCACCCTTCCACTTATACCTTAGAGCTCCCCTTATACCCCACCTCTCCCTTTATACATCACCCCTCCCTTTCTATACTCTTCTTACCCCTCCCCTTTCACACCACCCCTCCTTTTCTACACCACCTCTCTCCTTATACAGCACCCCTTCCCTTACACTCCACTCCTCCCCTTACACTCCACTCCTCCCCTTACACTCGATCCCTCCCCTTATACACCACCCCTCTCCTTAGACACCACCCTTCCCTTTATGCTCCTCCCTTCCCCTTATACCCTACCCTTCCCCTTATACACCACCCCTCCTGTTCTACGCATCCCTCCCTTTCTTTACCACCCCTCCCTTCATACACCTTTCCTTCCTTTTTTACCACTCCTCCCTTTATATACCACCCTCCCCTTATACATTACCCCTCCATTTATATACCACCCCTTCTCACTGGACTCCTAACCCCACAACTTTACTGTCTCTGTCTTCTTCCCCCATCTCAACTCATCTCAAGAATTCCAATTGTATTGAGTTATACCCAGTCACCGTTTTTGCCATTAGTTGGTGGGTTTGAATGTTAAGTCTTCTGTGGCTAGAATATACTTATTTCCTAGGGTATTGTGTATTATTATTTGGTTGTGTGAAATTTCAAACTTACTCAACTCACAGCATTCTTGTCACTACTTCCCATCTCCCACTCTGCCCTCATGCTAACCTTCCCCATTGCCCATTTATAAGTCTCAGCATTTCCAAGAAATCCTGATATTAAGACTGTTGTGTCACTAATTATTATTAATTGGTGGATTTCTTACACATGGGTTCTATAACTCGGCGTCCCGGGGTATTCTAGTCTGGGATGTCATTGATAAGAATTTATGTGAGTGGTATGTTTCATACCACCATGCTGACCACACTCCTGATCTCAGCTCAGCCTCTGGCACCATCTTCCAGGCTTCTACCCTTGCTCTTCCGTTTCATTCTCCTATGTCCCCCCTCCAATATATTAATGAATTTCAAGTGTTCCAAATGATAATGGGATTAATAATCATTATGTCATTGGATTGGTTATGAGGAGATGACTTTGTTAACTTCATAGCTTGAATGAGTTAGTCCATTTCCTGGGGTATTCTGGGTAATATCATTGATGATGTACTGTGTGACTGATGTGTTGTTTATATACCACCCCCAGGCCAAACTTGTTCCCATACCCACCCTTCCCCACCATCTTTTTTTCCATTTGGCCCCTCCCCAACCCCTTACCTTCCTAGCTCCCACCCCTTGTCACTCCAGACCCATCCCACCCCTCCTCCCTCCATTCTTGATGCCAGCGGGCGCTGAAATGATCAGGACACAATTTGCCTTAACCACTAAGTATTTATTTATTGAATTTTTATTGTAACATCAATACAGTTTTAGTAATACAAAGAAATATAATAAAGAGAATACAGTAATATAGTTTGAAGGGTGGGGTTGGAGGAGAGAAAGAAAAGATGTGTTAGGGGGAAGAAAGGGGGTGGGTTCTGGAGGGGGGGAGGGAAGAAGGAGTGGGTTAGGGAGTGGAGGGGAGAAGTGGTGAGTTAGGAAAAGGAAGGGTGTGTTTGGGAGAAGGGAAGAGGGGGTAGGTTATGGAGGGGGGGAGGAAAGAAAGAGTGGGTTGGGGGGAGGGGGTATAGAAAGAGCTTTTATTCATTTTCGTACAATTTCCATTAACATTTACCATTCAACATTCTATTCCAGCAACAGTTTTATCAAATGATGACTGTCATCTGGCATTCCTAAAATCCCTTGAGTTAATTCCCAGAGCCTGTATTAGATTACTCTAATCATCCTAACCTTCACCAGAATGTCATCCATGTCCAATTCACTCCTAACACTGATATCCCTGGAGTTCCCTCTGAGCTCGGCCTTAAAGGTAAAGTTGGTAGGGGTATGGGACAAATAGGTACACTCGTCCACTTGTTGAGGTATTTGATCTAACTTATCCTATGTAATCTAACTTATCCTATGCTTATCCTATGTGAACTAACTTATCCTATCTTATGGAACTTATCCTATCTTATGGAACTTATCCTAACTTATCTAACTTATCCTAATTTATCCTAGCTTATCTTATCTTATCCTATCTTACTTATCCTAACTTAATATCCTAAATTACCCACCCACCTAAGATTACTTAACAGTCCCTCCCGGCCCACGATACTTATTATTATCTATCCCCTATTCTTAATTGACTATAGGAAAAAAAAAGAAAAAGAAAAAAGAAAAACAATGCAATGTTTAACAACAACTCAACAGCAAAATTCTGAAACAAGCAAAAACAATCCATTCCCATCAGATGCGTGTTCCCTCTCCAGCTGAATATGTAGCATGGTCCCTGCAGACTCTTCTGCAGGCGGTCCTTCGTGACTGGTCAGGTCTTTCCAACAGGATGCTCTCTGTCGCCAATCTTGGAACTGTGTGGGATGCGGGATGTCGATGATGTGTGACATCGGGATCAATTCAGGAGTCCAAGAGGTACCTGTAAACTTAAACACAAGTCTGGACTGCACCATACAGGTGCCCAACTCAAATCACTCTCAGCTAAAATGCCTCCTGGTACAAACTAAACTGACTCTCCGTGGTGAACTTCATGACCAGCAATAGAAACTCTCACACCTCCTTCACTTTTAATTAATAAGGAATTCAAATTTGGGCCCACAGCCAATTAGTTAATTTTGCTAGTTTGTGTTCACCACTCCAATTTCTTCCTAATAAATGAATAAAGGCATTTTTGTTGGAAGTGCCAAAATAAAAGAAAAAAAAACAATATAAACAATGTAAAATTAATCAACAGAAGCAAAATAAGAGAAAGAAAACTTAACAAAATTTTAGTACTATAAAGTAAATTTAAGATCACTTATCCTAACGCCTAACATCTATAGAGTATATATGAGTAGAGCATAGTACACACTGCCAAAGTCATGTCAAGTGTCACTGTCCCCTGTGAGCTGTGAACTCACACCAGCACCATCTCCCTGACTCAGGTGGCCAACTTCTCCAACTATTTGCTTTCAGTGGTGGCAAATGTCCGTGTGTACATGCCAGGGCTGCAGGTGATGACCCATTTCTAGGCCCTCTGCAGCTTGAAGATCAAATGAGTTAAAAAAAAAAATGCATGAAGGATGGAATTGAGATCTGAGGTAAACTGAAGTGATGCTTCATAAAAAAAAAATCAGAAGCAAATGCACCATTTAAAAGTACTGTAAAACATGTAGTGATCCAAAAATCAAAATGATGACCAAAAAAAACAAAACAAACAAACAAACAAAAAAAAAACCCCACCACCAATAGAAAAAAAAGAACTCACTAGACTAATTAAAACATATCAGGATAACAAAGAGATAAATGCTGATGAAAAAGGAAACTTCACCATTAAGATTCATGACAGGTAGAAATAAAAACCATGTTATGTCCTACTGCTCCTTTAGGCCTGCCTCTTTCATCTCCTTGCATAGCAGCAAAATGGAGTCTTAGCAGTCAGGCAGAATGGTGACAAATCCTGCAGCAGGGTTAATGGCAGTAGTAGAGAATCAAACACAAAGAGAGGTTACATAAATGTTTCAAGGTAGTAGCAAGAAACTCCATTCTCAGAAGTCCATATCTTCAAGACGATGCCCGGTGCTCTAATTCCACGTCTTCAAATATCTGACACAATAGGAGTGCGGATCTGGGTGCAAAATCATTTCCCCTCTCTAAACATCCTCATAGTACATGCCACTGAGGGGGTGGTTGATAGATGTCCAGATGCATATAACGGCAGACAAATGGGTGGATGATTGCAAAACTTTGCTGGTGTTTCTCCAGCCAATTAACACCTAAAGCCACCAGAAGCCTCTGGTTGCCAAGTGTCACATTTGAAGGAAACCAATTCCTGGCATGATGACAGGTAAGATGTTATGTCAGAGTTCTTGGGTACACGTGATTTGCACCAGAATGTGAAGGCACACTCACAAGTCAGTCTGAAAGAGCACTTCCTTTTCAAGCTGAGGTGTTTCGTGTTGCAAAGAACCAGTCTGAGTTGCTGCTCCTTGAAAATTAACGGAACCGTGAAAATGGAGTTTGAAGGTGGTGAAGTTTCATGTGGGTGCAGCAAGAGAATCACGGAAGCCTTTCCATACTGCACCTAGAAGTCTGGCTTCCTTTATAAGGTGCCCAGGATATGGGCAGGTCATATCCTCCTCCTCCTCCTCTTTTCTTCTTCTTGTCCTCTTCTCTCCCTCTGTAAGAAATCAGCATCGCCTGTATTTGTATCAGCTTCTTTGTAAAGACATTTGGCAGCCTGTGATTGAGATGGTGAGAGGTTTTAACAAGTAAAACCCAGGCCTGTCAACTTGCAAATTGGCAGTCAAGATGGAAGCTGACTTCAGCCCTGCATGCCTCTGTGCCTCAGAAGGTCCATTAGCACACAGTCATTGATTGAGAAGCTGCACAGGATCAAGTTGAGGGCAGAGACTACAAAGGACATGACAGGTTCTAAGCGGCACTGCAGGATGACGCTGGTGGAGGTGGCGGTGGAGGTGGCGGTGGTGGTGGAGGTGGAGGTGGCTGCGGAGGAGGATACTGGGGCACCGAAGGCTGGCGGTGCGTATTTTGAGACCAGGTGATTACAACAGGCACAACGATTATTCTTCCATGTACATCTCGTCCTACTGGGTACCACGCAGTCATCATATGCGGACTTGTATAGTAAACATAGGCTGGATATGGGTAGCCAGGAACTTGGACAAATTCACCATAGCTTGCCAGGTGTGCAGGGTCTCCCATATTTGGAAGAGACATGCGAAGGTACTGATTTTGGATGGTACCACTCTGTGGAGCTCGGCAATTGTAAGTGACTTGGAGTTTCCACCCTCTTTTCACTTGCAGGACTTGGGCTCCATTGGCCGCCACAGTGGGAGTCATGAGCCCATCTTTCACATTCCTGTCCACGAAATTTCGCAGAGCATTCATTTCAGACTCAGACATTGAGTACAAATGTCCACTAGGAAGGCTGTGTGCTCCAGGGATCATCTCAATGTTAGGGTCAACCACCCGGTGACCTGGATAGACATGTTCATCAACAGGTGTATACACATTCTGAATATAGTAATACCTTACAGGTTGGTAAATTCTGAATCCAGCCATGTGGTAGAAGAATGGTGGCTGCTGAGGCAGGTTAGGATGCCCGTGAGGATGCTGGTGTGGATGCTGCTGTGGATGCTGGTGTGGATGCTGCTGCGGATGCTGGTGTTGATGCAGGTGTGGATCCATATGGGGATCCTGATGAGGACCCTGCTGGGGATCCTGCTGTGCATCCTGCTGGGGATCCTGCTGGGCATCCTGCTGGGGATCCTGCTGGAGGTCATGCTGGGCATCCTGCTGGGGATCCTGCTGGGGATCCTGCTGGGCATCCTGCTGGGGATCCTGCTGGGGATCTGGATGCTGATGTGGATCCTGATGTGGAGGATCCTGATGTGGATCTGGATGCTGATGTGGATCCGGATGAGGATGGTGATGCGGATCCTGATGGGGATCTGGATGCTGATGTGGATCCGGATGAGGATGGTGATGCGGATCCGGATTCATATGGTTATGCATATACTGATACAGATACTGATGCAGATCCGGATGCAGATGGTGATGCAGAAACTGATGCAGATACTGATGCAGATACTGATGCAGATACTCATGCAGATGCTCATGCTGTTCCGGAGGCAGATGGTGGTGCATAACCGGATACAGATGGTAGTACAAATACTGATATAGATACTGCTGCAGTTGGTGCTGCATATCCGCCTGCAGATGATGATGATAATGCGGATCCGGATGCGGATACTGATGCGGATCTGGATGCAGAAACTGATGCAGATGCTGATGCAGATGCTGATGCATATGTGGATGCACATGCGGATGCACATGATGAAGTAGATACGGATGCAAATTCGGTTGTGGCACTGTAAACAGTAAGTTAGAAGGTATCTGTGCAAACATCCGGCAGCGAAGTCGGCAGTAGTCAGAGTTGAAGACAATGGAGCGAGTGCTCCAGGTAATGTGAGGGTCATGTGTGCTCAGCCAACGAATTCCTAGGACAATAGGAAAGAAAGGAGACTGAGTCACATCAAATGACAGTATCTCACGATGGTCTCCCAGATCAACTATCAGGTGGTGGGTTTCCAGAATGATTGGGCCCGAGGCAATTGGATGCCCATCAATAGCTTCCACCATCACTGGCCAGTCTTTGATTCTGAGAGGAATTGCATTTTGTATGACAAAGTCTTGATCAATGAAGTTGCCAGATGCACCAGAATCAATCATAGCTCGGACAAACAGGGTGGGTCTGCCCGGCATATGAATCTGGAGCATCACTTGCAGGTGCTGAGTCGTAGCCTCGGAGGGTGGGGACCTTATTCGTTCTGGCCCTGTCGCTGAAGGTCCCCCTACAGCGGGGCCGGGGAGTTTCCCGGCGGCGAATTTTTGGAGGCTTTCGCTGGACACGTGTCGGCGAAATGGCCTCCATTGCCACAGTAGAGACATAAGTTCATTTTGCGGCGTCTCTCTTTTTCTTCCTTGGACAGGCGCATGCGGGCACCTCCCACAGGCTCGGTGGGATCGGTCTGGCTGTTTACAGGCATCACCAAGGCTCTCGGTGAAGGATCGGGCTTTGCAGCAGCATCACGGGCCAGCCTTCTCTCGATGTGAATACAGGCAGTGATCAGAGCAGCCAGGGTCTTGGGGGCCTCCTGGCGAGACAGCTCTGCGCGAATGTCTGGGTTGAGACCTTCCTGGAACTGATCCATCAGGGCAGGCTCAGTCCAATCCAGGTCCTGGGCAATCATCTGGAATGCATTGGAATAGTCCACAACAGGTCCAGGGCCCTGGCGCAGACGTCTGATCTTGCGTTTGGCAGCTTCACGTCTCTGAGGGTCTTCAAAGACATGCTTCAGCTCCATCATAAAGGCAGTGTAGTTGTGCATCAGGTAAGTACATCTTTGCAGCTTGGCAGTAGCCCAGCGGGCGGCACGGCCGATCAGCATGCTTGTCACGAAGCATACACGGACACGGTCAACTGAGAAATCTCTGGTGCTCTTTTCCATGAAGAGCTGGCACTGATACATGAAAGGACCCAGCATGTCAGGGTTGCCATCAAACTTCTCAGGAAGGTCTTCAAGGCAGTCATCATCGGAGAAAAAGTTTGGTATAGGGGCTGCTGCAGCACCCTGAAGCTCCAGGTCATCTTCGTCACTGTACTCAGGGAGCTGATCCTGGTCAGGGTCTGGATCAAAGTCATCGTCCTCATCATCATCATCAAAGTCATCTAAATGATCCAGGAAACTGTAGCTCTGTGCAAGTAACTCCACCTGATCCAGCAGGTTCATATTCTCAAACTGCCTGTTCATCTCTTCGTTGAAGTTGCTGGAGTCTTCAGCGAGCTCACCGTGTCTGCGTAGTTCAACATCATCATCGGCGTCAGGCACGCCGGGGCTCTTTGGCGTGTTGTTGTTGTTGTTGTTGTTGGGGGGAGGGGGAGGGGGAGGGGGCGGGCAGTTGGAGGAACCACCCGCAGCAGCCATGGTGGCAGTGGGAGGGGCTTCACTCCCCTGGGGAGGGAGCCCTGGATCCTGGGACCCTCGTGGTTGTCTTTTGGTTCTTAAAACCCGCCTGTTCCTGTAAATGACAACAGAAGCATACATTCAACATATACACTCAAAGCAGTCGCTATTAGCAGGGATTTAGGTGTTCAAATATCCCTTGATAATTAATTATCAGTTGATAATTAGTCAACAGAATACACACCTTCAAGAGGATGAGGTAATCATTCACAAAATAATGAAAAATATACTACTTCACTTGATCTTTATAATTAATAATATATACCCTTCAGCAGCAGTACATACACCTTTAAAAACTATAACAGAAAGGCGACAATCGCAAACAAGTAAGTTTGGGTTTTGTTTGTTTGGGTATAGAGGTCACACAGCAAGAAACTTCCAAGGCAGAGATAAATAGGAAACAAATTATGCAAAATAACTTCAAAATCATGCAAATTGATTCCAACATCATACCTTTTACTAATAAGAACCTTAGGAGAAAATAACACCCTAATCAATAATAAATCATACACCCTGAGAGGTAGATATTAAAACCACAATGCCTGTGCTCATCAGCTCTGGAAAAAAATCAAAGCAGTTGGCCAAATGTCACATCAGAGGCACACCCTTAACAATGAAGCCTGAATTATTAAGTCACATGACAACCACTATCACAAAACCCCCCACAAGATTACCTAATTGCTTTTATGACCACAAATTAACTTCCTCAGGAGAATTCTCTATGGGACAGAAAAGCACTGAACAGCTCATGGGGATGTCAGTTTACTTTATTAGGAAACTAATAGCACAATTTAAATTCTTCAGAGTAGTGAGTGAGAAGGTGGAAGGGTAGGGGGTAGTAGGTGGGAGGAGCACCTTCTCAGAGGCAAAGGGGAAGGGGGATGGGGTGAAGAACTATGGGGTCGGGGACCAGGAAGGGGGAAAACATTTGGAATGTAAACAAATAAAATAATTTAATAAAGAAAAAGAAAACCTAAAAAAGATAACATAGGTAGAAATCACTCAATCACAACTGTTAACTGACTAATAAGGTTATTAATTACATAACAGAAGGCCACTTTCTGTATAAGTGGGGAGGGGCTATAACTATAATTTTTACCTTATCAGTAAGAGAAATACAGAACTTCATTTACATTAAAGGTTGACAGTATGTAGCCTTTAGGGCCCCACCCAAAGGCTTGTAAAATTAAGGTGGAATGAACATGAGCTCTAAAAAGGTAACTGTGTGTGTGTGTGGTGGAGTATTTTAAATGATTTCATTATGATTATAGTGAAATCCCAGCACAGTAACTGCCTATGTGCTTCCTGAGAAATAGGGTTAAGTACAGTCAGAGTGATTAATACTTATGTATTTGTGAGGATCTCAAAATGGTAAAATTTAAATAATTATAGTAAAAAACAAAAAGTTTTAAAACTTTGTAATTAGACAGCCCAGCAAACTTTTAAAAAAGTTTAACAAAGTTTATTACATTTAAAAAAATGAAAGTTCACACTTACAGCAACTTTTAAGTTGAAAGCTTAAAACTTTAAAGTTTTAAAAACTTTGTAATTGGTCAGTCTAGCAAACTTTTTAAAAAGTTTAACAAAGTTTATTGAAGGTTTTAAAAATTACTTTTAGGAAGTTTGACCTTACAAACAACTTTTAAGTTTAAAGCTTAAAACTTTAGAAAGTATAAAAACTTTGTAATTGGACAGTCTAGAAACTTTTTAAAGAAATTAAAAGTTTATTGAACTTACAACTTTTAAGTATAAAGCTTAAAGCTTTAGAAACTTTTAAAAGTTGTTTTTGAAAGTTTTAAAACCTTCAAAACTTTTTAAAAAGTTACAAACTTTTAATTAAAAAAGCTCAATAAAAGTTTAAGGACATAAAGTTTTAAACTTTTGAACAAATATAAGTTTAAAAATAAGGTTTTTTTTTTCTTTTACCAATCAAGGCAAAAATGGGCACTAATTAAATTCCATGAAACTAAAAAGATAAAAAATTGTTAATTAGCAAAGTTAGCTAAAATTTTAAACTGTTGAATATTTTAAAAAATAGAGGAAAACTGACATCCCACATGACACCTGTCCATCATCTTTGTCCCACCCCCTGCTTTCTTAACAAGCACCTCCCCACACACCTTTTAGACCCCTCCTCTGCCATAACCGCATGCAGACAATTTCCATTTGTCCTAAGTTGTTCCTATGGCCTTTTCAATAAGCAGAACACACAGGTGACTAAAGTGTGACTAGAAAAGAAAGACAACTTCAAAATAAAAATTAAAACCTTCCTTAAGATGGTCTCAGCATGGCCTGGTACAGCCTGACTCAGGTCAGGAAGGTCCACACCCTATTGGGGTGGGCTTTATTGAAGCCATCCATGTCTAGTGGACATTAACACCTATAAAAGGTCCAAAACTACAAACAATCAATATGCTCAGTAAGATAATTTAAAGTGAGATTGGAGTTAAGGTAATGGGGAGGGGCTATACTCACATCACTCAGGGTGTGCCCCTCCCATCAAGATATTCAAGGGGGGTTGTTTTTTTTTTTTTTTTTTTAATAATAAATAAGTGCCTTATTTAGCTTGTGAGGTCACCAGTTGAAGATCTGTGACCTTCAGGCTTACGCCTGTAGGGGTGGACTTACAATTTTGGGGTGGGACTCTACTCCAAAGCTGAGTAGTTTAACCAGTATGAAGTTATAGGGTATTGGGCAAACTGGTTAACAGTAACAATAAACAAGTAATGACAATGTTTACTGTGGGGCAGGACAGGTTGATGACAGGCAAGGAACACTTTGCCTTCATTTTAATTTGACTTAAAAACTGTGGCTCCTCAAAACCCCTCTTAAAGGGCTGGACTGGGTGTGGGGATAAGGCTGCTGAGAGCTCCCATTCCTGAGAACTGAAAGTTCACACTGTATAAGCCAGCTGCTTGAGGCAGGATCATCTTCATATATGATAATTAAGTTTTTAATCAATTAAGAATAAATAAATACATCTGATTAATTATTAACCCTTTACAATGATTTCTTCAGAGTATTTTTAATTCCCCCAAACACAAAGAGCAACAATAAATAAAATCATATGTAAATGTCTCATTATGAAATGAAACACCATTAAGGAACTTTTAGCTCCTTTAAAATTTTATATTAATTTTCTTAATATTATGTGAATTATCTGTGAAATGTAATTTGCATATATTTTTCAATGTTTTGAATCTCTTTAATATGCAGATAAAATTCCCAAAGCAAAGCATGCATTTCAAGCTGTAATTATAAGCAAATATTTCCCACAGATAGTTATACATTAGGAAGGGGCACTAGGAAGGCAAGAGATTAGTGGAGCAAAAGCCCCCTATTTCTCTCTTTAATTCTGGCTCATAGTATATAATATGGAACCAGATTTTTAAAAATTTCTTTATTAATTTAGAAACATTTGTATTTGGCTTCTCTGTAAATTACACAGATGTTTAATTAAGCCAGTTGTAACCATCTCTGTGCTGCAATGTAAGCACCCTGTTATATCATACAAATTTGAAATGTCAATATATAGCATTAATAACCCACTTGCCCCAAATTTAAATTAGCTTTTTATGAAAAAAGCTAATTACTTGGGACACCAAATAATTAGCTTTTTATGAAAAAAGCTAATTATTTGGAATAACAAATAATTAGCTTTTTATGAAAAAAGCTAATTACTTGGAATAACAAATAATTAGCTTTTTATGAAAAAAGCTAATTATTTGGAATATAATTTAGTTGATTCACACTATAATTACAGCTTACGTTACTGGAGTTCAAAACCATACTTTTAAAAAAAGAAACTTTTAAGTGTGTTTTCAAAAGGGCCAGCAACTCAACTCAGGACAGCAAAGCACCTTAAGAAAAAGGCACAAAATTTCAAAAAACTTGAAGGCCAGCAGCAAGACAATGAATAATTAATTTATTCTGGCCATTTAATATACATTTAATGAACACTTTATTAAATGTAGGCAGGTCAGCCAGGGCTAATCACCTAGAATGTTTAAGAAACAACAACGACAACAACAACAACAACAACAACGACAAACCTTTTCTATGCTAACAAACACCTCTCTCAGAAGCCAAGCCATAACACCAAAGCCCCTGAAAACTTCTAAGAAAAACAGAGCTAGTCACCCTTGGCTTTGTATTTTCCAAAGCATTTAATTCCAGGAAGTCCAATGGTGTCTAGATCAAATAATTAGATATGAAAATATTTTTAAATTTAATTTTTAATTTAAAATAAGTAATTGCCTTCATTGCTTCAAGGCATCAGCTAGGCCTTTTTACAAGTTCCCACATCCCACTCTCAGGAGTTTTAATTGTGGGATCTTTTTATTTAATAATGCAATGCACTTATTAAAAGTGCTTACGCATGTCAGGTATACTTATTATTATTGTTGTTAATTATTCTTATTATTCTTCTATTTACTAGACACCTGTGGACAAAAAATAAAACCGCGCAACAGAGAAACCGCAGGGAGGCGGGGCTGTGCAGCCAGGCTCAGACAGGCAGAAGCGCACATGCGCACTGGAGGCAAACCTGAAGGGAGGGGTGGCAGCCCGCACTGCACACTGCGCAGGCGCAAGCTGGCTGAGGGAAGGCGGGGCTCTCGGCCCCCTTAGAGGAGCTCTGGGAGGAGCTGAACAGTAAGAGAGGCGGGACCTGGGCCGTCCTCCTCAGAGGAGGCGGGCTAAGGGAAAGGCGGGGCTTGTCAGGCCTGCCTCAGAGGAGGCGGGCCTTGGGGGCAGGGCTAACCAGGCCACCTCAGAGGAGGCGGGCCTTGGGGGCAGGGCTAACCAGGCCATCTCAGAGGAGGTGGGCCTTGGGGCGGGGACCGAGTAGGCTGGCTCTAAGGCGTCAGCACTTGGGAGGTTGGGCCTGTGGAAGCATGTTCTGGAAAAGCGCGCGGCAGGCGAGGCGCGCGCGGCCTCTCTGCAGATGATGGGCGGGGCAGGTCTGAGACTGGCTACAACAGGGCTGCAGAATGACTGCATGCCTCCCCCCCCCCCGCCCCCTACCTCCCGAGGCCCTCCCACCAGCTCCCAACCACCAGATCTCTTCCGAGCAGCAAGAGCGAACCCCCACCTCCCATCATCCCCCACCTCCCATCATCCCCCACCTCCCATCATCTCCCACCTCCCACCTCTGCCTCGTGCCCACCCAGCAAACCGGACAGTTTGCACAAACTGTTGCTGGACACCCATTCGTGTCCCCAAGTCCACTGCACCGTCACCTCAATCAATCACCACGAGACAAGGCAGGCCATTCCACCATCTCCAAAATCCAGCACCCCTCCACTCCACTGCCGTAAGCAAGAGTTACGTGGGCAGAATGTTAAAACCAATTTTGGCCTCCCAGGGCTCCATTTTGTCTACCACCAACACCACCACCATCGTGCAGATAGCCGTCCGACAGGAAAATGCAGCCAGTTTTGACCCGAAAGGCGAACCTGTGTTGTCCCCTCACCAAGGAGAGGATGTCCTCTCTCGTCTTCCCCAACGCTACTTTCTGTGTCGCTTAAGAGGCTGCAGGTCTTATGCCTGTGCCGCAGTTTGTAGCGCATTTTCTAAATTCACTCTTGTTGCGCTTTTGCGTTTGGTTACTCTCCTGCAGCTTCCCAAACTCAGTGCGTGAAGCACAAATCGGTTTTGGGTATCGGCCGTAGTTCGGGCTGGTTTGTGGCGCATGAAGAGCCCCGTTCGCCAGGTTCACAAGTTCGCCTGTTCACCGGTTTCGTTTGCTCGTTCGTACACTGAAGCGCTGGAAGCGCCCATTAGTACAGCGAAGTGTGAGAAGCGCCCATTAGCACAGCGAAGCGCATTAAGCGCTCATTAGTACATCGTAGGCATGAAGCGCCCATTAGTACAGCGGAGCGCAAGAAGCGCCCATCCGTTCGTAGCGAGTGAAGCGCCTATGAGTATTTTGTAGCGCATGAAGCGCCTATTAGGATTTCGTAGCGCATGAAGCGCCCGTTAGTTCATCACGGCGCAAGACGCGGCCGTCTGCAGCGCAATCCGTTTGTAGCGCGGCATTTAAGAGTAGCAGAGCCAGGTCACTTTGCAGCGTATTTTGGGGGAGCTCATCGCAATTCGGTCGGTAGCTCATGTGCGTCTGCAGCTCATCGCTGTCCGCAGCTCATGCGTCTACTGACCAATTCTGGACGCGAGTCGTGGAAACCGAAGTCGCGGACCCGAAGCCGTGAAGACTTGCTTTCCACGACTTGCTTTCCACGCTCTCGTCTCAGGATCCGGCCACTGAAGGCGTGACAGAATTTGCGAGGAGATATTCTGGGGGGCGCTACTTTATCTCCCGCAGCTCCCGATGTAAAAACGGGGATTGCGTGTGATCGTTTCTGGGGGGTAAAAAAAAAAAATCCTAACCGCATACTCACCACCACACGAGGATTCCTCTGCGATGACACGAAGGATGAGGGGTCCCGCGACGGCCCGGTCCACTGGGTGACCGCGGTCCGGAGGAGGCTCCGGACCGCAGCCCTCGCAGCAGACCTAGGCGAGGCTCGGTGGACCTTCTCGGTTGGCTGCTCTCCCCAGGTCGTAGTTGGTCAGGATTCTTCGACACACACCAACTCAAGTTGGAAACGCGTGTATCGGGAGCCCGGACTGCTTGCCTTATATAGAGAGATCCTAGGAGGGGGGCGCCAAATCCCAGCGTGCTTCGCGAGCAGCGGGGGCGGAGGGGGGGCGCGTGGGCGGGCGCCTGGGGGGATGGGGTGGGGGCGCGGCATGCACCGCTTTGGCCCGCCGCTAGGGGCAGCATGGGTTCAGGAAGGGGGGGTGCGTGATGCTGAACTGGCCAAGCTGGGAGGAAAAAAAGAAAGGGAGGGGAGGGGAGGATCGAGGACGGTCGGCTTAGGCAGGCCAAGAATGCTATTATTCTGGTGGTGGGAGCTGGGAGACCCTTGTTCTTGGACGGGAAAGGGTCGGGGGACACTCAAGATGAGCCCCACGACCACTGGCACATTCTTACTGACAGGTTAGTGGCCTGCGCGCGCGACATGGAGGTTCAGGGGCCCACAGGCCGCCGCCTCACCCTCCCCCACTCGGGTTCTGGGGTACCAGGGCGTGCCCAAAGGGTGCTAATCCTGCTCTATGCCCAATGCCCCCCACGGCACCCCTCTTTCAGGACACCCTGCAGCCCACCTCGTGGGTCAAGTGGGTCCCTCCCCAGGCTTGACCCCTGGCCTTCTCTTTCTCTCTGCACCCCCACGGCCCCTCCCTGTCCAGCAGGGCAGGAATTCAGCTCCAGTTTTCATTAAGAAGGGCACCCCTCCTCGCCCTCCAGCCTGGTGGTAGACATCTTCTGATCCCTGAAACAGACTTGGGGGTCGTTGCCCCTCGGGGTGGGGGTGGGGTGGGGTGGGGGCTTTACCCCACAATTGAGACTCTCTCCGGCCTAGATGTGAACCAAAGGACATGGCTGGCTGTTTTCTCTCTTACACAAAGATGTACATCTTTTCTCATTTTCTGGGATCTGGTTGAGAGAGAAAAAGACCACCAAAATGTGAAATTTAAAAGACCGAATCTCCCCCCTCCCGCTTTTTTTTTTTTTAAAGCATATTTCCTGGTGGCGCGAACCTGATTTTTTCTTAGGTTTTACCGAACACGGAAGCAGGATCATGAAATTCTGGGAGCCAAACGGCGGTGTGCAGGTCAGGGTCAACCATGGCTGGGGGCCAGAGATGCTGCAAACAGCACCCATTGCCCTACTAAATACGTTATGAAGGGAAAGCAGGAACAATTGAAAACAGCTGTGGATGCTTCCAATGTTCTTGGCGGGCTTTGGAAGCCTTCAGCCACGGACTTTGTGAGGTTTACAGGGAGACCTCAGCTTCCCCCACCCACCCCCACCCCGCGCCGTTTTGTGTTTCTAAATCTTGTGGGTGAATGAATGTTTTGGGGCGCAGTAACTGTAGGTTCAAACCTTTGAAACAGGAGACTCAGCTCCAAGCATTTCCTTGGCTTGAAAGATAGAAACCTGTAAGATTTTTTTTTTCTAACGTTAGAGAAATTTGCAAAGGAACAAGGCATTCAAATACTGACGGGGAAAGGATGTTAAATAAAACCTTAATGCGGATTCCCACCTAAACAGCCCAAAGTCTTAGGTGCTGAGAAAATTAACAATCTGTTGCTAATCTTTGTCAAAAAAGTTAAGGTTAAAAGGAAGATCAAATTGTCTACAACTGAGTTAGATTTATAAATCACAGATGAAGCAGATTTGTTTTTTAAAGACTAAAACTGAGCGTATTTCAGCAATATTTCTGCAGCTTTTTTTTTCCTTAAAGGAAAAACAAGACTTTGACCCATTGTGTAAGACAAGGTAGAAGGGACCCTGCGCTGTACAAAGCAGTAAGCTTTTTAGCACTCAGCAAAAACTCATTCATTTCCTGAGAATCTACTTATTAGAAATTAAATGTTGACCTCCAGAAATAAATAAGTGCAGATTTCCAAGAGCAAAGGACATTTATCTAGGAAATTGGGCGAACATAATCATTACTTTAAATTTAAAAGTGTTTACCTTTTTCTGCAAGACAGACTGATTCCAGGATTTTAAAACAATGTTTATTTAACAGTCCCTGTTCCGGTGACTGCGGGACTGTCATATGCTTACGAGCAAATTTCTTTCCCCCTCAAAGTTAATTCACCAATCTGTTCACTGAGAGCATTTTAAGAGTTCACTTTTTAAAAACTGGGACTTACAGCAAACATGGATCTAAAAAGTAAGGAAAATTCAAGTTTTAAAAATCACCCATCTTTCAGGGTTTGAACTTATTTGACTTTTTCATTTCAAAATGTTAGCCAGTGTTTTTATTTATTCATTGATTGATGGCTTAAAAAATAGATATGGCTTTGTTGGTACATGTGGAATATTAGTAATTCTCTCATGGTCCACATTCCAGAAAGTACCTTACTAAGGCAACCAAGATCACCTGTGACATCCTCGGCTTGCTCTGGTGCCGGCAAAGTACGGTTTGCCTTTGCAGATTTCCCTCTATGCTTACAGAGGTATCTAAAGAATATGTTTTTTTCATAGGGTTGTATATACTTTTTTTTTCTCAAAATTAAATATTGAATCAAATTAATTTCTTCCCCTGTTTTCTTTCCAAGTAGTAGATTTTGAGCATCAAATAATACTAATTTTATAATTTTCTTTAAAAATAAGCAACATTAAATTAATATTTCCTGATTAATGAACAGCAATAACACCTAAGTATTTCAAACCAACGAGCTGAGCCGTGGCTTCCCGCCTCAGGATTATCACATGGAGATATAATTCTGATCGATATCCTTGACTTTTTAAATGCTTGATACACATTTTTTTTTTTTACTGTATTCAAATTATAATTTTCCTAGGGAAAAGGCAATCTAAGCTGTTTAGGTAAAACTTTCTTGCTAACTGAAAGAACAAACACTATTTAAGTGAATAGACAAAATTAATAAATACTTGAGCATTTAACTAACGTTAAATACCAATATGTCCTAATACTGATACTCATGGTATTTACTATCCAGGTGATTTTTAAGATTTTTCCCCGTGTGGATTATTTTGTGCCGGCTTTTCACAAGGGTGAGTGTGAAGCGCATGCATGCAGTGTTACTATGTATCCTTCACTTCACTAGGTAACTAGCTGCTCTTTGTATTGGAACATCTTATCCATTTTTGTAAGAGTGCTCAGGAGCTATCATCTCTTGCTTTACCACCATTTTTAGTTCAGAGTGGAGTGACAAAACTCTGATTTAACACTAAGAAGGATTTTGACATCGCACATCGTCTGTTTGTACATTTTACCTATTTTGTGGCAATTTGCCCTGTATCTATGAAGCTGTTGATTTATCTCTTATATTTAGGATAAGTTCTAGAGGAGTGAGAAGGTTTATAGTTCAAAGCTAAGGTAGAGATTTCACAAGACAAATAATAGACTACCCATTTGGGCATTTTATCCTTTTTAATGAGAAATTGATATGGATATGAATGTGCTTATTTTCTGCCTGTAGTTGGCTTAGCTTCTAGGGTACTAGGAGTAAATTATTTCTAAACAGGATAAAGATTTCACTTTTCAAAGAGTAACTAAGGATTGAATTGTTTGTTTTTTATCTGTTATTATAACAGCTTGCCATAAATCTAGCAGCTATTGGTTTACCCTATGTATATATAGCATAACTTCATTTCTGGGGAGTAAATTATGTCTCTAAGCCAGGTGGAATTTTCACTTGTCTCAAAGACTTTACAGGCAGCAATGAACACACCATAAAAACGGGGTAGAGATAACCTGAGTGAGACAGATAGCCCGTGTTCAGCTTCAAACACTAGTTTCCCATGGATGAAAATCACCCTTAAAGAAAAGGCTAAAGCAGCGAAGACATGCTGGCTTGTTGAAAATGTTTCAAGTTAAATACTCAAATTATTTGTGGATCTGATAAGCACAGTGCTTACACAGGATGTTTCTTTCCCTCCACAATTAGTCCACACTCCGTTTCTTTTCTATTTTTCCTATTTGTCCACACAGTCTATCCTACCTGATCTTTTTTTTTCATGTTTACTTTTTTGTAGTCTTTATTCTAAACATCTAAATATACATCCTGTTTATTATTTATTTTATTTCCTAGTCTCAGTGTGGAAAAGGACCCCAGCTAATCAGATGACATGGGTTGGGTTTGTCTGTTCTGTACTTGGGCTAGAAGGGAACCTTTGTACTTTGCTCTGTTTTTGGTCCCTATCCCGTGTTTTCCATATATTCCTAACCTGTCAAACAGAGAAAGGCAGACAGATAGAGAGATGGACTGCACACACACACACACACACACACACACACTCACACACACATCATCCAGACTTTTTTTTCCTAAACTGCCATATCTCATTTTCTAGTCTACTCCTTACTATATTAACAGCTTATTAAGTCTAAAAAGCAATTTAATGTTGAAAAAAAAAAAAACAAAAAGGAAAGAAGAGAGGGGAAAGAGAAAGAAGGCAACACTATTGCAAAGAAAGCAAGGCTGATGCTTCCAGTGATCAACAAGTCCTATCAGAGACTATTTTTCTGCTTAGAGTTTTCTGGTTGGAAAGAGATTCTCAATGGTCTAAAGCCATTTGACATCGACTGTGTCCAAGCTAAATTCTCTGTACATGATTTTAATTGTTAAGTTTTTTTTTAAGATATGTAACTGTAGTAAAGATAGCAATGAATTAAACAACGATAACAGCAAAACACAAACAGTCTCACAGCCTGCCACAGACATTTTCACTGCTGTTCTTGCCTTCCTGGGCTTTGCTCTGTGTGCATGTATATTTCCTTAGACTTCTACCTCTAAGCCGTGTGGGTCCTTTACGCCTTATTTTGAAAGATAAGTGAGTCTTGCTTTCAGGGAAGCAGTTGGCAGGTTGTAGGGAGATAATGTTCAGAGGGTCTGCAAATTAATTAGCAGGATTGTTGCATAAGCCGGAGACTGGCTGGGACCAGTGCTGGCCAGGTGTGTATAGGTTACTGGGTTTGAAGAAGGGAGAGATCTGGGTAAGGTCACAGATCTTTACCCTGGGTCACTTCTTGTTTAATGTTGGCACACATGACTTCTGACAAAAATCTAGAGGGCTTGCTTTACAATTCATGGGTGACTGGAAAAAGAGATAGCTGTTACAAACAGATAACAAAATTTAGAATTAAATACCATTTCAGTTTAGTGCTTAGCTGCAAGCACAAAATATAGCTATCAGTGAACTATAATTCACTGACATGAAGAGAAGCAGAGTGACTTGTGTGCTGTTCTTGTTCTTTAGGAAGATCAGGGAAAAGGTATGGCTTGATGTGCCTTATAAAAATAAAAATGCAGGTTAGACTGTGATGTTAACACAAAAATGATGGACTTTGCTCTGTTCAACCCCATCTGTAGCATCATGTTCATTTCTGGCCATCAGTTTGGAGGGAGTAGTTGACAAATTAGACAACTTGAAAAACAGTCTGTGGGGGTGGTGAGGGTCTAGCAACTCTATCGTAGTGGGAACTCTCAAAGGGTCTGGAAATGTTTAGTTTGAAGTAAACTCCCTTCTGTTTGCTTCAGAGGGCAGAACCAGCGTGAGTGGGCAAACGTGCAGATAGACTCAGCTCGAGTCCTTTCTACCAGTTCAGGCCAACAGCAAAATCAACTTCAGCTATTCTTCTAGGTGACCAGAAACATTTGCAGTGGAGGATTTGAAGACCATTGGAACATATTAGTGTAACCGATATACAAAACATGACATAGTTTCTCTCTCTCTCTCTCTCTCTCTCTCTCTCCTTTGATAAACTCTCTAAAAAGAATGGTCCTATGAATTGTAAGTTTATATTTCTCTCCTCTGCACTGCAATCTTGAAACTCTGAGAAAAAGACAAGGTCATCTCCTCCCAGACATGCACCTTAGTCTTAACTATCTTCCCACCTTCTTGTCAAGGTGTCTTGCTTGGTCCAGAGCAGGTTTCTCCTGCCTAGTGGTGGTGAAGGCTGGGGACTCCAGGGTTACCTGGCAGGCAAGACGCCGGTCCCTGGTCCCCAAGATAGCTTGGTGTTTGCCTTCCTCTTCCTCAGAGGAATGTGAGACAGATCTCACTGCAGTAACCCCCCTTACCCCCCTGTGGAATCTATCACTTTATGATAAAGTTGAAGACTTTTGTCTTTTCACTAACCCCTAAAACCTTAACCAACAAAACATAGCTTCCAGCCTATTCACTTTGGTAGCCTGTTAGGATGAGCCTCGTTTCTGCCTGCCTTGGGTACACATTCTTACTATGACAAACATGTCCTGGGGGAGATTTTTCTTCCTTATCTATGCACCTGCCCATTGCTCATTTATTTTGATAGCCATATCTAACTTGGGAGATGTGTTTGTTCAAAATGAATCCAGGACCCTCTTTTTCTGAACAGCACTTCTGTCTTCATAGAATTTGCATCAAATTATTGGGAACCTTGCAAACTATTGAGGGGCTCTGTCAGAGATGTGAAGAAAGGGAAGGCAATTCTGTTGTCTTTTACTAACCCACTCTGGCCTACTGCTTTCCCTCCTGCCAAAGACCTGGAACTTTCTTCTCTACTCCAGTGGTTAGAAGTCAGCAGGAGAGCCACAGTCATTCTGATTACATGAAGTGGATTTTAACTGTTAAATAACTTTCTTCTCTCTCACTCACTCACTCACTCACTCACTCACTCACTCACTCACTCACTGTTTTTATTCGTTTTGTAACAGTGCCATGCACTTCTGTGAGGTTGTAATAATACACACAGCCGCTCGCCGTGGCTCTCTTCCCAGTTGCTGGGGATGCCACAGACATTCTTTGGCTCAGCTCCTATTTCCGGGAGAGAAACTCTCAAAAGTGAGGTTCTGGCTTGTCAAAGCTCACCTGATCCGCAGGCGGCTACTCGCAATTCCTTGAGTGCAGGGCTTACTCATGTCCCTAAACCACAAAGTAATTATCCCAATGTTTAAGCTTTAAACCTAGTTATCTCGGGAAATGACTGTGCAGCTTCTGAATGAATATTTGTTGCTGGCATGACTACTGTTATGTTCTGAGACATTAATGTATTAGTAAAGGCTATACCATTTTCTTCTTAGGTCACTATGGTCAGATTTTTGTTGTTTTGTTTTTGTCTTTTAAATCTCCACTTAGGAATTTTAATATAACATTTATGTCAGTGACTTAAATGCATTTCATTATTTAAGAATCATCTTTAACACGGCTCACTTTCTACCTAATTACCTTAGGCTAATCAGACATTTAGAATAGCTCTTTGGCAGCCTGTACCACGGGAATCACCCAGCATCTGTTGTGACAAGGAAGGACAGACTTTCTTTTCAGATAAATGAAATGGCTGGTTTCAAAACTGTTTGGGAGATGGGCAGCTTTGGTGTAAATTCCTTCCCATTCTTTGCCTTTTTACTCATTCATCTGGTCACCGCTGTGATTATTATGGAGATTGGGGTTCACTCTGAATTTGAAAGAGATCACAGTTAATTTTCCTAGGGCAGTTATATCGGGGGTGTTTCACTTCCCTGTTTTTTTCAGCAGTATGCAAAGAAATAAAGCTTCTGTTTTACCTCTGAATGCAAAAGCAAAGGAAACATGAGCTCTAACGATTTTTGTTTTCTCTCTTTAACAAATCGGTGTTTCTCACTAGGCGGTAAAATGATACCGGCTTTTCTCTCCCATGCAACAGTTAATCAATGTAGCACCTCTGACATCTTTTATTTTCAGTAGTTACAGAGTTGATTCTAATCAAAGGCCAGTGCCACAGTAGGCTGCTGGATATCTTATCAGAATTTGAATTATACTTTTTTTTTTCTTTTTTTGTCTAGCAGTTTCTCTTCTGAATGTTTAGCCTACATGTAAACTGGTGGAAGTGGTCAAAGATACAGACATGGAGGTTTATTGTGGTGTTGATAATAATAATGATGAAAAAACAGAAGAAAAACCTGGTAACTTTAAGAATGAAGAATTACTTTATACTTTTAGGGGCCTGTTAGGTGTTTTAGAGACACTAACAGATGCTGGGTTATAAGTGGACTGAGCTATCCCACTTTTTAAAAATCCTATTGAGTTGACAAAGATGAATCAAGTTTTTTTTGTCTTTTTCAGGATTATGTGGTGTGAAGAGTAATCAAATAATTACACATAAGATTGTACTCTCCCGGAACCAAGCTAAATGCTGCAAATACTAGCAGAGGATTTGTCTAGACTTGAAGAAAGGTGGAAGTTTTTCCCAAGGAAGCACAGAGGGAGGGAAGGGGAGTAAATGTTAGGGAGGTGAATCAGGAAAGGTACTTGTGACCCTGAAGGTCTGCGGAGATCCCAGAGCAGCCAGAGCTCGCTAAATAAAAAGTGCTGAGAGAAGAAAGAGACAGGGAAGGAAGCTGCCAGCGGGGTCAAGGAGCCAATCTTCCCCGACCTAGTAGACCACCTTAAAGAGGTTCATCTTTGTACTAACACCAATGGGAACTCTCAGAGGGGGGTTAAGCAGGACAAGACCAGATTTGCATTTCAAAAAGAGTACTCTAACTGCTGTGTGAAGAAAAGGTCTGAATGGCTTGCTACTGGAGGCGGTTTAAATCCAGGCTGGAGATAGTGACCTTGTAGGCTAAAGTAGACGAGATAGGGGAAATAGAAGAGAAGGGACATTTTGAGGGGTGAAATCAGACGGAGGCTATCGGATTGAATTTGAGGCTGTTAGCCAGGAGGTTATGTTTGCTACATTTCTGTCCTCTGCCTCATGGCCTCTGTAACGCGCTGGAAGGGGATCAGATTGGAAAGGCAAGATCTCCAGTCTGAGTGTGGTGCTGCGGTTGAATTCACAGAGGTGGTAAATAAATTATGACTGAGCCACAGGACAGAAAGCGGTGCAGTTTTAACACCTAATCATGTGCAAGTGTGTTCTAAGTGAGAAGTGGAGAGATCACTTGTATGGCAGAGCATGGCATGTGTATGTCTGTGTACAATTATATGTTCCACATGAATAAAATATGGAAAGATGCCAAGACAATTAAGAGTCCAAGCTGTAGCCAGTGAGTGGCCTTGATAAGGCAACAGTAGGGATATGAGAAGGTACTTTGTAAGATACAGCTTCCTGATTAAAGTGTTGGGGTGCATTCCAGTTAGAAAGCATGGCTCCTGTAACATAGACAATTAATGGCCGTTTAAGGCAAGTATGTGATATGAGACTCCTTTAGACACCTCCTTATGGGAACGGGTGTAGCATTATTGAATTTTCAAATTCGCATAGGAATCTTCCTGCTGCTTCAAGCCCCTACCCCAGTGGCTCACAGGGACCCTCTGCTTTTTAATCCCTTTCCACTAGATCGCACTAGCATTCTGGATTTTGCTTAGTGCATGGTGTTTTGTGGTCTGCTTCTCACCCACCATCTTCATTGGGGAGCAGTCTTCCTTCTTTCAGATGAGGACATTAGACAGTAATGGTGTTTACAGCCACTTCGGGTGCCTTTTGTCAGAAGCCCCTGTGTTTCACTTTTTCTCCCGCGATTTCACCCACAGAAGACAGAACTGTGTAGCAAAAGAACAACTCTCCTTCTAAGTTATTTGAGCAAACAAGAAACCTTAGCTGGAGAAAAGAGTAACCTCTGGTCTCTCTTACTCCTTCAAAAAAAAAATCGCAATTTAAATTTCACCTAGTCTTTGAAACTATGCTTAGTGCAAAATGGAGCCGTGCGCACACCGGAAGACTTTCCCCTTTGGTCGAGTTCTTTCCTCAGGATAAATACCTAAGAGTTCATGGGATCCCAGGGAAGATGAATCCAAATGGAATTCACATTGCAGCTGGTCTCTTCAAAGAGGTAAAAGGCGACTCCCAGTCGCCAGCAAGTCTCCAGAAGTCCCTGACTAAGAGTCACGCTGGAGGACCTGCCCAGATACCTTCTTAGCCCCAGGAGGCAATGGGGTGGGGTTTGACAGGCCTGGAGGCACTGGGTTTTAAGTCTGTTTTTGAGATGTCTCCAGAATGTTCTATAGCCCGCCATAGAAATGTGATTTTATTTTGTCCATCATGGTTGTAGAAAAAAATCAGAACACCGATAATTTTTTTTAACTGAAAGTAAAAGATAAAACAAACAAACAAACAAAAATTTAAAGAAGCCCAAATGTTTCTTCGCATTAGTTGAAAATGAACACTAGATCTATCATTTGTGGAGTATTATTTTGTGCTACCTTTCATTGTAAAGGTTTTGGTGTATTCTCTCAATCAGTGCTCACTGTGCCTCTGTGATGTGAATTCTGCTCTGTTTCTACCTCTAGAAGAGGAAGAAGCTGAGGCACAGAAGAAACACTTAATAACTGGTGGCAAAAAGTAAAATTTGGGTTCAGCTAGCCTCCCTTCAAAGGTTCTCACATGGAGCAGTGCCTTTCTTTAGGTCCGTTTTATTCGATTTTACTCTATTTTCTTTCTTTATGTCTTATGATCTGCTTTGCTTAAAAATGATACAATTCAAATAAACTTAAATTATATGAAATAGCTGCTCATATTCTGCTAGGATTTTTTTTTCTTGTCTTTAAAGTTTGAAAGCCCTGCCCCATCAAGCACCTCTCTGAAGAGCGCACCCTCTAGCACCTGTTAGAGCCTTAGGAGACAGTCTCGGAAAAGCCTTTCCACTCCTAGAGTCTCACAGACATGTTGCTTTTCGTCTGGCAATGAACTGTTTTGTGTCGTGTACTTATTTTGATACAGATGGATAGCAGTAGCATTTCTACCACAGAGCTGAAGTGTTAGTTACTCGTTGTTATTTCTAATGCAGGGATCCAGCAATGTATTTTCCCCCAGAAGCAAAAAAAAAAAAAAAAAATTGTAGTCGCTATGCTAGAAATAAGAGTGCCTGAGAAGAGGCCACATGGCTTACACATCACATCATCACATTCTTTTAAAAACTGTTTGGAGTTAGGGTTGTTGAGTTGGGAACAGTGACTTTGCAGTCAGCCACGGAGTGGGTTCAAAATCCAATCCTGCGACTTCAGAAGCATGTGACTGGTGGCAAGTGACAAGTGACCCTGTTTCCTAAGACGTCTTATCCTTATTGTGAAATCGAGCTACCTATTTCACATAGTTTGTGTAAGGATCAAACCAGTTAATATGTGTAAACATATTAACAGTTCAGGATCTCGCTAGCATTGCCCTGAAAACTTGGGTGCTAATAAGTTAGTTTTTTTGTACCAAGGGAGACCAAAATAAATAAAAAAATAAATAAAATAAAAAACAGCTTAATAAGCAGTTTTATAAGTAGTAAAGAAAGTGGCATAAGGAAAGGAGAGGGAAGAGGGCCCGGTGGATGGCCTAGTGGGTAAAGTTGATTGTTGCCAGATAATGAAAGCCTACGTTTAATCCCTGGAACCCATGTTCAGGTGAGGACAGAGATCTAATTCCACAAGATTTTCTGTTATCTCCAAACATACACCGTGGCATGTGCATGTACCCACAGACGTCAGATACACTCATGCCTGTACACACACACACACACACACACACACACACACACACACACACTCACACACACTCACACACACACACACACACTCACACACACAGAGACACACACACACAGAGACACACATACAGAGACTCACATACACACACTCACACAGACACACAGAGATATACACATTCACACACACAGACGATGCTAATTTTTTTTTTATTTTTAAAAAGGGAAGATAAAAAGGTTTTGAAGGGAGTCATGGAAGGGAAGAGCTGTGGAAGATATGAGCTACACAGACACCTTCAGCAAAGACTTAGAGTAGAATAATATGTAAAGAAGTAAGGGAAGCAAGGCCCAGAGAGAAGAGTGATAAGGCTTGATAGTTCACTTGTAAGGTGAGTGTGCTAATCAGATTAAATTTCATTTGGCATATCCTGCTGTTTACTTGGACAGTGATGTCTGAGCAAGTTATTATTTATTATTTCTGTTCCTTGTCATTCTGATTAGCTCATCAGCAATCAGTCACTATTCATAGCTCTTCAATTGCTTGTATTAAACAGCAACTACCTCCTCCCCTAGTCTGCAAATTACCCAGGTTGGGAAAGAGCAATATTCTCTCTTCAGAGACTGCTTGCGCTGGACTAGATGAAAACTCCTTATGCTGCTACAAGCCTCCAAAGGATTCAGAAAAATCTTTAGACAAACTTTTAAGCCTTGTATGGTTTCTAGGGAGCTGGGGGACAAGCCAGCCACCTTCAGAATCATTCGGCTTTGACTCTTGGAGGGGAAGCATTGAAGACTTGGCTATGCTGTGGACACGGACGGTCCAGCAAATTACTCGTACTGTTTCTGACTGTATGCGTCAGAGCTGCAGGACTCATGGCGCTCTCTGCCTTTGTGTCCTCCCATTAGAGAAAGCAGCCTTGTAGGTGTAATTGTGACAGATGATCAGGAACTGCTTCCTTTAACGATTCCTGAAGACAGTGCGTTACCTCTGGAGTTCATCCAATAACCTGTCTATAGAAGTTGACATTATTTTACACATTAGATTTAGTCTTGAAAAGTGGTGTGCAGGAAAGGTATTTGTTAAACAGAATGATAGTTTTTTAAAAGAATTTTTTTTCTCTCACAAGAAAAAATAATTCATTGGTCTTCTTCTAATGAAAATAAAGCTACCAAATGTTAGCTCCCCCACATCCCCAGCAGCAAGTAACTTTTTCTTTTGTCAGTGTGTGGTTTACAGTGAATTTTGACACTAGAAATTAGTTAAGAGCTTCCATGATGTCAAGCATGAAACAAATAATTATGTCCACACTCGTGACATTTCTCTTTAAGGTGTGTGTAGGACTTGAATATCCAAACGGCCACGGCCACGTTTGCTGAGGCATTCTGTCTCACCTTTGATGACTCTTGCCTGGTGAGCAGAGCCTCGATACTTATCCTTTTATTTAGAGTTGTCGGGCTTCAGTTTTCTGTGGTCAGTCAGCTATTATATGAATTAATATGAACTTGATTAAAGTGAGTGTCCATGGATCAGTGAAGTAGCCCCATGAAGTCCAAAGACCTGAGTCATGTTCCTGGGGCCGATATAAAGTGGAAGGGGCCGACTGACTTATAAACTTGTCCTCTCACCCCTCTGTATGGGTAACATGACATGCCCACTCCCATGCACATGTCACACACACAGACACACAGACACACACACACACACACACACACACACACACACACACACACACACACACTTTAAAAGAAAGGCTGGGTTTCCTCTTACATCCAAAAACAGAAAAATGGTCTCGAAGCACTGGGGCCCATAAGGTACAGAAGCACCCCTGAGATGTATGCAACTGTTCTATCCTGCTGTAATCCTTGACAATTAGGACATTAATTAATTTTAAAAAAATTCTGTGAAAGACATCCAGGCTATCTCTGTAGAGAACCCTGGGAAGTATAGAGCTGATGCATTCATTTACCAGCCAAGAACACAAAGTGACCGGCAACGCTTATGCCAGGTTGGTCACCTTCTGAAAAAGAGAGTGTGTGGACATCGATCTCAGACTTAAAGGTATGCACATAAATCCTTCGGACCGCTCACTCGGAAAGTACAGCCATGTGCTTTTGTATAAACTCTCAACCGTGATTCTTATGTGCAGTACAGTCTGAAGACTACTTCACTAGAATGGGGGAAGGGGTCAAGCCAGTTCTATCTGGTCTCTCAGCCCAGGCTTCCCTTGTGATGACTCACCTCCCAGGCAGCAGAGAAGCTCCTGGACCGGCTGCTTGATGGATTTACTACCTTGGGCCTTAAGATTAAGCCTCTGTAATCTTCAAACACATTGATAGATTCACCTGGGTTTGGGAGGATTTGGTGAAAGTTCTTGGCTGGGGTCTGCCAGTAAAATCTAAAAGCTGCCGTGCTGGAAAGTAAAATAGCTTTTGTCATCTGCTTCCCGAGTGAGGCTTCTGTTAGGGTGGGCTTCTCCATCCACCGTCAGCCCAGCGGTGACTCAGATGTCCTGATTGTTCCAAGAGATTACCTGGGAGTAAGAAGGCAGGGGTTTTCAGTGCTGGTCTCTCCCGTTTTGGTGCATCTGAAGCAATCGGACTACTCTCTCCTACTCTTTCGTATTTGTCAGTCTTTGAGACTTCATAATTATTTATGAGAACCACATGTTGAAGTAGTGTAGCCCATCTGCCTGGACTTTGTTTTATAGAGTCATGGATATGTGTTGTGTGTCTATTTGTTATAAACGTTTTGGCGCCCATGGGCATTTATTCTGAAGGGGCTGCCTAGGTGCACAAACAGCCGCGTTGCCTTTCAAATCAACAATGAGGAGTCTCCTGGAGGGGAGCCGGCTGGGCCGTAAGGCATCCTTAGCGTTTTGGATTTTGTTTAAAATTTAAGTTATTGGGAACGCCTACCATTTGTTTCATCTAGTTTTAGAAATTCATAATTTCGGTCATAGCACAACTCAACCTCTTATTAGGAAAGTCACTCGTAAGACTGGCCATTTACTAAATAAAGCTGGTTTGCTTAATTTTACAGAGTTTAAAACTGATGCCAGCCTAGTAGTTTGTTAGAATCCTTCACTTATACTTCCCATAAGACTTTGTTTGTTTGTTTGTTTTTTTAATGACCTAGGTTTCTGTGGGTTTTGTTTGTTTGTTTGTTTGTTTGTTTTGAAGCAGGGAGGCCTCCTTGATCCCCTTATCCAGCTGCCTTCACCAGCACACACAGGGATCAAAGGCATGAGCTACCACACCCTGCCAGAACCTAGATTTTGAATCACTTTTTTTTTTTTTTCTAATACGGGGAACTTGATATTTTCATAATTTAATCTGTTAAATATTTTGCTGAAGAGTTAATGTGAAAAGAAAATCCGTACATAATTCCTGGCATGATGGAGAAACACAAATGTTATTAGACTCTACAGGGCACTTCTCTTTCCCTTACTTACTCATTCAGGACGTTTTCTTTATTCCTATCGTCTATTTCTGGCCCTATATGTTCTACGTTTCTTGGATTTGTGTCTCATTTTCGTTATCTCTGCTCTCTTGCTCTCTCCTCATCTCTTTCCTAGAGCCTGTGGATAACCCCATGTTGGAGGTTCCTCTCTGACGAGACACATAGACCCCCATGTTGGAGGTTCCTCTCCGAGGAGACATTCCCTTTCCTCGCCCTGCCCCCAGCCCCTCCCTTTGCTTCCTTGTCCTGGCTGATCTCACCTCCCTGGCAGCTTCTGCATCTTGACCTTTGCCATTTGGTTCTTCCCTTCCCCAGTCTCCTAGAACTCTGTTTTCAAGGAGTTGCACGTAAATTTTCTGCTTTTGAAAGCTAGGAGTCTTTGATCTCGCCCCCCCCCCATCCTCTGGTCATTTTGTAGCAAGGGATCATACCCTTTCTTCTTCCTTGGCATCTCCCTTCATCAGACGATGTGGCATTTCTGACTTGGTTGTCCATGTCTTTTCTTGGTGGAGATGTTCTCTGATTTTGCAATTTAAGTATGTGTATTAACACATTCTATATTTACTATCCCTTCTGATTTATGCATCCTTTCTTACTCTTTTATTTTATGGGTATGCACAGACATTTGGGTTTATGTATGTGCATCATCTATATGCCTGAGGAGACCAGAAGGCATCAGATTCCCTGGCCTTATATGTCACAGTCTACATGAGTTGGGTACTAAAAGCCGAACCAGTGTCCTTTTAAAGAGCAACGTGTGCTCTTAAGCATGTGTCATGTCTCCCAGCCCCTTATGTGGTCTTTCTTACTGTATTTCAGGCTTAGAAGAAAGGACAGATGTATGGGATAAGCACTAGGGGATTTGCAGCTGTAGTGAACCCAGAGTGGGACTTCTCTGAGGGAGAGTAGAGAACCAGTGTCAGAAAAATGGAGGCTAAATCCATGAGCTCTGAAGGGTAAGGGCAGAGAGATGAGCAGTTTGGACGAAGAGAAACAGAACGAGCAGATGGTGTACGTGCTCCAGACCACCACATATTTTAGGGTCTCTAATGTGTTTCCTGGGGGCACACTGTTGTCAGAGAGCTGCACTGGAACTTTGGCTTCTGTTTTCAGTCCTGTAAGAGAAATGACTTCAAATCTGAACCTGAAACCCCTTTATATTTGTTTATAACTAGACCTGGAACCCCGTCTTCTTAGGTGGGTTTACCTGCATGTCCATTTGGGACCCCAAATTTCACATATCTCAAACTTGAGTCTCCTCTCTCTCCTGAAGTTAACCTTTCTTCTGGGCTTACTATCTCTGGCCAGTATCATTCTAGATCAAACCCTCAAAGCCATCTTGGGCTCTCCTTTATCTACACACTCTGAGGTTTGAGAAGTAGTCAGCGTTATCTCCTTTGTGTCTCGCACCTGGCGCCTCTGTGTCTCCTCTTTACCTTTGAGCTGGCGGTTTCCAGAGACTACGTGCATCTCAGGACCTTACCTAATCCTCGTGTTCGTCACTGCCACTTTCAAGTTTCCAGACCCAACTCTGAGTTGAGGTAATGCAAAATTCCTAGCGACAGATAATTGTCTCCCCTCCAGTCTTCCTGTATATCTCCGGACCCTATCTAAGCCTGCTTACTGCTGCCTCTGTAATATTTCCAAACTCAACCCTGAGTTGATGTAATGGAAAATTCCCCAGCGAGAGATAATTGTCTCCCTCCAGCCGTGCTGTGGCCCTCGTGATTTTGACCATTCTTTGGACATCATTAGCATCATTTCATAACCAACATCTCTGTATAGAAGCTACTATTCAATCCTTACAGACTGTAAGCCCCTTGTGGGGCAGGACCAATGATGTCTTGCTTGTGTGTAACTCCTATAGATTCCCCATATTGACATGTCATAAGCATTTGCTAGTTGGAATTCAGCTCCTAGTCTGAGAAGATGTAGTCTGAGCCAAGTTAACAGTAACTGTGATAGTAATTTTTAATTTGACATTAATTTCATGTCTCTGTGTGCATTTGTTTTATTCTGAAAAGCTTTTTTATTAAGCTGTGCCGATGGCATAAGTGGAACAGTTAACTGGAAGACCAAACAAGCCAGCAGTTTTAGTATCAGCAGGAAACTGGCTGCTGGGAAGAAAGATGGTGAGTTTAGGCTCTAATCGTAAATCCCCAATTGGCTGTCTGTGCTTGCTTCCGGTGCTCCTTTGTTACGTTTTAGTCCTGTGTCAGTGAGTGTTTAATAAGTCAGTCTGAAAAAAATAAAATTTTGTTTTCCTAATCTTCTAAAAGAACTTCTGATCCTCTTGTGTTGTTAGTGCATTATATCTGTTTTATATAAACTAAAAAAAAACCACTCTCGTTTTTAACCTATGCGCCTTATCCAGTGTCTGTCATGACACTTACAGAATTGTTCACGTGCGCTTAGTATTGCAAATTATTTAAAGCATTGAAAACACTAAGAAGTACAATTAATGATATCGTTTTAAAACAGTCTTGTAAACTTAGAAAAAAAATGACCATACATATTTTGTCTAATTTCGGGTGATTTGATTGTAAGTCAAATTGATGTTTTGCCATTCAATAATTACTTGGCACTTGTTTTCTATTAGAAAGATGGCTTCACCCTTGAATGATAGGTCCATCTGTCTACGTTTTTCTATCTATATATGTGTCCATTAGCAACATTATATGACCTCTGAAACAGTGCGCTTATTTAGGGGGAAAGGCCTGCCTTAGGATTAGCTTCTCTCAGAATATCAGTTACCATTGTAAACTTTCACTTGTATAGTTTTTTTTTTAATTCATCTTTAAGATCTTTCTCCTTCCCTATGTATTAGCTGTATGTGGTTATGAAGATAAATCAAGTAGTAGTAGCCTGGCTTCTATAACTTTGAGGCCACCGACAGGGTTGCATAATAATGCCAGTGTTAAAATAATTTTTGAAAAGAAAAATTTTATATAATAAGGTGTTCTTACTGTGAGATTAAGAACTTTAGAGTAAGGAATTTTTTTCCTTCACGTTAGGTCACTAACTTTTTATTATTTATTGTGGGTTTCTTTTTTTTTTCTTTTTTTTTTTTTTTTGAGACAGGGTTTCTCTGTGTAGCTCTGGCTGTCCTGGAATTCACTCTGTAGACCAAGCTGACCTCGAACTCAGAAATTCACCTGCCTCTGCCTTCCAGGTCACTAACATTTTTATACCTGGTACCAAATTATTCAGCAGCTGGAGTCTTCATCCTCCACATCTGTTTCACGGTAGGGCAAGGTTTCCTAGTATTATGTCTGTCTTTGAAGCACATATCTGTGTACCTAGGCATTTCATTGCTCATGTCTATGTAAAGATAATAGTTTTATAATAGTAAGTTCCCATGAAAAGATGCCAGGCATGTGTTTTACGGAGCACCAGAGTACTCACTGTAGGACCGCTCCTCATGCTTCCTCCTCCCACACCCTCCTTAGCTATCTCTAGTGGATTCTCCCACAAGGCCTTTAAAAGACTCACTCTGGTAACCCTTGTGGTTTTGTTGGTTTGTTTGACATAGCCACTCTTCCTGTTTCTTTCTAGTTATGGGTCTGATGTGTGTATCCTTCGTTGTTCTGCTCAGCACTGGACTCTACCCTATCCCTTCCAAAGGAACGGAGCCATCTCTGGCTCCTCATGCACCTGTGGGATCCCCAAAGATTCTCCCTCTAGGCATGCCAGCATTTGTGCACCAGATTATACTCATCCTTTCCTTCTTCATTCTGCCCCTTGTTTTAAACTATGGTCCTCATCAGTTCTACCTTTCCTAGCATTCCCCTCTGGTCCCTGTTTGATTTACCAAAAGAATGTTGCCTAACTAGCTCATAGATCCAGCTGAGTTACTAAGCTGGAGCTGTTTGTAATCAAGTGCATCACAGACAGACAGACAGACAGACAGACAGACAGATGACAGAATCCACCAGGATCTCCAAAAGGTAACCATCTTTTTCTGTTTTGAATGCCATGCTTCTGATTGGACCTAATGTTCTCTGTATAACTTGACACACACTATCTCCTGAACTAGAAGTAAAAAAACCCTCTCAAATCTGTCAAACCAGTTTGGGATGTAATGCTCTTATTTCCACATGTTTCCATGTACATTAGATAGCTTGAGCTTCAATCTTAAAGGCAGCTACATTATTGATCATCAGATGAGATCTGGGAATGGAAGGGTGGTACAGTGGTTAGGAGCACTTGCTGCTTTTGCGGAGGGCCCTGGTCTGGTTCTCAGCAACCCCAGTGAGTGGCTCACAAACCACTGTAATTCCAGTTCCAGAGCACGTATGCACACTAAGGTGTTTACATACATATAAATTAAAAATAAATCAGAGAGGGGTACGTATAGGGGAGACTTGAAGATAGAAGGATGGTTCTTGTTGATCTCTTTGCTTCCATGACTGTAGAGGACCAGGAAGTGCCCTTAGGCTGGTAAAGTCAGGAGAGAAAAATCTCGAAATTTTAAGCCTCTAAAGGACCGTGTACAAGAGAGGTGAGGCTTTCCTCCTAAGCCCTAGCTGTGAGGCTGAGATGCACTTCTAAGCACTAAGGAGGCTTTCTTCCTCCTTGAATTTATGAGTTTGTGCTTACAACCTTGTCTTTTCTAGTACTGTAGGAAGATAACCCTCTGAAATCAGAAGCTTAGATTATCTGATCAAGTTCTGATTTTTTTTTTTTTATAAATCAATGGTAAATTATTAAGAAAGTTAAGGAGTTACACGAGTGCTTACTGCAATCTTACTGTAGTAGAATGATTAACTACCAAATGTGTTATTGTCAAATAGATAAGCCCCATGGATACTCTGTCAGTCCTGGATCTATGCTCCGGAAACCATCATTTAGTCCCTCTAGGGTTAATTTTGTCACCTATACAGTAAAATGAAGCTTAACTTCTCCAGGAAAGCAAATGCATGTCAGTCCTGGCTGGAGTAGGAAGCTAAAGGCACATCTCGGTCAGAACCAGTACTTTGATCTGTCCTTTAATAAAGATATCTGCATGCCTAGCATGACACCTAAAAACCCTTTCAACTTTTTGGCGTTCTGAGTTCCGTGTTTTATTGATCACCCATTAACAATAGTTTGCACCCCTTTCCTATCGACATTTAAGACACACAGGCACACAAACATACAAAGAGGGAAACCTATTTGATTAGATAATAACCAAGATAATTCCAATTTAGAAAAATTAATAAGAGACATAGGAGGGAAATTTTTCATGAAGAGATTCTGCTGCCTTTTTGTAGAAAAAGATCCAAGCTTTGATTTCTGCCTCAAATGAACAGAAGTGCTTGTATTCTTAGCAAGGAAGTAATCTTAATGCTGTCCTTAGGATGAATCCTGCAGTTTAGGCATGGGCTATCTGTGACTGTAAGAAAAACAATAGCTGCCTACCTCCAAATGAATGATTGGCCAGCCTTTGATACCCTGAGGTGAAGGGCTAACAGTGGCAAAACACTTTCAATTGAAAGCCAACATTTATAAGGTTGGATCGATCAAATCTCGCATAAATGTGAATGAGAGGAGAAACAAACAAACAAACAAACAAACACTGAAAACAGGTTGTGTACCTGGTTGGGTATTAAGATTTCTTAAAATATTTTTCTACACTAATTGTCTGGTTTAATAATTAAATTTCTATTTGGATGTTGTAATAACTTGTTAAAATGAATTAGGAAGGAATCCATAAATTTATTAAGCTCTGGAAATCCCAAGATGAGTTATCTTGGTTCAGAGAGCCAAGGGGATTCATCTCTTAGTCTGTTCCAATACATTGGGTATCGGCTCTTTGCCGTGCTGTTCACGCAGGGACTCCAAGTCTCAGAGAGATGGTTAAGCCTGTTAAAGTTGTAATATGAAGGAAAAAAAAAGAGGAAATCTCACCCCGCTCCCTGTTAGCACTTAAAGTGCTTGATTTTCAGAATATTTATACCTAGTTGCTTAGGTCAAATTTTGTGTTTTAAAGTTGTATTAAGACAGGTAGCACATCGTCACTCTTTATAGCATGAGCATCTTTGAAAAATCCTATTCATAATCTTAATTTCTCCCAGGTAGTACTTTCCATTAAGATAATGCTGTGCACAGTTTTAAATATCTATCTAGTTATCTAGCCATATCAGAGTCCTGTTTAAATAATTTGTCTCCAAAATACCTTTGTGATAGTCCCCAATAAATGAGTAACTTCACATCTTAAAATTGGACATTGATAAAATTGAGATGCTTTGAAAAAGAAACTTTTAGTTTGTCAGTGAAAGGTATTCATTATAGTATCTTGTTATTTTTTAAATTGGTTAGGTTACTCCTGCTAAGAGTAATACTTAATCCACAAATCTGTGTTTAAATTATGCAGTCTGTTTCCCACATAGCAAACATGAAGTTATTTCACATAACATCGTATGTTCATTTTGATTCAAAAACTCATGTATACGTAGCATCTGGACTGAATTAAAATTTTCAATTGTGCACTTATTTCTGACTCTATTACGTTGCACAGAGTTTATACTGCTTTTGCCTCAAGTAATGACCCTATCTCGGGGATATTAAAAGTCTATTCACGGGTGTGCGGCTTCAAGTGGAAACCAGGAAATGCACCACAAAAGGGTCCTTGGGCAGCTAATGCTTCAAATGCTGTCTTCTGCTTTTTTCACATCTGGCAGAGCACGGTACACACAGAAACAGCACGTATCTCCTCTTAATTTATCACGCAGTCCTACCTTATTTGCTAGTCTGGCTTTTAAACCTGCAGCGGGTTAATAATTGCAAGCGTAAAAGGCGAGAGAAGCCGTTATAGAAAACATACTGATAGCAATGAGAAATGACAGCTGACAACTTGTCTACTGGGTGGGAGAAAACAAAAAAAAAATCTATAAAACACACAACCTTAAAATGCATTAGCCTACTGGGACCCACTCGTGTGATTTGTAAATGACAGGCAGCCAAACAGTCCATACGGACCCCCTGTATGATAGAGCCGCGTGTGGTAACTGATGTGCGAAATCATGATCTTACAGCATCACAAAAGAGGACCCAGTGCTGCTACCTTAGGAACATTAGGCTTCTACATACTCCATTCTCTGGGTTTATGGTAAACTGAGGTTTTACCCAATCCTCCTAAACCTCAAAAAGCAGAAAATGATCATATAAGTGGATCTTTTAAAGTCATCAATTTGTTGATGAAGAACCTGTAAAAGACACATGCACATAATTGCTACCTTGCAAAGGCTAGTTGAACATGCTTATTGAAAATAATTCACAACATTCTTTTCAAAGATTGCAAGAGGAGACAGGTCTAAGATTAAACGTTGGCTGGAACTTTCCGGCCTGACACTCAGTGTCTGTTTTATCTTTATGGCTGTGTCCTTGTTCTTAATGACGCAGAAAAAGGTCCGGTAAATGTTCTCTGGCCCCTTTGTAAAGATGGGGTGGCATGTGTGTCTGTTTACATTTCAGCGACAATCTACACAGCTGTCGAGAAGCTCTGACAGAGGTTCTTCAGCAACGCAGTGCTTTCCAAACTTCAGTGTTTGTGAAGTATATCAGTGTTTGCTTCTGTTTTCAATGTAAATGTGTGTAAATGTGTGTAAAGTGCACACCGATGCAGAAGCTTATCTCTCCCTTCACGCAGAGAAAACATTTCTAACAGATTCTTAGCAGAGGAAGACAGGCACGATTTAGGGAGCGTGAGGTCCCACTTTATTGCCATTGCTGTCAAGATCTATTATTTGATTCTCAGCTCACTACTGTCACATAATATAGAGTTGTTGAAATACCCTGACCTTTCTATATACCCTGTGACTAAAACATGCAATGAATACTTCTGTGAATAAGAGAAATATAGGAGCTTAGGGAGGGGAAACCATTAAAATCGTTATTTTCCAATACTATTTTCCTTTTGGCTCTTCTTGATCCAGACACAAGATTTTTATGTTTGCTTTTCTTTTTCTTTCTTTTTTTTTTTAACAAATAAATTCTATTGTTTATGGCAGTGCATTATCAGAAGTCTTAATCTGTACTGCGATAACCGTCTATCCTATTTGAAGGTGGTGGTTTTGCTGCGCCATGGTTCGAACTCTTGCTTTCATTGCACACTTATGTTGCTAGATTGGAAGGGATTTAGCTACACACTGGCTCTAAGATTCATTTGTATCCAGTGGCGTGTTTGCCAAGGTAATGGATTTGCAGCTGTATAAGATCATAGCACGGTGCAAGACAGGGAGAGGCCTGTGACCTCGGCTTGATCAGCACAGTGCTGTACACATGTACATTGAAAAGAGTTCAGGCCTAAGTGCCGTGGCTTCTCGGGGTGTTTACATGTCATTTTCCAGGCTCGGGATTAAGAAAAATCATGTGTATCAAGTTTACAGTCTGTGGTCGCACCTAGGCACCTGTGAATGCAGCGTGTGTCAGCTTCAGGTAGCAGTCTCCGTGGGTAGTTTGTGCAGGCCTTATGAGTATTATTGTCATAGCTCATGCTTAGGAGAACAACAACCCAGGGCTTCGAATTCTCTATGCCATTTTGCTTCTGAAAAGAAGCACAGGTGTAAATACTGCCCAAATAGCCCCTCTTGAGGAGCTATTTGTTTTGCAAACAACAAAGGGACAGGAAACGGGCTCTTCTCTAAAATGTTGTGTGGGTGCCCATAATTTAAACCTACCATACCAAAAGGAAGTATTATTTTCACAAACAAAACATAGTGGCTTAGTCATTTTCCATTTCTGGATGATGAATGTGTCATACGTCTGTATCATGTTTTTCTCAAGTGAATGGCATATATACTTAAAGTGAAGCAGGCTTTACTGTGGAGTTGCCAAGGTAACTAACTGACCAGCAAGGATGCAGTTCGGCAGATTGCAGAACGGCAATTGAGTACACATGAATAAAAACAATGTGCATGCCATCTTAAAGCCCGAGAGGGCGATGGCGGATTGGGGATTAACTCTCTACGTTGAAGAAATGGTTTTTGTTTGTTTGTTTTGTTCTACTAGAATCTGAGGTGTTCTATACTAGTCATGGTGGGGTGATATGGAATGATAGGTACCCTTTAATGGGTTCATGTTAGGCTTTATGAGGGCTATATAGAAAATAGAATTACTTCACAGCATTATTTAGTGTGAGAAACATTTCTTTTTGCTTCACATGCTGACATATATCACTTTGCCATAGCAAACACTAAAAGAGGCTATTACTTTATGATTGAAATAGAGGATAGTAATCTACAGAATATATACCTTAAATTAAGTGTCATATATATTTAGCTCCCTCGCATGAAACCTGTGTCTGTCTCAGCACTGTCTTTGTGCTAGAATGTATTCAATCATTCCACAGGCCTCAATAAACCTATTTAAATATGTTCAAACTCCTCAAGGTATTAACAATGACAAGGAAAATAAAGCTCAGTATTGCACCACACAGTGGTGTTTTTTTGTTTTGTTTTGTTTTGTCTCTAGGAAGATTAATAAATCAGGTAAGTTCAGAAGAGATTCATTTACATTATTCTAAGTGTGCCAGTACTTTGGATAAAGCTGCAATCTGAAATTTTAACATTTTTAATATAGAGAAAAATAACTTCTCAGCAGGAGTTTGAAACTCTCCATGATTTGATTCTTTCCTTCCCAGCTGTTTTCCTCTGACATGAGCCCGGGGACTGTGCCATACTGGCTCACTGCATTCCTTTAAAGGGTTCCCACATTACCCCAGTATGTTTTCATTGCTGAATGATGGAATCCCTAGGGCCTGTCTCTGGGTTGTAAGCACCTACTATTAAGAAAAACATTAAATCTATTACATTTTTCCAAATCTTTCTAAAGTCAGCCCATCCTTTAAATTATCGCCAGAACGACTAAAGCTCTGGGGTAATACCTAGTTCAGAAGATGTTGGTCTTTCAAACTGGCTGGTAATCTTGTAGGAAGCAGGGATCCGGGCTCTTTAAAGGGTCCTCACATTTTTGAAACCATCTGATATTTTAGACACATTATGATATTGAACTGGGGCAAAAAAAAAATTGTATTACCATCCTTTTTTTCATCGTGACGGTTTTTCTTCAGTTTGTTGATCATTATTTAGAATGTGATCATTGCTCCCCAACATGAACAAATAGTCCTTGAGTAGAACTTGGCAATAAGAAACACCAAGGGAAGTCTTTACATATTTCAGTGCCAAATGCATCAGTCTCTCTCTGCAAACCTTGTTAAACTATCTTGCAGCTTCTATTGATTGATTGATTGATTGATTGATTGATTTGGTTGCATGGCATTTTTGTTGTGGTCACTTTGTTTGTCTTGAGACAGGACCTTGCTCTGTAATCTAGGCTACACTGAACTTGTTCTGTAACCCAGGCTTGTCTTCAACTCAAAGCTCTCTTCTTACCAGTCTCCTCCTGAGTGATAGAATTACAGGTGTGAGCCACCACATCTGCCTGGCTATTCCACAGGATTTGAAAATTTGTTTTTAGTCCTCAGGTTATGAATACATAAAACTGTAAGCCAAATGTTTTAGTTCATTTTCTTTGGTGTGTGTGTTGTGGGGGGTGGGCAGCTATCAACAGAACATAGGGACAAGTTTTCTCACGGGGAGAAACATTTTGTGGGAGTTTTTTGTTTGTTTGTTTGTTTGGTTGGTTGGTTTGGTTATTTATTTAATACTAAAAACTTTACTGTAAGTGATTTAGCTACCTGGGGCTTTTAGAAAGTTTTTCAGCTTGGTGTGAGTAGTCTGAGGGTTCCTGAGGTTAATGACTGCATTTACAAATCCTTCAGTGACTAAAGGAAAGAAGTGGGCTGATAACGGTTTATCAGTCTAAAAATTACATCTACTGGCCAATCGTGAAGCTAGAATCGCAGAAGACATTGCAAAGGTGGCAAAGGGTTATGACAGTCATGTATTGGTGGAAATGATGACATCAGAGGAAAAATAAGAGGTAGAAACTAATCAAATCAATTTGGACATTTCTGTGCACTCACGTCTTATGTCCGAAGTCACAGGGAATCATGAAATGTGTCCAATTTTGCCTAAAGAAGTGATTCGTGCAGAACTATGTTGCATGCATAGTTGTCGCTGCTCATTTAGGAGGTAGCAGAGTGGGACAGATTACACCATTTTAATTATTGGATGCCAAAATTGGGAGACACGAAATAAAGTTATAGTTTCTAGGAAAGGTTTTGCTAATGCATGGAGAAAGTAGCACATCTTCCTAAGTATAAAATGTTGCTGCATATTTCCGGATAGGAGTTATATCGGCTGATTCACTTCTATTTGGAAAGCTGTAGTACTTATTATTTTTAAAGTACTCTGTATATTTGCTTTTTAAAAAAGGGAAAAGGAAAAGCTGCAGTAATTATGAAATTTGTCAGTTCTTATTCAATGTATATTGTTGGTGATAGGTTTGAACAAAAAAATAAATCATCAAAGTGATATTTATGTCTTTATGCTTAATGGCAATTAAAAATACTAAATGTAATATATGTCATTTTATTTGTGTAGTGCCTTTAATGGTTTCTAAAACAAGTCGGTGAGTTTTCTCATGCTTTGTCCTAAAACTGTGTCCCTTTCCAGCAAATATGCACTAACGGTTCTCTGGTGTGTTAGTTTGGTTTTCTTGGCAATTTCTGCACGGCACAATGCATCTCTGTAGTGTGTGCTCAGTTATCCAGGACAGTTCTCATTATTATCTGTCTCTTCTCTTCCCCTTGCTTTCAGTGTATACTCTTTTCTCCAAGGTGCACGCTGACCGGAATGTGTACCCGTCTGCAGGGGTCCTCTTTGTTCATGTGTTGGAGAGAGAGTATTTTAAGGGTGAATTTCCACCTTATCCAAAGCCTGGTAGGTTCTCTGCTGGAAGGGAGAAGGGTTCAATATTTCTTTTTTGTGCGATGTGCAGACCTGGATGATAGGAAATCAAATATGATTAACAGTGTTTAAAATGATGTGGATACATGAAAAATTGGTTGTGGAATCTTTCTCATTTTAAGATTAGAAATTTACTTATAATAGGTTTTTTTTTTGTTTTTTATTGCATTTTAGAGTGCATATTTTTTAGAGTTTTAGTGTTGACTGTTAACATTGCTGCCGGGCAAATGATGTAGCTCCTAGTCACATAAAAATAATTATAGCTTCAACCAATTCTATACTATTTCTTAAATAGCACACTGATTTATTATTCTAGAAAGGTATACATTTGTTGGGTAAGAGAATAAAGTAAGGGATTAATTAACAGTGTTTTAAAAAGCTTTTACTATATGAAACAATTTGGTAAAACTTCATAATTTAATAATTAATTTTCATTCAAAGTAATAGCAGTTTTTAAAACATATTTAATTCACTATTGATTTAAATGTGTTAATTTTGAATCATCACCAGCACTGTCACATTAGTGAAGATTTGGAAAGAATAGTAAGGGAAAATATTAAGCTATAATTCTGAAGTAACAAAAATGACTTCTGAAATTTAAATCTTGGAAGAATAGGTGTTTAATATTAGAATTCATATAAATGTTTTTTGTGGGTTACATGAGGAATAACAGCTTATCTGACAACATTAATAAAATGAAGGGAGACCTGTTTTTAATAGTAAAAAGGGTCTTTTCATCAATTACTTTAAAATTATTTTTTAAAGAGATTTGCAATTTTTATAAAACTATATGGCTAAGCTCATTGAATAGCAATTGTTATGTGTAATAAAGGCACGTGCTTATGAAAAATTATTATACCTTTATAGTTATTTGACCATTCCTTAATATGATGCTCTTTGGAGACCTATGAAGGGAATATCTCTCATTAACAGGTGAATGAGCTTTGGGAGATATTTGTGAATGATAGTTGTTGTCTCATTGGTGAAATGATCCTGATGTGTTCTTCTCAAAATATTTCCAAGAAATTCATTTGAATCTACAATATTTATTAGATCTCTAGACAATTTCTTTTTTGTTTTGTGGATTCTTAAGTCAATTTTTCAGATGATTTTGTTTGCATTTGAGTATTTATTCTGCTACAAATATGGAAAAAGAAAAACCCTGTTTTTCCAATAGACTGTTTTGATTGAAACCACCAAAGAAACACGTGTGGAAATAACTGTTTTATGTCTTAATTCTGTGTTCCTTATCTAGGGGAGGTTAGTAATGATCCCATAACATTTAACACAAATTTAATGGGCTACCCAGATAGACCTGGCTGGCTTCGATATATCCAAAGGACAGCATACAGTGATGGAGTCCTGTATGGGTCTCCAACAGCTGAAAACGTGGGGAAACCAACTATCATTGAGGTAAGTTATTTTGAACAAGTGACACTATGGTTTGGTAGCATTTGTTTTAAATGTTGAAATTAGAGTTACATGGCAGTGTTTTTTAAGGTTATTTTTTTAATATAGAAATGTACTCATTAATGTTTAGACATAATATTCCTTTCAGTAAAGTTTGCTACTTCAACTTTTATATTAATAATGATAAACTAAATTAGTGAAAAATTGAATGACCCTTAAAATAAATAGGTTAATATAAATCGTATTTAATAAAAATTTATTCGTTCTATATATAAAAAAGTTATTTCAGTTCTTTATGTCTGTGTGCATGGGTGTGGGTGCACATGTGCATGATTCATTTGTGGCAGCCAGAGGTCAACTTTCAGGAGTCTGTCCTTCCACTGCATATGTCCTGAGGATCGTGTCTTCAGACTTGGCAGTAAGTACAATTTACTCACTGAACCAAATTGCCAAGTCAGCTCGACATTTTTTTATTCAAAGTTCATGCTTATTGAAATAAAGTCATTCACTAGAAATCTTAATTACTGAACATTGTGGAAGGAGATTAGGGTAGGAAAGATGAAAGACAAGTGCAGCCAGCCATGTTTTATGGTCTTGGCCCTGAAGATCTGAGAAATGCATGCTTTCCCAATGCTGTAGTAACTACTGTAATTAGAAGCTGCTGAAGAGACCAGTTCACACAATCAGGGAAGCCTACCTGGGGGAGGAAGCAGCCCTTCCAGATTTTGGAAATATGGTTTGAGGCTCTAGCTTAGTGGTAGAAAAGATGACAAACACATGCAAATTCATCGACAGCACTGAAAAAAAAACCAAAGCAATCACTCAGACAAAAAACTAACATGCACTTACATACATACATACATACATACATACACACATACACTAATGGACATACATATAGACACAACATACACGGACACACCCAACACACACACTGACTCACCCCATATACACACACACAGACACCACACACATACAAGAAAACACACACATACATATAGACACACACACACACACACACACACCTGCCCACACGCAGATACACCCCATATATATATATATATATATATACACACACACACATACCCACACACCATATACATACACACACAGACACTATGCACACACAACACTTAAACAAATGCACACATATGGACAGACACATACACACATACCATACAAACACACATACACATAGATACACACCAAATATACACATACCCCACATACACATACCACACATAGACTCATATACAGAGATTCACAGATATACATACACACACAGACACACAAACACACACACACACACCAAGCACACACAACATATACAGGAACGCACACATACAGACACATACCACACACACATACACACCAAATATGCACACACCCCACGCACACATAATGCACACACATACACATACCACACATACACATACACAGATAGGCACCAAATACACACACACCAAATACAGCAGCCCCCCCACACACATACCTCACACACATACATACACCACACATAGATACACACACAGAGATACACAGATATAAACACACACAGACACATACACAAAAACACACACCACCCTCCCACAGACACACTCCATACACACACACACCATACACACACACACACACACACACACACACATACTTACACCATGCACACACAACATACATGAACGCACACATACAGACACATACCACACACACATACACACCAAATACACACATACCAAATATGCATACACCCCCCCACATAATGCATACACATATACATACTACACATACACACACACAGATACACACCAAATACACACACACACACCCTACACACATAGACACACACATACACAGAGATACACAGATACACACACACACACACACACACACACACATCCAACAAATCAGGGAGCTGGGAAAAAGATATGCTCTCACACATGTGGCTAGAAGTTAGGGTGTATTCCAGCTGACAAGTGATGAGCAGTTATCAGAGCTGCTAGGTAAATCCCAAAGAGCTGTGGAAGCAGGAATGGTCGAGTTAGCTTGTAGTCTAAAGCCATTGTGATGTTCTAATACACCAGTATTTTCTAGTATCAAAACCATGATGGTAGCAATGAGTGGTAACATAAATTAAATTAATACTTTTTTTAAAAGTTATACTGAAAAGATAAAAGTGTCTCACTGTTGGTCTGGGATCTGGAAACCGAGCTCAATTCCTCTGCTAGAGCAGGAAGTTCCCTTAACTGCTGAGTCATTCCTCCAGGCCCTCTCTGCTGAGCTCTTTTAAAACAAGGAATTGAGCAGACCTCCCTTAACCTGACAGGCTTTCCCCCAAAGAATAGCAAACATCATTTTCAGTGGGGAACATTAGAGAAATGTAACTTAAATTCAGGAATAAAACAAGAATAGCATCCTCTATGTTTTATTATAGGATATATTGAAAGTCATAGCTGCAGAAGGGAAGTACGTGGAACCAAATTCCTGATGATCTGAAAGAATGAAATTGAGCAGTCATTAGTAGAAAGCTTATGGACTATTAAAATATTATGAAGGATAAATATAAATGTGGTTATATTTCTGTACATGGATAAAAAGTACTAAGAAAATAGATGTTTCAGAGAAGCGCGTATTTTCAAAAGAGACAAAAATTATAAGGTGCCAGGAATAAATATAACACAGAGTATGTAAATTTGCACAAATAGATGGTAATTTCAATAATAAGAAGATATTATCATAACGGCATAATTTCACCCTAATCTATGGATTCTGTGCAATGCCGATATAGTTTCCAATGGATTTTAAAAATAGAACGTGACTGTTTCTAACATGTATGGGGAAGACTATAAGCTAGACATAGCTAAGCCTTAATGAAGAGGAACAAGGAGAAGTCCCTTCTCACGTGGGTGTCAGATGTCCATAAACCCATGCTCACTATCATAGAACGTAAGTGGTGTAGGAATGTACCAGTGGGCTGAAGGAATCCAGAAACAAAGACCATACATGGAGCAATGATAGATAATTGAAGAGTTAGTGCTACGGGCCATTGGGAAAGGAATGTCTATTTCTTAACTAATGCTCAGAAAAATTTAGCTATTTGAAGGTGATCCTTCATACTAGCCATAGGTCCTTCATACCAAACTCCAAGCACAAATCTAGGTAGGTTAGGGATGAAATGTGAAAAACAAAATGTTGAATTATTATATTAAAATATGGAAGACTCTCTTGTTGACTTGGGGTTTGGATTGGTTTCTTAAGTATCACCTGAATATTTTTATTTGAGAGAAAAATATCTAATTTTCACTATAATATCTGTTAACTGTTCATCAAAAGAGATTCTGAAGAGACTGGCTGTAAAGTTGGAGAAAATATTTTTGTTGCATGTACCTGACAATAAGGTATCTGAAATAGAAAAAGAACCTCTCAGTTCAATAAGAAAAAAGTTTTACTTGAAAATATCCACAAAGACCCATAAATCTAAGATGTCTGTTCTTACCAGTGATGAGGAACAGTCTTTTTTTTTTTTAAAGATTTATTTTATTTATTATATGTAAGTACACTGTAGCTGTCTTCAGACACTCCAGAAGAGGGCACCAGATCGGATGGTTGTGAGCCACCATGTGGATGCTGGGATTTGAACTTATCACCTTCGGAAGAGCAGTCGGGTGCTCTTACCTGCTGAGCCATCTCACCAGCCCCATGATGAGGAACAGTCTTAATCAGGTCATAATGAGAATTTTACCATCAATGAAATACACTGTAGGTGAATATGGGGGTAAGCATAACCACTGTGGGGATCAATATCAAATATGAGTCCTGAGTGAGTTTTGGCATACCCTGTCACTAAGCAGTCCCACTTCTAGGGAGATACACAAACTAGCAGCTTGCTAAAACTCACTTGAAGACATGGATGGTCACATTCTATATACACTGTTCACAAAGCAGAACATTGCAAGTCCACAAAACAACAGACTTGAGAAAGGCTGTCAGCAAGAACCAGGTGAATAGATCATGTGCTGTGTTTATGTGGTTAATATTGAGAGCAAATACAAAATGGGGGATTGGGAGATAGGGTAATGGGCCAGGAGACTCCATGTGGATGGCAGGTAGATTACCAGCTTTATAGTGTTCCAAAGCAACCAAACTAAGCAATGTATTTTAAGTCTACATGTATATGAAAGAAAAGTACTTTATGTCAATGAGATTTTAAACACCAATTTCACAATTTCAATAACTGGAAGCAGCCTGACATTAAGTCTGGCTAGCAGGCAATGTCCAGGTGAATTCAATCACCTCAGACAGAAAGTGTTACATCTGTAGCAAATAGTATGCTAAAAAAAAAAAAAGTACTGACAGAAATTTAACACAACCTTTTGTAGACTACCAATATATCTACGTAGTGTACTAAGCATAGTGATTTAATTTATTCTTCTATTAATTTGGTCATTTTATATGTCTTAAGTTATATTTAATTTTAGAAATTTATGAATTAATCCACTCAGTAACTATATAGCTGAAATATTTAGAGTTTAAACATCTGAAACTGATTAGGCATTAGTTTAGAATTAGGATGAAAAAGAAATCCTCCTCCCTCATGTTCTGAAGCCCTTCACATTTTTGCAGTAGGTAAAATTTGATTGAGGTCATTACAGTACTTAAATATCGTATTAGAAGTAAGAAAAGGCACACTTCATTCTGATATAGCTGTAAAAATTAAGCATTAGATATACATTCAGATATTAAAATTCTTCCTCGCCAGGCAGTGGTGGTATATGCTTTTAATCCCAGCACTTGGGAGGCAGAGGCAGGCAGATTTCAGAGTTCGAGGCCAGCCTGGTCTATAGTTTCCAGGATAGCCTGGGCTATACAGAGAAACCCTGTCTCAAAAAAAAAAAAAAAAACCTAAAAAAAAAAAAAATCTTCCTCTTAATATAGAAATATCCTTCACTTCTTCCAGTATGCTGTAATTAAAAAAAAATAACAACAAAAAAACCCCAAAAAAACAAAACAAAACACAGAAAAAGACAGATAGACACATAACAAAAGCCAACTTACTAGAGTTTATAAAACTTACAATAATGAAATTTGTGACAACTAGGAAAGATTAGCAAGAAATATTGTTAAAATACCTATTATCTTTTCTGAGTCAAAATCTCACTGTAACAACACATTGGAGGAGACTAGTCATCTTTTCTTCCACTGAAAATATGATTATGATTATTCGGAGGAGTAAGTCAAATTAATTAATTAGCACACAATAATTATGTATGTTAAAAGGAGGAGGCTAAACTTTAATCATAAAAATTTCCAAGCACAACTTTAAAAAAAAAATTCTATTTGCTTTCTTAGAAAAATAACTCCTCCTTATGTTTGGTAGCTAATCTTAAGGTTACTGTTTAATATGAGCGTCACTGATCATGTGTCTACAAGGAAGGAGGTGGCAAAGCTCATGGAATTTTGACAAGTTGGAGAGAGAGAAACTCCCTTACTGTGTGTTGGTGTGCCGTTCAGAATAAATATTGCCAAAGGTTTGAAATTATTCACACCCCCCCATTCTGATTCTTACTGTTGGAACTCAGTTATCTCTGATGATTGTAAACCGCTTCTCTAGATGGTCCTATTGCTATGTCAACATCTTTGGTGCTTGATAAGTGCACAGGGGCTCGTAGTAGGTAGAGCCAGTTTTCCTCTACTCTTCTGTTTGATGTCACCTACAGCTGTGGTCACGCCAGAAACCTAACGCTGGGACTCTTAAGCCTCTGACACAGCCCTTTGGTTTTGTTGAGGTACAATGGATGGGTCTGCAACATTTAATGCCTGTTCCAAAGTTAATCATGCCTTCCTTGAGTTCTGAGGCCGTGGCCTTAGCTTAATCTGTCTGGTAGCTCTTTCTCAGTTGACTTGGATATAAGCCCTGCCTCTGCAAATGTTTACTAACATTTGACTGTATGAAAATACCGATTGGTGGTTTTGAGCATGTGCCCGAGTTTTATAGACTATGGTCCTTGCTGCTTTACTCACTCTGCGATCTGTTTTTATGGAATGAAGGGGCTACTTACATCTTTACTCACTCTGAGGTCTGTTTTTATGGAATGAAGGGGCTACTTACATCTTTTGACTGGTTGTTGTGCAGTTTAGCACTAAATGCAACATGGGTCTGCTTGGTTTAAAGTATAGGTTTGTGATGATTCTTAAATCAAATTTACCAGTACAACCATAGCATGTTTAGTTTTTTGTTTTTTTCAATCTTAGTACATACCAATAAGTCACTTCGTCCATTTTCTGGTGACATGTGTACATTGTCCCCTGTGCCTAGTGGCTTTCTACTAAAGAGTATTTTTTTTTTTATTTAACCTTTCGCTTTGGCATGTTGAATAGACCTGGTTAACTCATTATTTTCCTATAATATTGCTAAAAGTCTTAGGTTCCTATTGCTCAGGAAAGGAAATTTTCTAGGCATAGCAACAAATAAGAAAACCAGAAAAGACAATAGTTTATTTTTATTCTGTCTTTAATGAGTTGCATTTTACAAAACACTTCACGCTCTAAACATGCCTTTCCTTTTCTAATAGATAACTGCCTACAATAGACGTACCTTTGAGACTGCAAGGCATAACTTGATAATTAATATAATGTCAGCAGAAGGTAAGTATGGAAAATATGTCGGTAATCATTTCTTACTTATAAGAAGGGTTTCATTGTGCTTATAGACATACAGTATAATCATAAATTGTACAGTTGGTATTTCAGTTGTAGTTGATGATGTAGTAAAATGTAGCAAAGACATATAAGCCATTGGAGCTTTCTATAAAAATGGTGTGCTGTGGTGAAAACCAGGAGAGTCCTTCAGCAGATGCCCTGCTGACTTCTTTACGCCTTGTGGCATCAGTGGGTGACTTAATACTAAGAGAGCTTCCCCTGGGTCGGGTCTAAAGCCTGAGAGTTAAGTCTAAGAACACATGGTAGTTATTAGATAGTTTCATATTTAACTTTAGAGTTGTTGTAAGTAGTGGCTTCACTTCAGGTAAAGATAAACTGAGATTCAGGGACTTGAGGTAGACAACTTGCTAATTAGCTAAATTGGCTTATTATGTCAGTAAACGTCAGAGACTATCAACTACTTAGAGGAACATGCTCACTCTAGATGATTTCTTGAGGATGTTGAAGGCCAGGGACACAGAAAATATTCTTAAAAGCTATGCTCTCAAATATTTTGACCTCATTTTGACATAGAATAGGAAATTAAGAAAGAGAAAATATTTTAGCTACCATTAGAAAATCATGGGCTAATAATATTCTCTATACTCCTGCCAGTGAAGGCGTTGGCAGGAAGGGAATGGTTACAGATCTATCTTTTTCCCTGAAATAAAGCAAAGCAAAGTATATTCTCTATGGGAACTTGCTGCTTCTTTTTATTGGTAGAAAACAAACAGGCAAACAAAAGGACTTTGCCAGAACCTAATACTTTGAAATTCATGATAACTCAGTAAATCTGGGTTAAAACTTGCCCTTTGACTGTATAAAAGAAAGCACTATCTAGTAATTTGACAGTATGTACCTGAAGAAGACTGCTTGAAAACTTGAACCACCTTCTGTGGGTCTTTCCCTAGGTGTTTTTAACAGTACCAACTGTAGACAACTACGAGAGGTTAAAATGCAAAATGCCCTTTACAGGAGACCAAGTGCAAAGGCTGACTTTCTGGGCCTACCCCACATGCTTTTTTAGGTACCCATAGCTTAGGGTTCTGGGCTTAATTAGGATTGAATAGTTCTATCTCATTTAAGATATTCCTTTAGAGTTGGGAAGTCTAAGTGAGCAGAGTCATTGGTCTTTTCCTTCCCATTTGTGGGTTCATGGTTTAAGTCACGTATTTAAAATATGGTGACTTTGGGCCCTTGAACCTTATAATTACAGGCTCCAGAGACCAAGTCTTTGTCAGATATGGCAGACTGGAAGAGATCTCAGTCTACAGTTGGACCTTCTCTCTCTTGCAGAGACTGTAGAAAGTGAGTGTTTAGAACCTATTCTAGGTGTTATTGTCATGCGGAGATCCATACTCATGCAGTTCCTGATGTAAGAATGAGTACTACACAGCTGGAGGGTCGCACACACTAGGAATTGGTTCCCGGCACAAAATAGTTCAAAGCTGTGTTAGTAAGGGAGCAAGAGAATAGTTATTTGAACTTCAGGCAGATCTGTTCCACTTCTTTTCTACTTAAGGTTAAGTGACCCCAAACAGTATGAAAACCACAAACTAAAAAGGTCACGAATCTGTCCTTGTCAGTCTAGACAAGATTCATATGCATTTGAGAATGAACATCTTTGAACATGGCCTTCACTCATGCTATTTGTCCTGGATAAGGTTTAGAAAAAGGAACAACAAAGTTGTAAATCAGAATAATCATACTCAGCAGCCCAGCTCTTCAGGCCAGGCCAGCTCTCTTCTACTCTGAGTGACCTAATGGGAAATTAGTCATCTAGCCTCACACGGCATGGTGCTCAAGGAGAGTACAGAAAGTGAATCCCTAAATTGGGTTTAGCACCTCAGAGGCCTGCCACCAATCCATTGGCCTACTGTTCTCTTGGCCTCTTTGATTTCCAAATATAGCAAGCATGGGATTTCCCCAGAGTTAGAAAGCTCCTGTGACTCATTCTGGAGAGACCTGGCAATAGTTCTTGGCCCAGTAGATAGCAGGCAAGCTGCACAGCCTAGAGCCCCAGAGGGATACAGTTGCAACCACAGGCCTTGTAGTAGATTGCAGAAAGGGATCACTAAGTGTGGCTGACTGGACAACCACAGAGTGGCTATGTTCAGTGGTAGCACTGAATAAGATGAGTTGGGTGGGGTGGAGGCTTTCTGTGTTCTTCTAGAACCTTGATCATAAAAACATTTAGGGAAAAAAATTATATAACATGTCACATATCCCAAATTTATATATTCTATGATATATAAATATTATTTCATTTGCCACTGAGAAACTCTTGTTCCTTATGATTCATTTCTGTGACTATTTCTAGGCATGGGAAAGGTGTCACATAATTAAGATACCATAGTATGTAAAAAAGAGAGGCGTTTGTATAAACTGTAAATTTATCTGCAAGAATGAGGATGAAGAGATCATATTTTAAAAGCCTATAGATGGGCTATATGTTGAATAAATTTACAAAACCTTGAGCCAAATCAGTGCCTGCCAGAGAAGAAGGAAGGGGTTCATGAGTAGGACCTCATAGAGCTGTGTCTTTAGCAGTGGTCACCACCTGCTACTGAGCTCTGGAGAAAGCCCTATAGCCAGAGTTGGCTCTCTCACCAAAGCTCTGGTATCTAGTGTCCATTAATATCAAAGACGCTTCCAAGAAGGGAGGTCATGGAGATGTCAGGTGCTTATGTATTTTTATCTTCCATGTATGAAACAAGAGTAGATTAATTTACGGATTCATGAGTTTTGTTGAAATAAATTAGAGGATGTACATAGGATAATTGTACTAGAGACACGAAGTCTGCTTAGAACCCACAAGTATTCATATAACCAACGTTTTCATGTTAGAATTAGGGCTAACATTTTAAAATTTCACAAGTTTTTGCCATATGTTTGTAGTCTGCTAAGCATGTTATAGACAAGGTTTTCTAGAGAAAAATTAGATGAAATAAATTCAGATTATTTTTGTGTGTGTTTCTGAATGTCTCCGAAGATAATTTTCCACTGAAAGTATAAGGGGAAATACAAGCCCCCAGTGACTTTCCTGCTGTTATAATCCACATGGATCTCTTCATTGCTTCTATTTCATAGATAGTTATTAAATTAACTCATAATTGCAGAAATAGTATTGTATAAGAAGAAAACATTTTTAATAAAAAACAATCATAAGAAAAATTGTTAGTAACCCAAGATTAACACCTGAGAAAACTGAATTTTATATTAGGTTTATTTAAGATATACATTTAAAAAATTTAAGGAGATTTTTAGTGAAAATATTTGGGAAGGAAACCCACCAGGAATTGGCTCCTAGATCCCTTTGGCTACTCAAATCTGAAAAACCTCAAATCCCCTAGATGAAATGGCATTATGTTTTCATATGACCTGCATACATTCTCCCATATGTGCACCATCTAGTTATAGGTGACATGTTTTTTAAGGGATGATGATGTACCTATTGAGTATATATGGAGAGAGAGAGAGAGAGAGAGAGAGAGAGAGAGAGAGAGAGAGAGAGAGAGAGATATCACACTATGTACCTCTAGCTGACCTGGAACTAATTGTGTAGACTAGGCTGGCTTCCAAGATCTCACAGAGATCTTCCTGCCTCTGCCTCCTGAGTACCAGGATTAGGGGTGTGCACCAATGCACCCCCACTCAGACAAAAGTTTTTAAGGACGATTTGGGGTCACAGTTTGTTTAATCCATGCACCTGGACCCATGTGGCTGGAGATCTGGTTGTTCTGTATTGCTGTGTCCTGCTAGGACCACGAAAGCATTCAACACATCTCAAAGTGTTCTCTTTAAGAGAGACTGCTTCATTAAAGGTCTGCATATCTCTTTTCATTAATACTAGAATTCCCGTTGCCATATCAAGCAGAATTCTTCATCAAAAATATGAATGTGGAAGAAATGTTGGCCAGCGAGGTTCTTGGAGACTTTCTCGGGGCTGTAAAAAATGTGTGGCAGCCGGAGCGCCTCAACGCCATAAACATCACGTCAGCCCTGGACAGGGGCGGCAGGGTGCCGCTTCCTATTAATGACATGAAGGAGGGGTAAGACAGCCTTCATCTCGTGCCTTAAATGGGGGTTCTTAAGTATGGTGACTTTATCAAACTTATTATAGATGTAAGATAGCCTACTGCATTTTTCTTTTTAATAAGAAATAGATATTGTGGAGATAGGAACTTATAAGTAAGTTTCCATATTGACAAAGAGATAGTATCAACAGTTCCTTCAATCACCATACTAGGGTCCTGTGAATCTAATTGTAGATCAGAACTGACACCATAAATTATAGCACTAAGCCTTTTGTACCTTTGGAGACAAGCTGATTATTTAGGGCCATGCATTTCAAAGGAAATTGATGCCCAGTTATCAGCTGGAGGACTCTGCCTGCTCGAGCTTTATTCTAGGAAACTATTTCTTCGCCTTTCACATTCTTTCCACCATGTGTCTGTGGCTGATGGCTGAAGTGCATTTGAAACCCATGCCTGAGACACGGGAGCCAAAAGCTTGGCCTTGTCACTCACAGGCTGGGTGACATTGCACAAATGTGGAACCCTTCTAGGCCTCAACTTCCTTCTCTGAGCCACTGGAGCTGACATTCGCTCTCAGGCTCCTGAAAGTGGTTAAATGAGACAGTGCATTTGAAATGGATATGTCAACTCTCAAGCCATGCCAGAGTGTGACCTGTGTAAGTAAAACACTCCTGTTGGGAGAATTGAAAGCACCAGTATCAGTATCGTACCAAACTTCCATCTCTAATTTCTTATCTGTAGGTTGATGGAGAATTGCTTCTCAGTCAATCCTGCGAAAGTGCAGTCTGTGGAATAAATCACTGTTTGCTGCGTATACCCCCCACCCCAACTCTCACTTCTCCCATAATCCTGGTAACACTTCTTTGCAGGTGATATCTAGAATTAACCAGGATAACTGGATTCTTAAGAATCAGATTTTAGGGCAGCTTAATGGAGGACTTGTTTGGAAATAACGGAAAAGATCCCGAATACACATAAATGAAAGTCTGAGAGGGTAGGCAGGAGAGGGGCAGAGGAAGGCAGTGGTCTGTGAAGTTTAACTTAACATTGCAGAATTAAGTTTTATCTTGAATGGTATAGCAATGGATTTTGAAGTCAGCCAAGCACACGTACGAGAGCTTTGAGGAAAGTGGTGGGCTTATCTCTTGTCTAAGTGCTATTTGGCCCTCTGTATGAAACTTAACTCTAGAGCTTAAATTTTCACTGTGGAGTTACACTGTGGGGCTCTTTCTCACCAAGTAAATTAAAAAGCATAACCGTGGAAAGGGGTGAGTGGGAGGGTCCCCTGAAAACACTCTCCCAGTATACACCCCCTTTTCAACAGTTTCCTTAACACGTTCCAAGATGATTGTTAAAACAACGCCCAGCAAGCATTTAGAAGCAGCAGCGTGAGCACGGTTGTGTGGCCAGCACTGATTACTGTCTTTTCTGAGCTTGCCCCTTCTCCAGTCAGTAGAGCATGCCCTCATGTCAAGATGGGAGCTCAACTTAATTCTATTAAGCACCTCTATCACCCAAACACTAACTCAACACAGAACTTTTCAACTATGCCCACTCTGAGAATGACTGGTAAAGTGTCATTTAAAATGTACACGTTAGATAGGTTTCTGGCCTTGGATAGCCTCTAGAGATTTTGAGTATTTGAGCTGGGCCTGAGCATGTGACTCTAAATTAAGAAGAGAATCTTGGCCCACCAAGTCCTTGATGAGAGTTCAGTCATTAGCTAGCTGTCTGCAGCACCTGCTTGTGGGCAGTCTACCCTGTCAGCTCTTTGAGAGAGCCCTCCCCGTGGCATTTATTTAGACTCTTGTCTCAGATCCCTGCCCAACTTGAAATGCTTTCCATGAGCTTTAATTTAACATTAAGCCTTAACCTTTGCAAAGTATGCATAGGAGAAGTCTTTTTAAAATAGTGTTTCTATAAATTGTACCTAATGCCAGCTCTGTTCCTGCAGTATCTCCATGCAAGCCCCAGGGAAATCAGATCCCACCTGAATTATAATTGCAAGAGAAAAGTATGTCCCTAGGAATAGTTTTGTAAATTTTCCTTAGTTGTCATACAAAGTTGTGATAACCAAGTCTCTTTACCCATGTTGCCTTATTACAAGTAAATCCCACAATTTTCTCAGTGCTATGGCTTTCTTTTTAATGATATATAGTGTATATATGTAATTCATTTAATACTCTTTTAAATGATGTATATTGTGCATGCATAATGCACTTATTACATTTTTAAGTGATATATAGTGTTTATATGTAATTCACTTAATATACTTTTTGCTTTTGCCTTAAAAAAATCATGAGCTCTAAATATATTCAAAATGAAATATAGAAAATATAAACAGGGAAAGACTGATTTAGCCAAGGAATTTCAGATATTGCTTTTCTATAATCTTATTTTAAAAAAAATAATGTGTATGCTTCGGTAATAGTAATTAAGAAACTAATGAATACTTAACATAAATCATGCTCCAAGATTTAAAGGAAAAAAATAAAGATCTTTGTGAAAAAAAAGTATATATATATTTGCTCATGGCAGCCACAATCTACTGATGACATATTACTTTTCTGTGCTTGGTATGTGTAGTGACATAGCCAACAGGTGGCTTAGAGTCGTTTATAGGAGAAGACTGTTTTATGCCAATCTACAGCCCAAAGTGCCATTAAATGCCAGGCAGTAGAGCCCACTAGGTAACCTCTTCTTTGTGATGAGCATATTCGCATTTCTACAGAACTCGCTGACAGCTTTCAAACTTCTAAATCGAACAGAAAACAATTATAAAGATTTACTTCAAAGTGAGTAAGCTTCTGCAAAGGAAGGCTGAGCCCTCCGAAAAGATTAGTTTTCACTTGCCAGACTCTCAACCCCAAGGCAACTGTGTGTGGACTCGGTGCTGCTTTTGCTCCTGACATAGAGCCAAGGGCTAAGGACTCATAGATGTATTTAGCGTGGGATAAAGCTGGTGGAAAGAAGAGCTGGGTCATATTTCATGCTAGTTTCATATTGTAACTGCCAACCACAGCTGAGTGATGTGGTGTAAATGGCGACTATGAAGAGAATGATGGGGTGTGAGGATTAAAGACAATGCTCGCTTTTCATAGGAGATTGTCAAACCTATTTCCTCTGGTGACCAAAGCGTGCAGATCTAGCCTCAGTCAGTGGCAGAAAAGCTGTTCTCATTTATTCTCTGAGCCATTTCATACAATTCTAACTGGCTGAGGTTTGCCTGTGTCAAAAGGCTCAGTGAGCAGTTGAGGAAGAGAATGTAAGTTGGTGCTGGCACATACTGTGGTGATGGACAGTCATGATGCTGAGCCAAGGTGCTCGGCTCTGAAATTGTCCTCATCTTTCCCCTTCTCTGTGAGAGTGTGCGTGCGTGCGTGCGTGCGTGCGTGCGTGCGTGCGCGCCCAGACATGGAGCCCTAGGATTCATGGGTCTCTGCTTCCCTAACATTGAGATAGTTATGTTAGAAGCAGCCGACAGCTGAACCATATTCTCTGAAAGTTGGGTGGGTATTGTCCTGAAACAAAGAGATCACTGGAGGAAACGGTTGACAGGAAAGTTTCTGTGTTAGTCTTATCACATGTAGTGTGCAGGGAAGCGAGGTGGAGTTTAGGAGTAGAGAGAGCTGTGGCGAGTTAAGGTGGCTCAGAAGCATCAAATGTGAAACTTGGGCCATCTGAAATCCACCCAACATAGCTGCTCCTTCCCTCGATCTTCTTTTACTCCGTACCGGTTCTCAAAGAATCCAAAGCTAGCACATTGTCAGGGTCTAAGAGCTAACCGCTCCTCTCCTTTCAGTAGTGAGAAAGTTATATATGTTAACTGTTGTTGTTTTTGTCGTTTTCTATGTTTAATTGATATGAAGAAATTCACTGCAAACTCAGAGCTCAAGATTAAATGGAATTTTTTAATACAATTGTTTTTTATTTTAAATTCTGGGCTTTTCTTAGTTATTTGGTTTATATCTTATAAGTTGTTCATAAATCTTTAATTTTATATCTTATCTTAAAATTAATTACAGTCGTTTACAGAGGGAAGAAGTGGGATAAGGGACAAGACCGGAGATGCTACTACATCTCCCGGAATCTCATAGTCCTCCGTGACATGTAGCGTGCATGGATATATGCTCAAGTTGGTTGGCATCTCTTCTGGGCATAAGATCAAGAGTCAGACGTATCCCAGGAGTAGGACAACTGGAGAAAACATATGTTCCTTGTAATCACTGTCTTGCTGTTGCTGGGAAATACCGTGTTGAATACAGTTATTTTCTTGTTTGATAGTTCCTTACATTAAATGTTTAGATGCCTCAACAAACCTATCCTATCTCAACGGGGGAAAAAAAACTATACATAAAGAGTTTCCTCCAGTGTACAGGATCTCCTGGCATGTTGAAGCAGTATACTTTCTAGACCTGCAGAGCAGTGGTTCTCAACCTGTAGGTCAAGACCTCCTTGGAGGTCACATATCAGATATCCTGCATCTCAAATATTTACATTACAATTCATATCGATAGCAAAAATTACAGTTATGAGGAAGCAACAAAATAATCTTATGGTTGGGGGAAGCACAGCACAAGGAACGTGATTAAAGGGTCACAGCATTAGGAAGGCTGGGAGCCATGATCCAGAGCTTTCTCATGGATAATATGTGTCGATCTCAACTTTTTAGGCCCATTGCGGTTCAAGATAACATCTGTCTTCATCTTACTTGATAAGAGTTTTGTTTTGACTCTATATGCCCCAGAACAGGGGAATGCCAGGGCCATTATGTGGGAGGGGGTGGGTAGGGGAGCAGGGCGGGGACGCGGGAGGGTAAGGGAAAATTTCTGGGTAACATGTGAAATGTAAATGAAGAAAATATCTAATAAAGAGAAAAAAAAATTAAAAAAAATGTAGTCTTAAAACCAATAAAACTGATTTTATACACACACACACACACACACAAAAAAAAGAGTTTTGTTTTAATTATATGTTCAAAAGATATCTAAAAGGAAAGCATGGTGAGAGACGTAGACTTTCATATGCAGCGTCCAGTTGCTATTGTTAGCGATGCTCTCATACAACATTATATATTAAGAAGAGCCAGTGGGTCCAGAGTTGCTTATGCTACAAAAGAATCAACAAATACACCTGTTGACCTTTGAGACAGGCCCACTGTCTTCCACTGTCTTCGGCATGGCATTTTCGGCCTGTGTTTTTAACTAGTAAATGCTGTTCTTGGGTCCATCTGCTCCCTTACTCACTCAGCACCTAAGCTTCCAGGGGACAATGGCAGAGACTAGGTTTGAGAACAATTGCAAGACTGTTTACTGCCTTGTACCCTACATGGGGGTCGACTGTTGGTGACTCAAACTCAAGTGGTAGCACTGAGATGGGACCAAGTGACACATGTGTTTGCAAGTTATTTCGGGGCAACTGTCAGCAACTGATGACTGATTGAGCTGTGAGAAAAGAAGGAGAGTCAAAGATATGGTGCCGGAGTTCAAGGCTTGAGCATCTGGGGTTGCCAATCACCAGGAGAAGGAGGTGGAAGGCACAACAGGTGGAGGTGGGGAGGGGAGAAGATGAACTCAGCTTGGAACATATCAAGTTTGAGGAGTTTATGGCTCGTCCTTGTAGGGATGAAAGTAACTTGGCACGGTGTTAACGGCCATAAAAATGTTTCCACTTCTAGGCAGCTCTTTTTAGACAGCAACAATAAGGAATATACACAGAGATAGACTTTATAGTCTTATTTATAACATCAAAAAATTAGAAGCAACTGCATGTCCAACTCTGAAATAATTGCAGAATAAATCATATGCACTTAAAAAATTATATTGCCATAAAACCATAATTGCAAAGAGTACAATGTGGAAAGTGCTTATGACGCATTAAGTGGAGAAGCAGGATGCAAAATTAAATTTTAGAGATGATTGCAATTACGTTAAAACATATGCATTTGAAAAATATTCTGCAAGGAACATTGGAAAATGAAAATGGCTATCTTGGTAATATAAATGAATTCTGTTTTTATATTCCAAGTTTCCTATATTGCTTTTATAATTTAAGAGAAAAACACATTTCAAAGTACCAAAACTTCTTATGCTTATTTATATTAACTTTAGCTGAATTAATCTAAAAACTTACCAATTATAAATGCAAATCACTGTCATGTTTGAGCAAGAGGGCTTTTAGTAGTTGTGAGGAACACATTCATTTGTCTCTGTTTATGAAAATATTTTGCAGTTATCAAGAAAAAAATGTATGGTGTTGGGCAGGCAGTTAATAAAGAGATGGAAATTGGTTTTGTGAAGCTGAAGTGACTTTTAATAACAGAATATATGTGGAACACTCACCTTTCCCAGAGATTTCTTATAGCTTCTGTTCTGAATCTTTCACTTTGATCTTTAACTTACTTCATTACTCCCTCCTTATTTCTCTAAGGTACATAGTTGTTGCTGTTTAAATTGTTCCTGACATGAAACTTAAGACCTAATATAATAAACAAAGATCTGGAACAGTTGTCATCTCAAATGTGGCCGGGACATCATGCTTACATTGACAGAGTTTTGAATTTTTACATTACATGTTTCATTTATTTCGCCTTAAAATTCAGTAGCACTGAGCCAGGAGTGGGTGGCTCATATCTTTGATCCTGGCAGTTGGGTCGTTGAGGCTAGAGGATTGCCATGAGTTTGAGCCACACAGTGAGTTTATAGCCAGTCCAGACTGTAAGAATATGATGCTATCTCAAAAAACTAAGCAAATAGCATCTTTATTAAGGTAGGAGTCATATAAGACCCATTTCACCCATTCAGAACAGATGATCATTATACTATAGGTCAGGCCATTTTAGTATCTCAGAGCTCTGCACCCGCACCCCATACACATCAGTAGCAACTTACTAACAACGACCTAACTTCTTGGCAAACTCTAGCTTACTTGGCTGCTTCTTCACCTTTATCTTTCTTTCAGGAGTTCCACATAAATTAAATGGTACAGTATGTGGTTATTGCGACTGGCTTTTTTTTTTTTTAATCATTTAACATAATGGTTTCAAGTTGCATCCATATTGTAGAAAAAATACTTCATTTTGTCTTATTAGTTTAGTGAATGATGCAATGTTATATGGCCTTTGGGTTATCTTCACTATTTTACTATGAGAAAGGCTACTACTGCTGTAAACATCAGCTATACATTTTGCATAGAGATCTGTTTTCACTTCTCCTAGGCATATCTGTGGGAATAGAATTTCCAAGTCATCTGGTGACCCTGTATGTAACCTCTTGAGGAACTGTTAAGCTACCTCCCCAAAGCCTTGGGCTGTTTCACATTCCCAGCAGCAGGCAAGGAGGGATTTGATTCTTCTACATTCTCTCCATCACCAGCTTTTGGCTTCCTTTCTGATTCCCGTCATCCTAGCAGGAATTAAGTGGTATCTCCTTGTGGATTTGACATTTCTCTCACCAGTGACCATGGATGCTGAGAATCTTTTCATATACTTTCTGTGTGCAATGCAAAAGAAAAGTTCTTTAGCAGCTCTTCTTTGGAGATATGTCTGTTCAGATCCTTGGTTATTCTTTAAACCAGGCTGTTTGTCTTTTTACGACGTGAGAGTCCTCTACATATTCTAGATGCAAGTCACTTAACAGATACGTGATTTGTAAATAACCCCTTTGTAACTTATCTTTACTTTCTTGCTGTTGCTCTTTGAAGCATGAAATGTTTTAATTTTGATAAAGCTCAGCTTATCTAGTTTTTTTTCCCTGTCACTGCTGGAGCTTTTGATGTCAAAGCTAAAAGAACCATTGGCTATCCCAAGGCCACAAGGATTTATGTCTATTTTTCTTCTTAGACTTAACAGTTTGAACTCTTGCATTTAAGTCACAGTATGCCTTTTTTAAATAAACTGACTGTAGAGGAATTTTAACTCCATAACAACATTAAAGAGAAAGATGCTGAGTATGACACTGTTCCCACACATTTGCAGCTCCCACAATTCCCATTATCTTTTGCCAGAGTGGACAGGACAGGACATCCTCAGCCACAGGCCATAGCTTACATGAGGGTCATGGGTTTGGACAAATGAGCCTGGCATATACACATTCTAGTGTATCAGACAGAGTCGTTTCTCTGCCCTGAGAACCATCTGTGTTGCATCTCTTCATCTTTCCTTTCCTCTGCCCCTAGCAGCCATCTCTTTACCCTCTTCCCGGTGAGCTTTCTTTGACATGTCATGCCACTCAAGACAGTTGGTATTATACTACATGTGGCCTTTCTGGATTCTTTCATTTAGTAACGTGCACTTCAATGTCTTTTTTCTTGGTAGCTCCTTCCATTTCATGTGTGTGCTGAATGTTTCCTTTTTCTGGATGTACCACAATTACCCATTCACCCACTGAAAGATGTACACACTGCGCTTAGAAATTATAGAGAGATTGTGTTCTTTCTTCACATATGTGCAAGTTTTTATGTGGATCTAAGTGCTGGCTTCCTTTGCTAAGATCTGGGCCATAGGGTAAAATGTGTTTAACTCTGGAAGAAAAACTCAAGCTGTCTTTGAATTGGCTGTGCCATAGTTTGTTACTCCAGCTAGTCACGTAAGTTCTGGCTGCTGCTTGTATTTCAGTGTTTATTCATTAAGATACCCCAGTGATGCTTCAGTCAATTTTCCCCTAATAATATGTGATGCGGGACACCTTTTCATCTTCATTTGCTGGCTGTATCTTTTTGGTCAGTTCTCCATTAAGGTCTTTCTCCTTTAAAAAAAAAAGTATGTCTTTTAAAAATTATTCATTGTTTCTTTCTTCCTCCCTTTCTTTTTTCTGTTCTCCTCCTTCTATCTTTCCTTACTTTCTTCCTTATTTTGAGACAGTCTCAAACCGGTCTTGAACTCACTAGCTGGGAATGCTTTGGAATCCTATCCTCTTGTTCCCACTTCCCAGATGCTGGACTTACAGATGTCTCTTGCCCAGCCAGGTTTATGAGGTGCTAGAGATGGAACCCAGCACTTGGGAATGCCAGGCACACAGCCTACCAAGTGAGCTCTCTCCCCTAGCCTGAGACACCTTTAAATCAGTTTTGTTTTATTATTGGTTTATGTTTGATAACAGCTTTTTATGATATAAGGGGTTTGCAAATATTTTCACCCAGGTTCTGGAAAGTTTTCTTGACAATTTGTTTAGTATGGGAGAAAATCTAAATTCCCCCCCCCCCTTTTTTTTTTAAAAAAAAAATCAATTCCTTCATTTCATGAATTAGACCGTTAATGCTTTGTATTAGAAAATCATTTGCTTTCTCATTCCTTCTGAGGTCACCCTTGTACATACAGCTCAGTTGTAGAACTTAAAAAAAAATGTATACATTAATTTGTTCCAGCACCATCTGTTGTAAAGATTAATTTACATTAGTTTATTTGTCCCCGTGTGACATCAGTTAATTCTGCTTCTGTAGGGCTGTCCCCACACACTCTAAAGCCGCTTTAATTACTACAGCTTGGCTGCTAGTGTGATAGTTTCAGTCCTCTGACTTTGTGCTTCTGTTTCAGTATGGTGTTTGATATTTGGAGTCTCTCTCCCCGAGCTTAAGAACCATTTGTCAAGATCTACAGAACAGATCACCAGGCTTTGACTTGGCATTTCATTGAGATTATGGATGAATTTGGAAAAAACTATCACTTTTACAATGAGTCTTCTTCTTGATAAAACAAAAAACAAAAAACAAAAAACAAAAAACAAAAAACAAAAAAACAAAAAACAAAAAACATTTCTCCCCTTTAGTTTTGTTTTCTTATTTCTTTCATCAGGTTTTTTTTTTTTCCTCATATCTAGTTTGAATGCACTTTTAAAAACTTTATATTTAGTTTTTTTGTTGTTGTTGTTATATCTGATCTCAATGGGATACCGCTTTTGTTTCAAGATTTGTCTGTGTTGCTATATAGAAAAATGGTTTTCAGTGTATTAACCTTTGTATTCTGTAAACTAACTATAAGGAATCGTTGGTTCAGAGACGCATTCTGTCCACTATTTTGGATCTTACCATTCTTGAACAAAGATATTTTTATTTCTTTCATCTCAGTATGCACTGAAATTCTTTTTACTCTCTGACTTCATCGAGGAGGACTGTCCACTATAGTGTTGAAATGGGAAATGTCTGAGGTTATTTTTGTTTTGTTTTGTTTTTACTGTTTTACAGTAGTTATTTTGATTCTAACAGAAGGTTCCTAGTGAGATTAGGAAGCTCCCTCCACTTTTAATTTATAAGTGATTTTATTACTTCTGAATGTTTGATCTTGTCAAATGATTATTTCTTAATCTATTAATAACATCATTCCCTGTGTAATTCACTAATGTGATAATTTAAGTTTTATTTTCATAAATGGGAAAGATTGTACATGGTCACATTTTATAATTTTCTTTAAACATTTTTGGATTCAGTTTGCTGGCTGATAGTCAGTTTGTTTTTTTCATTTTGTTTGGATTTCAAATACACTCAAAACTTACAACCTAGTGAGTGCAACTGTGGTTCCCCTGCCTCAGCCTGGCAAGTGTTAGATTATAGGCAGCATCTAGAAAATGCTCTCCTGGCTTCCGTATTCTGTATTGTAGCAAACTGGCTATATTTTATGAATTGTGTAGGGAAGCCCAGTGTGAGGGCTGATTACCAGTCAGCTTTCTTTCTGGACTGTAAGTCTACACAGGTTCATTCACTCTTTCTTTCTTTCTTTCTTTCTTTCTTTCTTTCTTTCTTTCTTTCTTTCTTTCTTCCTTCCTTCCTTCCTTCCTTCCCTCCTTCCTTCCTTCCTTCCTTCCTTCCTTCCTTCCTTCCTTCCTTTGTATAAGAGATGGGTCTCTTTTGTAATTGTTCAGTTTCATCTGTGCAATCAAATTTTGGGTATGGAGATGATTTTAGTATTCCCTGATTATCTCTTTGTCTCCATGAAATCTCCTAAAGTGGAAGTTTATGTAATTGATTCTAAATCTTTCTCTTTTCTAATATACGCATTCAGCACTATAAATTTTCCTCGAAGAACTGCTTTGGCTGTTGTCCTCAACTTTTGAAAATTTACAGAATTCTTTTTATTTATCTCAAAATATTTTAAGGAGTATTCTTTAAGATTTGTTTTTGGAACTTGGGTTATGTTGGCAAGTGTAGCTGGGTCTCATTCAGAGAGTGGTCTGTGTTTCTCACGCTGTGATGTCTGCCTCCATTTACTTATTTTTTTATTTTTCATCAGACTGACAGTGAGTAAAAGGAACTGCAGAAGAGTTCAAATGTGGGACTGGGGAGTTTCTCCAGCTCTGGGTGGAGATCTCAGGTTTAAGTGAGCCTGTGCCTTGGGGCTGAGAGTCTCATCTTCTCGGTAATTGACAGCTGGCAATAATTAGCAGTTGACCATTAAGTTGGGAACTTAATTGTCTCTCTCCCAGGTCTGCTGGACTCTGACACTAATCCCAGCATTGAACCTCTGCTTAGTTTCTCCTGTAGGTAGGCCTTTTTAAGATCAGAATTGTTTATGTCCTTCTTCTCCTGCCAACAACAGGAACTCCTCCTGTTTCCCAAAGAAGCCTAGCCAGATCTGGCCGTGAGAATGTGTAAGTTCAGGATCCTCAGTGACCAGACTGCTCTGGAGTGTGTAACTCTCAGGCTTGTCCACGTGGACTTCCAGCAATACCATAACTGTAGCTAAACTTTCCTGTTCCAGACTCTCAAGGGTCCCCTCTGAGACTCTGGCTTGCAAACTTCTCCTCCAGGAGGTTGTGATTCTCCATTTCCCACTCTTGGCCTGCCCAGCTCCTGGGGCATTGTTTGCTCTAAGGCTTTTTTGTCTTGAGTGCCTAAATTGTTCTTTTTACAGTTTACTCTGTTTGTGTGTGTGTTTGTTTGGCTTGTTTCATTAGGCTATGGTGGTGACTGCCAATCTTCTACTGTGTTAGCTAGGTACAAAACTAGATTCTGTCTTCGATCAGTTTTGATGTTGATTTTGTATTTATGGCATGAGATGTTGGTAGTGGGATTTAATTTTTTTTTTTACATTTTCATGTGGATACTTCACTGTTCTAAGACCATTAATTACAAATACTATTTATCTTCCATCAGACTGCCTTGTGACAATAATCCACTTACAAAATATTAGAGTTGACTTCTAGATTTTTGGCTCTATTTCACTGATTTCTGTCTAACTCCATGCAGCACTCACTAGCTTTATGTTGTAGCTTTGAGTCCATTTGCAAACTTTCATCGTGCTTCTTCCAAAGTTGTTTCATTTACTGGAATTTTTTTCTTTTTCGGCCTTTTGTTTTTCTTAACCGTTTATGAGTCTTGGAATAGGCATCTGAAGTATTTCTCAAAGACAGCTGGAGCCTTAGTAGGCTGGCCACACGTGATAAATAGCTAATTCTTATTGTTTAAGGGCAGAAATTATAGTAATTTAGATAATTTTTTTGTTTTCTCCTTTTCTCTGGAAGGCTCCCTATCTTATCGAGATTCCCTGAGACCGCCCTTGTCAGCTGCCACCATGGTCTCTCCAATTGTGAAATCTTGTTTCTCAACTCAGGAGAATTCTTTCCCCACAATGCTCAGGGTACTCTTTAAGAAAACATGTTTTGCTTAATTCTTGGTGAACAAATAATAATTTTTTTCTTGTGTTAAACGTCTTAGCTGAAGAGAAGAGATCTGAAAGGAAACCAAACACAGAGGGGTCTGTGTTCTCAGGACCCTGACAGAAATGCCCAATGAAATAGTGAAGTCGGCAGAGAGCTTGGCTCCTCAGGGTGTAATGTCATAATTGCATTATGAGAAAATCAAATGAAGAGCCATTACTTACAGCTATTATTTTAGGGCTTATTTTCTTAACAAATTTATCTGAAGAAGAATCTTATTGTAAGTAGTCTAATATAATGATCAGGACATATAGCACTTAGCTAGTTTGAATTCAACGAATGCATGAAATATAAGTCCCAGACCTTCATATAGAATGGAAAGAGTGGCCAGTACACCTAAGCACTCAGTAAATACTGGTAGAATACAAGAATGGACAGCAGAAGGCCCCTATATGAATCACTGCTTTGAAAGCCCAGGCTCCGATCTCAGAGATGGCTCTACTTAATCCCTCAATTCAAAAGGATAAATCCTGCTTTCAGGAGTAAATTGTTTTTTGTGGGCTTTTTTCCCCCCAATGTTTTCAATTTTCCTAAAGGATAACTTGAGAGTTTCATATTTTTGCAGTGTTTATGTCATGGTTGGTGCCGATGTTGCATTTTCTTCTTGCTTACGAGAAGTTGAAAATCCACAGAATCAGTTAAGATGCAGTCAAGAAATGGAGCCTGTGATAACATGCGATAAAAAGTTTCGAACTCAGTTTTATATCGACTGGTGCAAGATTTCACTGGTGAGTTTTTTTTTTTTTTTTCAACTTTGCTTTTGAAAATTTAATTAGCAGTGATGTGTCTGGACATACCATTTGACTGGAACCCAAATTGCTTTTGGAAATAAATCCTAGGTTTTCTTTGTCAACTGTGTGGACTTCCTTGATTTGATGGATTTGGCAAATTAGATGATGGTACATCCATTTAAGGGAGAGTCTCGCCACCTTTGTACTCTACACTTGATTAGTTGCTGAGGCTGGATTAACTTGACGGGTGGTCCAAAGGAAGCTTTTGGATATCCAGGATGTTGTTAATGCAGCAGACACTAGGGAGCCAGGGTGGTGTGTGCAGAAGGTCTCCTTAAATGTGCAGCCATCAGCTCACTTTTGGAGGGAAAGAACAGAGCACAATGACAGTACAGATAAAGCTGTGTTCTGCTGTGACCCCAGTACTCTACAAACCCAAATGACAGAGCTCAGCAGACACGGTACAACTCTAAGGGAGAATATTTTGCCCACAACCTTAAAAGTAAATGTATCAACTCTATAAGTTTCTTCTAAACCAACTTGAAATTGTTTTATTGATTAAATTTATTCTTTTACAAACATGCAAACACATCTTGAATTTGAATGCTAAAAAAATGGAAGTGGTTTCACACACACACATACCTCTAAGAGACATATAATATTTCAATTTTTCTATAATGTATGCCTTCTTTGTCTTTCTGTACAGTATTTTGATCTTATTTGGATTCTTTAATGCTTTTATGACCTTTAATGGTTTAATGACCTTTAGATTTGACGTCTGTCAACTTTTTATGATTGATAGTGAATTATTTAGATCTAAGTTTAAAACTGACGTTTGAACAAAGTTACTAACATGTGAACACAACGGTCACTTCATGTCTGAGAGAGGCGACTGCAGGCAGCTTTTCCAGGCCTGCTGCAGGCCTGAAGAGCACACAGCTAGTATTACAGTGCTTAGCACTCCCTGTGGCTTTTCTGCCTCTATGCTTTTTCTCCTGCACCTAAGAAAAATGATACCCTTTCTTTAACACACACACACACACACACACACACACACACACACACACATTGTGGTATATGTACAATCTCGAGTAAATAGTAATATTATAAAGCTCAATATTTCAGTCAAGGTGTTAGTCACTAAGGTTGCAAGGGAGCAATTAGGATCATGACTTACACACATTCCTCTGAGCAACCAGGAGCCAGCAGGGCTTGCCGGCAGCATCGTGCTCGTGGCTGTGTGGTTATGTGGATTCATGTTTACTGACACTGTGTATCTTCTAAAAGTAAAAAAGTGTTTGGAGTTTGAAAGTTCCAATGGCAAGGCTTTTAGAACTGAAAAGCTTGAGAATTTTTGTTTTAATTTTATATGTTACATATTTATTTAGATGCCACATTATTCCACAAGGATATTCCTTAAATAGTGTTTGTTGTTGTTTTTAATATTTAAGGAGGCTTAAATAAAAGAGTCATTGGGTTGGGGCTGGGCACAGAGGTTCATGCCTGTAACCCCTGTACTGTATCAGCTAGAGGCCTGCCTATTCTACCTAGAGACTTCCAGGCCCTTCAAGGCTCCATTTTATCTAAAAAATAAAATAGAGATAAATAACAGTCATATAACAAGAATAATAAATATTTGTAAATGAAAACAATCAGGACTGAAATTTTAAAAAGCATAAGGTTATGTTGAACAACCAGTTTCCTAATTCTACGAAAGAAAAAAAAAACCTGTAGGAATTGCAGTTATTCAGCTATTCGGACAGAGGCAGAGGGCTCATTGTTCTCTGGGCACTAAAGGTTTTACTAGCAGGGCAGAGTGGCCACAGGGACTTTTCCAGCAGAGAACGTTGAATAAAGCCAAACAATCCTCTCAACATTTGTTTGTTTGTTTGTTTGTTTGTTGTTTTTTGAGACAGGGTTTCTCTGTGTAGCCTGGCTGTCCTGGAACTCACTCTGTAGACCAGGCTGGCCTTGAACTCAGAAATCCGCCTGCCTCTGCCTCCCAAGTGCTGGGATTAAAGGCATGCGCCACCATGCCCGGTAACAATTTTTTTTTTTTTTAATCATCAAATGAAACAAACTTCACATGACTACATTTTTGGTACCCTTCAGTAAAACCCTCCGTAGAATTAAATGTCGAGAAATGAAGGCAGAGAGGGTCCATACAGGGTGTGGGAGGGATGCAGAGTGCACAAAACATACAGTGAAATGTGGGACAGCAACACTGTGGGGTCGGGGGCTGCGCTCTGCTCTTCTTCCTAAAATTAATGTTGGCCACCTTGAAGAAAGATGAAGCTGGACACCGGAAGTTATCTTTCCTTTCTGTATTTTACTTTTTTCTTGTTCCCTAACCTTACAAACCATCCCTGTACACAGACTTCTCACCTAGTTTGTTAAACATTTGCACTACCTGCTCACAAGAAATGCACATAGCGATATCAACAACCTCTATTTTGCAACCAGCAAGCACACACACACACACACACACACACACACACACACACACACACAACATCTTGAATACGTGCAGGTATGTTTGTGCTTTCATAAGCAAGAAGGATAGGGACGATAGGCCAAGAGAAAGTATTTACTACTTTTATTCGTACTTGCCCCAGCTCCAATAAAGAATAACAAGTCAGAATGGTAAAGTAATTAGAAAATGAATCGGCTCTTGAAGGTAATTTGTCAAAGACTATTTTGGTATATCTAGGTCTTCAAATCTCCTAATGTTGGTAGTGATTAATTTGATGTGCAATTTTCTTTTTTTATATCAGGTTGACAAAACAAAGCAAGTGTCCACCTATCAGGAAGTGGTGCGTGGCGAAGGCATTTTGCCTGATGGCGGGGAGTACAAGCCCCCTTCGGATTCTTTGAAAAGCCGAGACTATTACACGGATTTCCTCGTTACTCTGGCTGTGCCCTCGGCGGTAGCACTGGTGCTTTTCCTAATACTCGCTTATATCATGTGCTGCCGACGGGAAGGAGTGTGAGTACTTTCAAACGCTAATAAAGAATTGGCAAGCCCGCTAAGACAATGATGTAGATGCGTCCATTAAACGCAAAGTTGCATCCAGTTCATAAAACACACTGTAAATGAATTGAAATTTTGTTCAGATCAAACAGCAGTACTTTATTCCCTTAAAAATGAATTAAAGTAGTTGTGAGTCTAGCAAACCAAATTAGGGGCCAAAATTACTTTATTCAGAAATGATTAAGGCTAGATATAAATTCATGATGGAAAAACAGTCCCAAGAATAATTGAGGCTAGACACCATGGTTATTCAAGCCATCTTGTGTGAGCAGAGACAGGAGTCTATTGACATGGTAATTGCATTTAAATAAATAAATTGTCTTAGTCAGTGTGATGAAAACTGAGGGTCAGAATTCTTCCTGAAGTCATTCTGCTGTCAAACAGGGTGACACAATCTAAATGTTTAAAATATATTAAAAAAAAAAAAACAACCCAGGAGTAAATTAATGAAAATAAGGTATCATTTGAGTAATGAGTCTTCCCTTCATGAATAGTTAGTACTTTCAGGACATCTATGTCAATTAAGATAATCTCCCGAGATTACTTGGAAGTCAGGGCAACAAAGCAAAGGCTCAAAAACTCATAAAGCAGCAAGTAACAAATTCCTCATTCTTCATGTAGCCTGATTTCATTATGTCATAGAGTTTATTTCAATCAAGAGCTTGATTCTTAATCTCCATTTTTTTCCATTTTTCTGTGTGTTTCTCATCAGTATTCCATTACTGTATGTGTACTCATCCAAGTCATCTATAACCCTGGTGGCAAATGCTGCCTGGTTGCGTTTTGAGTCCGACATCAGCATTGCCGCATCCCACAGGGTCCCATGAGCTTAGAGAGTCTTAATGTTCCGAATATCAATGCTATTATTTAATTCATAAATTTTGTTTTGTTTCTAGGGAAAAGAGAGACATGCAAACCCCAGAGTAAGTGTCTTCTTTCCTGTTATTTTCTTTCTCATTGTGTGTCGCTTCTCCGTTACCCATCATGCTCCGCACATGTGTCTCATGCTCTCGGTTCCTTTGCCATCCCTCACAGTTGACTTCACACACTCGAAAAGCTGCTTTCTAAATAGAGATGTTTAGGCTGGGTAGACACTAAAAAAAAAAAAAATAATAAAAAGGGCTCAAAAGCTAAGGTAACCTGGATAAGCATTAAACCTAAACCATTTCAGATTCAGAATATTAACATGTCATTTATAGTATGCGATCTCCCAACCTGCATTTCTATAAACCAGAGGGCAGATGACAAGGCCTTTCATACACATTTTCCTTGACTCTACAGTAATAACCTGCCATAAAATGAAACCCCCGTGCGTATTTATAAATGCCCCCAACAGAAGCAATAATATAAAAAGCCATCCTAGTTTTCACTTAATCATAGCAAATAAATAGGTAACTAGTTTATGACTCAGGTTTTAATATTAACATAGTGCTTCCTAGCTGAGTTTTAACTTGAGATTTACATAAAGGTATGTGAGATGTATGTTTTTCTGAGCTAGTTTATAGAACAGCCCCCATCCCCAAAGCAATAATGTCTTATCTTTAAAGAAAAAAAAATGACCTTTTCAAATAGGCAACTCATTAGGGCTAGTGCATCATTTAAAATATATGTTGTTCTATTTCTTCTTTTATGTAGTATCCAGCTTGTCCATCACAGCTCGATTCAGAAATCTACCAAGGAGCTTCGAGACATGTCTAAAAACAGAGAGATTGCATGGCCCCTGTCTACCCTACCCGTCTTCCACCCTGTGACTGGGGAGATCATACCTCCCATGCACACGGACAACTACGACAGCACCAACATGCCGTTGATGCAGGCACAGCAGTGAGTACCCATGTGGGAGCACAGTCACCAGCGTGCATGGGGATTTTACCAATATCCCTCCAAACCGTAGCATTTAGCTGTTGCTGGTGTTGTTTGTTCATTATTGGAGAACATTGTATCAAAATATCATCACTTGGCTTGACAGAAATGTAATCGAATCAGTTCAAGGGTATTCTTTTTTCTTCCTTTAGTCATAAAGACACATCAACATCAATATGTGAGAAATTGACACTGATAATCAGGATCCAAATGTTTGTGCTAAGATGAGTCATTTTGAAAAGACAGGCAGAGGCTAAAGTATGACAATCCTATTGTTTTTAAGAGATGATGGGTTTTGTTTAGCTTTTTTTTTTCTTCTTTAACTACCACAGACCTATATAATCTAAACGATTTTTGTTTCTTTGGTATAAATGATTTTTAAGTTCCTTTTTTTTTCTTTCTCTATGATCTTTTTGTATATAAAATAAGCAACTCTGTTTAGGCTCTGGACATATGATTATTTTTTGTTTGGTTTTGTCCTTTTAAGGCAGAGTTTCCTGTAGCCCAGGCTAGACTTGAGCTTCTGGTTCTACTCCAGCTTCCAAGTGCAAGAAACACAGGTGTGTGCTGCCATGTCCAGATGAGCACACATATAATCATAACCAATCTTTCATGCTTTAGAGACAATGGTAAGGCAGGCAGGAAGGGGACTTTCTTGAACAGCTATGGGGAAGGATGATGAGGGGTTGTATATGTTTAGAAACTAGATTTTCGATATATCAAGTGGTAGGAGAAACTGTCATGTATTCCTTTAGAATGTAGCTCTTTCTTTTTTCTTTTTTACCTTATATTAGAGTGGGCTAAATTGTGTTACCCCAAGAACAAGAAGTCACAATCATATTTTTGGTCACTTCCTGTTATTAAAGTAAATAGAGTGGATATGCAGAAAAATCTCTGTTCCTCTGTCTCTTACTCCTTCAGGTACACACACACACACACACACACACACACACACACACACAGAGGAAACTTTGTCTGAGAACCATGTTGGACATATATTTTTCTATTGAGAGTGCTTATTTATCATTATGTAAAATGTATATGCTAAATCGGATTAAACAATAATTATATATGACAGTGTAAACAGTCCGCCTCTGTGCATTTACCTAAAACACTTTTGAAAATATAACATCATTGTGAATGCTTTCTTAAATTTCTAACATCATCTACTTAGGGTTTTGTAGTCCAAGGCTATGTGTGTGTCCTACATTGTGTAGTGTGCCAAAGAAGTGTTCATAGTCTACAAAACTTGAAGTTAGTAAGTGTACTTGGAAATCAGATTTTGTTTGTTTTAATTTTTGTGCATTTATTATTCTGGGAGGGCTGCATACTATAGTGTTTGCGCAGTGGGTCAGGGACAAAGCATAGAAATTGTTTCTCTTGTTCTGTCATGTGGGTCCTAGGAATCTAACTTAGAACATTATCCTCTGAGGCAAGTGTCTTTATCCTCTGAGCTATGTCACGGGATTCGGCTGGAATCTGAGGGTAAGGGTGAGAAGGGCTAATTTTCCAGAGACCACAGGTCTGGAAATGTTTCTGTTGTTGACATCATACTGCTTTAAAACTTTAGAATACAGCAGTAGTTACTAGGGTGAGTTGAGAAACTTGGATGTTTGTAGGTTATTAAAGTCTAAATGAAAATTGAAAGGCTGTGACCACTTTTAAAGACATCCTTTCTGGTCATGTATGTAGAGAATAAAAAATTTTTTCTTAAAAATTTTGATTTTTCTTGGGTCCAGGATTTTATACTGCTGTTATTGATATATAAACAAAACAAAATTTTCTGTCTAGTTTATGTGTCTGCCTTTCTCAGGTCTTTCCAGAGCCCATCAAGACCACCATTATGCAGATCAGCTCTTTGCAAACACAATAGCTTATTACACTGAACTTGCAACAATTTCAACATATATGTGTTTTGAAGTCTGGAAAACCTTTCTATTATTCCTATTTCTGCTAATGGAAAAGCTCCATTAACTAACACTTCTGAATAAATAGGGTCCATAGATAATTGATGATGTTCATAGTGATTGTTCTGAGGCACCGTGGGAGCGTCAAGTGTGCCTGACTCATCCGAGGAAAATTAAATTACATTCGGTGTTGAGTGTATATTATCTTTCTTTTATTCTTGGAAATGGATAATATGTGCATGGTCTCTATGGTAACTCCCTATAAGCCAGAATATGTGATTAACCTCATTTTCTAACTATGCCAGATAATAGGGAATTTATTGTGTCAGATTCATCAACACATTTTTTATTATAAAATTTCAACTTTTACACTTTAACTGAAAATAATTGGGTTTTTTTAAAGTTTTAATATCAAGCACACACATAAATATTTTGGTCATTTGGATGGAACAGAATTTTCAAGGTGAAAATGAGATATTTATTTGAGCAAGCTTGTGGTCCTCGTGGCCAGGTGTATGCTTGGATAATGTCCCTTTGTGTTTTCTCATTAGGCCTTTGTGAAAGGGCGAGCTAGTGTTTCAGCCTCACACATAGATGTATGTTAAACCTATCTTTCATAAACAGTTTGATCAGCAACAGCATTCCCTGTTTCTTCCTCAGATTTGAAAGCAGAAATATTCAGCCAAAGCAATATGTCCAACACTTACATGAACAGATAAGTAAGACTTAGGACCATTCAAAGCTTTCCTTCAAGTTTGCATAAAAAAATTATTTGATCTTTTAACAAAGTCAACTCACTTGAGAGGTATAGAAAGCTCACAACTTCGGTATAACTCAGGGCAGCTACAGTTCTCACATACATAATTTTTTTTTTGGCATAATACTTCACTGGGCTCCAGACTAACACCATTAACTAGTTAAAAAAAAAATAGAGTAAGGACAATCATTTATATGTGATGAATTTAAGACACCAACAGTAGACAAAGATAAATGAGGTCAGCTTGAGATCAGAGTATTCACCATTTTTGATAGTTACTTTGGATAGTGTATGGCCTTTGACCTCAACAGTATCTCTGAGCCAGCTTTCAGGCCCAGGGACATTGAAAGAGGAAGGGAAGGGGGATAGGATGGGGAGACATGTCACATGCTCAGAAAAAGGGGCGTGTTAGAACATGGCTCCTTTTACTTTTTTTTTTTTTGGTTTTTTGAGACAGGGTTTCTCTGTGTAGCCCTGGCTGTCCTGAAACTCCCTTTGCAGACCAGGCTGGCCTCAAACTCAGAAATCCGCCTGCCTCTGCCTCCCGAGTGCTGGGATTAAAGGCGTCTGCCACCACGCCCGGCTCCTTTTACTTTTCAAACGGCAGAGACAATACAGACACGTGGTGATATTTCCACCTGGTGAAGGGAGAGAAGATCAATTTAATTTGTTCTTTGCTTAGAATGAACTTGGAGGTACAAGGACAGACGCTGCAAAGATAATGGAGTATCTGAAGTTCTTTCAGTTTCTCTTCTTAAGAACTCATGGCACCGGTTTCACTTATGGCCATGGTGCGGCTCTTTGTTTGTTTGTTTGTTTGTTTGTTTTTTGTTTTTTTCGAGACAGGGTTTCTCTGTGTAGCTCTGGCTGTCCTGGAACTCACTTTGTAGACCAGGCTGGTCTCGAACTCAGAAATCTGCCTGCCTCTGCCTCCCGAGTGCTGGAACTAAAGGTGTGCGCCACCACGCCCAGCCAATGGTGCGGCTCTTAACGATGGTGCTTTGCTGTTACCTACACTGCGGACATTTTTTAGATTTTACTAGTTTTCCAGTCAAGTCCTTTTTCTCTTCCAACATTTCATCAAGGGCACTGTACTAAGGTCACCATGTTTCCTTGGCCTCTGCTGCTCTGGGCTGTTTCTTAGGCTTTCCAGAGTCCCATTGATTGCCTTGATAGTGTGGAAAAGTCATAGCCTAGTGTCCAAGGGAGTGGCTCCTATCCTAGTCAGGCTCACAGCTTCCTTCCTTCCTTCTTTCATTGTCTGGATCTCTCAATAAATACTCTTCCCACCCCCATCAGCAGCCCCTTTAATACATTTAGTTTTGGAAATCACATTTGCAGTAATCCTTAAATGTAAATTGCCTTGACCCAAAGAATCATAGAAATTGGGGTGATGCTTTTAACTAGAGGCTTCGGCCAAACCCTAGAAGGTATACTCTTTATACAAAGTTGAGGTCTGAGTCACAGAATTTTATGTCCTTGAATTGAAAGACAATCTGATGCCATCTCCAAAGGACGACAGGGAGTCCGGACTCTCAGTAGGGGTTTTACAATGCAGAGCTCAGCCCTAAGCCCTGGCTTTGGAGGCAGGTGAAAGTGCAGGTCCCATGACTGGGAGTTACAATGCCCCCAGGCCTCTCTGACTGGGTGCAGCCAGTTCAGAGGGCCCCTGCATTCTCCCACCTGGTGTTTTAAAGGCAGCTGTTTTTCCTAGTCCCCCAAGGGGCTTGGGTGAGATCATAAAATGGGAGGCCTGGTGGGTTTTATCTGTAAAGTTTTGGCTGTTTGTGACTCTCTGCAGCTAGCTATTTGGACAATTCTTCAGCTGCTTGAAAGAAATGCTGTGGGGGAAGTGAGTCATTGGTGCTGACTTGAAAATAGTGTCCAAATAAGAGAGAAAAACGTTGAACATTGAAAAACTAAAAAAACTAAAAAAAAAAAAAAATAATAATAATAATAATAGCCGGGCGTGGTGGCACATGCCTTTAATCCCAGCACTCAGGAGGCAGAGGCAGGCGGATTTCTGAGTTCAAGGCCAGTCTGGTCTACAAAGTGAGTTCCAGGACAGCCAGGGCACACAGAGAAACCCTGTCTCGAAAAACCAAACCAAACCAAACCAACCAACCAAACAAACAAACAATAATAATAAAGGGATAAAAATTCCTTAGGAAATGTAGTCAATATATAGTTTTATGCTTTGAGAAGCAAGTATTGACTGGAGGATCCTAAATATTGAATTTTCTAGAAACATGCTGATCCGATGTCTTTTGAGATGTCTAGGAGCTGTATTAGCTTTCATGGGGTGATGTACTTCCTAATTCCTTTTGTGACGACCTCTAGAGCCACACTGAGTTTTCCTAGGTGGGAGCAACTTCCTGGAGGAGCCTTACGTGATGTAGAACATGGGCAGATGCCCCAGACATTTTTCTGTAACATTTTTAATTGGCTATGCAAAAGCTTGTTTGTATTCAGTGTCCCTCAAACAGGAGGTAGGCCGTGCCTAAAGCTTTTTGCAATCAACTGTAAAAGTGCAATTAAGTCTTATAACTACAGCTAGTAAACTAATTTTAGGGTTTTTTTGTGACTATTTTCCATTTGTCTTCTCTTCAGTAATTATGAAAACCACATTCAAGGTAAAATTCTACATATATAAAAAATGAGTTTTAATGAAAGTGACTGTCAGTTGAAAAATGACTGTTTCAGTAGACCAAGACGATTGTGTTCCCATTGATAAGGACTGTCAGCCTCCAAGGATACTGCATAGACATTTACTTTATTTTATTTCATTTTAGTTTTGAAAGTATAGACTCAGAGTGATAGGTTCATTCCTTGGTGGATTTGGGTTCTGTAGATCTCTACTGCATCAAGTTACCAACCAGTACCCCCCAGAGCTCCCAGGGACTAAACCACCAACCAAAGGGTAGACATGGAGGGACCCGTGGCTCCAGCCACATATGTAGCAGAGGATGGTCCTGTTGGTCATCAATGGGAGGAGAGGCCAAAGGCTCTTTGCCCCAGTGTAGGGGAATGCCAGGGCGGGAAGGAGGGAGTGGGTGGGTGGGTGAGCAGGGGGAAGGTATAGGGGGTTTTTGGAGCAGAAACCAGGAAAGGGGATAACATTTGAAATGTAAATAAAGAAAATATCTAATAATAAAAAAAGAAATTTAATCTGGATATATAAGAGACATTTGCTCTCATATGCTTACTCAAAAGTGTTCACAATCAATCAGTAGCAGCTTAGAGGACTTTTGATGGTTGAATGAATAAAGAAAATATGGTTTTCAAAAAAAAAAGTTGTGATGGTTTGCCCTGACCTTTCACAAGCAAAGAAGGGAAACTAAAGAAAAAAAAAATTCAGATTGAGAAATCTTCTTTCTCCTTTATGTATCATATAGAATATAGTGTTGATTTTAATTAAAATTATGGTTTTTACCTTTAAATCCTCACCAGTGTTTACAGGCTCTGTATGACCCTCCCTTACTCTCCTCTTCTAATTTCCTGATTTCTCAACAAAATGAGTTGTAGGTCCAAGCCCTCATTTTATTTTGTTTTGTTTTTTTTTTCATTTAATTTTTTTTTTTTTTTTTTTTTTTTGGTTTTTCGAGACAGGGTGTCTCTGTATAGCCCTGGCTGTCCTGGAACTCACTTTGTAGACCAGGCTGGCCTCGAACTCAGAAATCCGCCTGCCTCTGCCTCCCAAGTGCTGGGATTAAAGGCGTGCACCACCACGCCCGGCTCAAGCCCTCATTTTAAAAGGAAAAAAAAAATTAAAGGTTTTGGCAATATCAACTTTGCTAAAATAATTGGCAAATTTCCCAAATAATGGAACTACTGCTTGCTGCTAAATGTTGCCATATTTTAAAAGGCATTTCACATACTGAAGGCCTTCTCCACCCCTACAGCTCTGGCGTAGATTCTGTGTCTGTATGCAGATCATTTTGTTTTCTAAGTCTTCAAGCAAGCAGCAACATACTCAGTTGATAATCTTCCACCTTACCCATAGACTTCCTCTAAGGGGAAGCCAGCGATGTAAATTACCTTGAAACAGTTGTACAAATAATGAATAATTGTGTAGTCCTCCAAACACTTATTTACCAATGTGCCAATTATTACCTTGGCTTTCTTCTAGAATGAAGCTTGTGAAATGACTAATTTGCACAATTTTCTATTTAGATGCAGGTAATGGCAATAAAATTGGGAAATAATTAATGCTAATAATTCAGAGAATTACAGTTTCTCTTGGCTTTCTATATAATGCAGCAGTTTAAATATTGTAACCTTTCCATAAGTCCATTAATAACTTAATTACTTTAAGTAGTCTTATGCTTTTCTAAAGGGTCTTTCTTTGAAGGACTGTAGGTACTCTGTTTGAAGTCAGCCCCACTTTCCTGTCCAGTTGCTTTCAGTGGCCTATTTTCCTCACACATGGACATGTTCCCACGTCCCCCACTGCTCTCTCCTCACCACAGCCCCAGTATTGTGGGTAGGAGGCATGTGATTCGGTATTCCAGCAACAGGAGATGCTCAAGAGCACCTCTCTTCTGTAAGTGGCACACATGGCCTCATATAGACCAGGTGGACTGGAAATTGCTGAACATCCCAGGCTGGCCTCTAACCCACGATCCCCCCCACTTCAGCTTCCCACCTGTTCACATAGATATGCACCCCTACAAAGTAACTCGACATTTTGTTGTTCTTCAACCTCTTTGAACATGTGAGCTCTTTCTATATAACTCATCTAACGTTTCATTGACAGGCTTAGCGGGGCATGAACATCATTCAGACTTAGCCAGATGCAGTGTCTGTTGTTTTAAACGCTCAGACTAACTCAAGTGTACAAATGGCTTTCTCATGTACCTTTTCCAGATGTCTTGGAAGTGTATCTGTTCATCTACCAACAATTGCTCATCAGCCATCCAAGACCACTGTGACTGTAAACATTTGACAGTGTAGCCAAAGAAAAGTTCCAGGAAATGGCAGGCATGGATTGACTTTGACTACTGATTCCCCCCCCCCCCCCCCCCCCCCCGAGACAGAGTTTCTCTGTATAGCTCTGGCTGTCCTGGAACTCACTCTGTAGACCAGGCTGGCCTCGAACTCAGAAATCCACCTGCCTTTGCCTCCCGAGTGCTGGGATTAAAGGCATGTGCCACCACTGCCCGGCCTCACCACTGATTTTTAAAGAATATTTTATTAAAGAATCTGCTGTGGGGCCCGAACAAGGATGTGGGGTTCCAGAGGCCTTATCCAAACACTGATTTTGAGTTTAGGGTACCCTTTGTGTACTGCTTTTGAAAATTTGGTGTTTTTGACTAAGCCCTGTCTGGGCCAGAGCACTTCAATTCTGGCTTTTCCCCTCTTTTCCTTGCAAATGTTGTTGACGTGTGTTGGGATAAGTATTTGGTTTTTAGGTGTCTGTGTGCCTGGAGCTAATGGAGAATGAGGAAGTGGGCTTCAGAATGTAGGGAAAGTGTTAGAGCAGCCTCCTATGTGGTCTGGAACCACCACATCAGTTATGCCCCAGGAGCTGAAAGGAAGCTCCTCCCCACCCTCCTCCCCTGGGCGCCTATAATTGCATTTTGGCTTGTGTAATAAAGGTCTTGGGCTTTTCCTTTGTTAAATGCACAGCTGGTCTCTTTATGGCTTTTGAATCAATTCTTTTACCTTCGAGTAGAAAACCAACATAAATACAGTCTGTAAACTTTGGAACAAACAAACAAACCAGCAAAAGAAACATTCCCTAGAACACATAAGCATCGCTAAAACCTAAGAGTAGACGAGGGCGTAACCATTGTGGTAAATTATTAAATAATTGTCTTAACTTGGGTGAGAATGGATTTTGTTATTCCTTAATGTTTTAAGTGGGACTTTTTAAATCACTTGGAGGTATTTAGAAGGATTATGAGTTCAGGCTAGACCTACTTCTTTAATCCTAGAAGACAGCTGATCCAGGTGGTTCTCTATGATTTGGGGGCTAGCCTGATCTAGTTAGAAAGAACCTGTACAAACAAACAAACAAACAAACAAACAAACAAAACCACTGGAGACTTAAACACTATTCAGGTAGCAGGCGCTATTTTCCACTTCTTTCATTATGTAATCTTTTTCTTTTCTTTCTTTATTGTGTATGGTGTGTGCATATAGGTGGACCTGTGTGTGTGTGTGTGTGTGTGTGTGTGTGTGTGTCCGCGCGCTCGTGCATAAGCACATGCGTGTTCAGGCCCCTGGCTAACATGGGACATCTTTTTAAATTGCTCTTTGTCTTAGGTTGAGGCAGGGTGTTTCTTGGAATCTGGCACTCAGTGTGGGGTAGGCCAAGCTCCTTCACACATTCCTAGTCTCCATCCCCCTGCCTCCACGCCTTGAATTATAGAAAGACTGACATACCCAGCAAGCACATTACGTAAAATCAGAGCATCTGAACTCTGGTCTGCATTCTCCCATGACAAGCACTTGACTCACTAAGCCATCTCCCCAGCCCCTGTATTTGGAACATAAGAATTCTGCCTTGTGGGAGTGATTTAGATGAGGGGTTTTAACACTCTGTGTCTTAGAAGGGTCCTTGACACATTTTAGGACTCCATGTGAGGCAAAGAATTCAGAGGAGGCGAGATTCCTAGCTTCTTTACTCCTTTGTGGTATATCAGAGTTCTCTGTATGATTTCAGCTAAAGACCCATACAGTGTTTAAGAGAAACAAAACACATGGATGGACACTCCTTACTGCATTGGAAAGGGTGACTCTGGGCTTTTGCCACCTACAATCTAAATAGTATATTTTCATAAGCTAATAACAATATAAAAATTTGATATAGAATTTATACATCTACATGTAATCAATGTGTGCCTGTTACCTGAGTCTTTGCAAGTATCTAATTTCTGCATATATTCATTCAAAAAAGGTTCCATGTTTCTTTTCTCAGTTATTAACAAACTAGGATGGTTCTTACTAATAAGGCAATTTGGAGCAACAAAATACCATATGCAGAAAAATATAATGGCAGTCAGCACAACTGAATACATACTAAGTGGCCTAATTATCACCTAATTTGGAAATGCTTAGAGACTGAAAACATGTAGAAAAGAGGTCCTGTTTATTTTTATTTTCTGCACCTTATCTGTGTGTGGAACATGTACATGCATGTTCCCATATGTGGGCGCATGAAGAATGCATGTGTGTATGTGGAAGACTCAAGGGTAATACAGAGAATCTTCCTTGGAAACGCTCTACCTTGTTTAGGAAGGCAGAGTCTCTCAGTCAAAACCAGAAGGAGCCGATCCCTAAACTAATTACCTCGACCTCTCCAGGGGGACCCCTGTCTCTGCCGCCCTAGAACTGGAATTACAGACAGACTGACACCCAGCAGGCACTTATGTGGGTGCTGGGAATCTGAATTCTGATGCTATGCTTGTCCAGCAAGTGACTGATCTACTGAGCCATCTTCCCAGACCCCAAAACCCTGATTCCTAAGATGTCACTTTTTAAAATTAAAATGCTTCAGTACTGAATACATTCATATGGAATCTTTTACTCCTAAGAGTAATGAGGATCCACTCTAAACCTTTTTTTTTTTGGTTTTTCAAGACAAGGTTTCTCTGTATAGCCCTGGCTGTCCTGGAACTCACTTTGTAGACTAGGTTGGCCTCCAACTCAGAAATCCGCCTGCCTCTGCCTCCCAAGTGCTGGGATTAAAGGCATGCGCCACAACGCCCGGCTTATACATTTTTTAAAAAGGGCCAGTGAGATGATTTAGTGGGTAAAAGTATCTGCTGCCAAGCATAAATAACCTTTGTTCAGTCCTTAGGACCCACATGGTGGGAGGAGAATTGGCATCTGCAGGCTTACTTCTGAGCACACCCATTCGATGGCACACATGTAGGCCCACAAACACACACAGACACACGTTTTGTAAATAATGTATATCTGCTGTAGCAAATACAACTTCAGGTTCATCGAGTTGTGTCCCCCACCATCACAACATTTTTTTTTTTTTTTTGAGACAAGGTTTCTCTGTATAGCGCTGGCTGTCCTGGAACTTACTCTGTAGACCAGGCTGCTCTGCCTCCCAAGTGCTGGGATTAAAGGCTTGCACTACCACCACCCAGCCAGGTTTTGTTTTAAACAGATGGGGTTCTCATATAGGGGGGAGATCTCTCTCTTTCTGTCTCCCTCTCTCTGTCTCTCTGTCTCTCTCTCTGTCTCTCTCTCTTTCTGTCTATCTCCATCTGTGTGTGTGTGTGTGTGTGGCTACAGATAGCTTTCCGACCGCTTAAGACATACTAAGAAGCCAGAAGTTGAATTTGCTGATAGATATAAAGAAATATTGAGGTGTGTGTTATAGATCTGTGTCTTGGGAGGTCAGCGGTGGGTTTTAAGGGATGAAGAAATACATCAGACCTGTCACAGGCTCCAGGGGAGACATGAAGGTGTAAAGGAAGGGAACAGATTTAATGAAAACTGAGAAAAGTTCCAGTGATTGACTTTGGGAACAGAAAGAAAGGTCAAGGGGGACTCGAAACTCTTCCTAGTCCAGGCAGGGAAATGGCCTTTTTTGGCATGAAGATAGCATGTTTAGTGAATAAAGGTGGTGATATGCCTTCAAAGCTGTTATAATGTACCAGTGATGATTGTATGATATGATGACATATATAGACACATACAGGTATGCACAGATACATACTTGTTTTATGATCTAGACCTAGTTTGAGATTGTACACATCAGTAATTTAATTGCTGGCATCACTGTGTTTATATCTTTATCCACTGCTATTAGCTCTGTGATTTTCAAACTCTAAGGCTATTTCCACATGTAAGAAAATAGAAAAAAAACTAATAAGACCTATGTCTTAGAATCATGAGGGAGTTTTGTTATGGCATATGGTAAGAATTTCATGGACATTATCAGAGATTGCTATTTGTCTTCCTTGGTCTTCAGTTTCCTCATATATGAGCTCCAGAGAAGGGTGCAGAAACTGAGCCCGTTATCTGAGTGATACCTCTCCGAGCAGATTTCCATCTTAATGTGTCTTGGTGTCTGATTACCATTGTACAAACACATTTTTACTCAATAATGTTAATCATTTCTAGGAACTTGCCACACCAGACTCAGATCCCTCAGCAGCAGACGACAGGTGAGTACTAAGATGCTAATTCAATGTTTATGGATAGAGCTAATAGAGTAAAAGATTATCATAGCACTCTATCATTGATGACACTTTTGTCTTCATTGTGGGAGGCGAAACGGTTGTATCATTCCTTAATTAGACTGAGGAGCTCAGAAGAATGGCTTAGACTAGTGCATAAACTGACCTCAGCACGACAAGCAAATGGTGAATGATCTTAAAGCAGCAGCGTCCTTGGAGGTCTCCGTCTAATTAAGGAAGACTGCCTTCAACTCCCTTTCTATATGGGAACTCCCCATTCTTCCCCTTGGTATAAAAGATTTTTAGCTTGGATGGGTCCAGGATTTGTCTCAGTAAGTGATCAGGTTGAAACTGACTCTCACAAAGGGCAACCATTGTGACTAACTGCTGAGCCTTCGGGGCGATCAATGAGAAATGGTTTGCCTGGTTTTAAAGCTGCTTTAAAAAGCCATTAGAATATGACCAGTAAGGACAAGATGGTGGACAAATCTCCCTGGGCTGTTCTGTTTCCCCAAGACTTGCTTTCTTTAAGTTCATTTCTTTCAAGTGTCCCTAAAAATTTTCCACAGCCAATTATTTCATTCATTCTTAACTTATTCACAATTGTCTACTAATTAGTGGTTGGTTCCTAGTTCTAATTGCCAGGCAACCAGTAATGCCTTTGTTCCTCTTTTGGAAAGCAAGAGAAGTTCTAAAAATGTAAGTTGAGTGTGGAATTCTAAGTATGAATAGTGGCTTTGTGGTGAGAAAAGCCATTAAGTGAGTCTCAAAAAAAAAAAAAAAACAACAACAAAAAAACCCGCCAGCCACATGTAGAAATGTATTGGATGTTTTCATTCAGAATTTATCTCCTCTGTTACTGCTCTCGGGAATTTAAGGAGATTTTCGTTTGACAACTTTTCAAAGATTTGAGGCAAGTATAATAAAGTTTTTCATCAGATTTTAATTATAAGATGATGTTTATCAGAATTGTTCCTAGGGTTTTGATTGCTTCATTTAATTAAATGCTAATGTGATTCAAGTAGACCATTCAATATATTGATGGGTGGTGCGCTTCTGTAAACACCCAGGAGATGGATGAAGAAACAAACTTACTTATAAATATTCGTCACTGAAAGCGGAAAACTTTCAAGTTCTCACCTCTCATTCCATGTCTGTCTTTTTAAAGAGAAAAAAATTAAAGGGACACAACTGTAACAAAACTGATAGAGCGCCTTTCTCTCTAACCAAGGTCTTTCTGTCTTTCCTGAGACGTCAGCTTTCTGATTCTTGTTCACTTGTGGCAGGCCATGAGTAGAAGTCAGAACATTTCTAGGAAAATTGTAAATATTTTTTTGAGACTTGTGAAAAGCTAGATTTTTTTAAAACTGTCTCCCTCCTAGGAGAATAGAGATCTTGAATAGGTGCTGTTGGAGATAGTATTAGATGATGGGACTTGTTTGATACAGTTGGGTGCTGTGCTCAATACTGGGCAGCTTTTCTCGACTGAAGCAGCACCTAGAGCCGAGGACACCTGATGAAGAAGGGCTTCTAAAAAGATTTTTTTGGGAACTGGCATTTCGATTGAAAGATTTCCTCTTTCTGGTTAGGCCTGACCTTCTACTCTCTTGTTTTGTGTTTTCTTCACGTTGACACATGTTACAGACGAGAGGGTACAATCTCCTCTTGCATGCTTTGCTGTTACTGTTTTTTTCAGAGAGCCTCTCAAGGGTCTGTGTGCAGAAGGGAGAGAGACCACCCTAGCATTCGGTATTAGCTATGAGAGACAGTTGTTTCTGCCTCCCAAACATTTAAAACTAAGTGGTGTTCAGCCCCCTGGGGAGGGAGCTGAGGGACAGTTGCAGCCTTCATTCTCCCTCTATTTGTTTACATTAAGATGTTGTTTTTCTGAGTTTCCAGTTGATTCTGTTGCATCTGCAAGGCCTATTGTGTGTTTCTAAGTAAGACTACCTTTGAGCTGCCCTGCTTGTTCCCCTGTTCATCTCAGCTCAGGGTAGAGGGGCTGATCTGTGCACGATTATTGTGAAACAGCAATGGGCTTTTACTTTAGAAGGGGGATGGGGGCCCACAGGTCCTCTCTTGGAGAGCAAGTCATTTTATTCTTAGCTGCCTATAAGGACTTTATCAGCTGAAAGTTGATTTGCAGCCTGTTTTGCGCAGTTAGCTGTTTTCTTTTAAATTCCCATCGAAAGTTTAGCAAGTGAACTAGCTGGTGATGCTGTATTGCTGGGCCTGAGCACTGGCTGGGATAATAGAGCAGTTAAGGGCAGACAATAGCACTACCTTCTGGACTAGGTCCAAGGCTTGATGCTCTTTCAGGGTCTCCATCCTCTCTGCCCTTCCAACGCATGTGGTGGTTTTGAAGCCACCGTTAAAAGGCACAGTCATACATCCCGCAGTCAACCTCATTCTGCTTGTTTATTATGAGAGAAGTTTGCAGGCTTTTTGAGAAAATAGCCTGGTTCAGGAAAGGGAGTACTGATTTAGTATTAATCCCTTCCTTCCTTTCTCCTTTTAAAACCAAGCACAGAAAAATAATGCAGAATAATTATTTTAAATTAAGATGGTAGAAAAGTTCTCCTTGCAATCTAAATTTCATATATGTGTTTATGATATATATATATATATATATATATATATATATATATATATATATATATATATATACATATATATATATATATGTGTGTGTGTNTGTGTGTGTCCTATATGATATATATGATATGGTATAAGATACATATGATATGGTACATATATGTACATGTCCTATGTACAACATAAAGCAGAAGTGAGTCTGTTTCGGACCAGACCAAAGGAAAGGAGAATTAAAATAAAGGTGATAAATACAAATATGAGCAAAGTCCAAGATATACATGTGTTAAGACATACCACCACCCACCATTTTGTATGGTAACTAGAAATTTTAGTAATAATACAATATAAACATTGTATACATTTTATTACAAGGCTGTCTTGTAATAAGTCTTATGCTCAAGATCTAAACGTGCCATAGCCTGCCTAACTCATGTCATGTTGTCATCCCTGTTACAGGTAAATGGTATCCCTGAAGAAAGAAAGCTGACAGAAGCAATGAGTTTATAATCAGCAGCGCTGCAGCCATGTCTCACACCTTTCCCTTCCAATAATGCATGAGCTTTCCGTTATGCATGTCCACTATGTTAAGTGCATACCAAATACTCTGACATATCTCTCATTCACTAATGTATTTTTTTTGTACTTTAAGCATTTTTGAAAATTTATAAGACATCAACGACTTTATATTTGTTACAATAAAACGTGAACTTTAAAATAAATATTAATGGATCCTAATGTGTGGTAAAATTTCTTTCAGAAATGTATTTGATTGCCTCCTGTGTGGTAGAAATGTGTTAGTTGCTAGGAGTGTGGTCATTCAACAGGATTTTTTTTTATTAAGTGCTTCTTATGAATTGTGTTCCAAGTGAGCAACCCATTTAAATAATGCTTTAACTCCTGCAGACTGTAGAAAGAGCCTCTTGTTTCGTTGTGTTTTATAGAGTGCTTTAGAGTGAGCAGAGTGGTTGTTTGGGTTTGGTTTTTGTTTTGTTTTTGTTTTTGTTTGTTTTGACAGAGAATGGAACACACCCAGTTTATGTTGGGCAGCCCAGGGTGTATACTTGGCTTTATAATTGGATGTTTGCAAGCCAGGGTCTGTTCCACAGAGAGAGAACAGTTACTAATAGGGCTTTAAATCAGCCCTGCAGTGTCTACCATGGGAAATTTCATGGTCCAGGCTTGGTGTCTTCTTCATCCAATGTTCTTCTGTTTCATGACTCCGACACTGTTGGGTCATTGTGGATACCAGCTCCTGGCCCTTTCACAGGAGATATTCTTACAGAAGACCATTAGAAAATTAACATTAGTAAGTGAGCTAAGTCAGATAAAGATGAGGTAAGCTCATGTAATATTTTTCAAATAATTCCTTGTTACTTTGAACCATTAATTTCCAGATCCTGCATCTTTAGGCATTAAGAGAGTTGCTATAGTTGTTAATGTTAGCTGTTTAGTTGGCATGTAGCATTTAGTCTGACAACCAGATTTAGCTGCCTTCAAAGAAATATACCTGGTCATTTGGGGGAGCACTTCTCCTAAATGGCAGATATCCCACATCGACTCTACCTTGTTCCCAGGGATTAACCAGGAATGAAAGTTTGATCTGACCAAATCATCGTATTTTGTTCCTCTGAAGCCATGTGTCATGTGACACAAGTCAATCAGAGCCCTCT
>LR749729.1:1502763-1507763 GCA_902729485.2 Mus minutoides
CTGAAGGGGTCTTCAACCCTATAGGTGGAAGAATAACCATGAACTAACTAGTACCCCCTGGGCTCACGTCTCTAGCTGCATATATAGAAGAGGATGGCCTAGTTGGCCATCAGTGGGAAGAGAGGCCCCTTGGTTATGCAGACTTTATATGCCCCAATACAGGGGAATGCAGGGGCCAAGGGGTGGGAGTGGGTGGGTAAGGGAGCAGGGCCGGGAGGGGGGAGGATATAGGGAACTAGCTGGATAACACTTGAAATGTAAATGAAGAAAATATCTAATAAAAGTAGTAAAAAAAAAAAATTTAAAATGAAGCAGGGGATATACTGCGTAGCTTCTTCCTTCACGGATACACGGTTATCTGCTGCTATCATTGAGGTGTGGAAAAAGCCATTCGGAATCTTAGTTGATTTAAGATAACGTTTTGAAGGTCTTTACGAGTCACCAATTTTATTAGGAGATGCTTCTAATATCAGCTGGATTTCCTCTTCTGCTTTGTGTTGGATGACAACTCCATACATTTGGCACATGTAGGACAACCTCACCTTAGATGGGGGTGACGCCTAATTTCTTCCTTGTCTGGATTAGGCTGGCAGGATGTGTTCTCATGGTATGGCAGAGATGAAAGTAACCAAAATGCTCAACGTGTACATCTCTCAAGTCACTCCCTGTGACACATTTGCTAGAATCTGACGAAGAAGCAAGTCAATTAGCCGAGCCCTAAATCAGAGTGGGCTAAGCATATAAAACTATTAGACAGACTATAAATATAGGGATGATATTTAATGACACTACTAGTAGATACAGTCACTTTACTGGTCAGTGCATTGACCCTCAATATTTAGTTCTTGCAAATACACAAAGGTCCTCTTAGGGTCCCCAAATTCTTTCATAAACATGGCGAATAATCTCCATCTACCAAACTACTCTTATACTCTACCCTAAGTTCAGATGGGTCCCCTTTTAAAGAGATATCTAAATCTCTGAGTACTCTGCCCTCTCTCACACCTCAGCATCAAAGGCAGAGAAAGAGAAAAGGGTTGTAGTGAAGAGACTTCTGTTAGAAAGCAAACATCAAGAACATTCAGAGGGACCAAGATAAAAATAGCCAAATAATCTGTTCATTTTTGAGTTCTCAATAGGTGAGATTGTCACTAAAAGTCAGATCCAAACAATGGAAGTCCTCTCTGTCATTTTCTTCTTAACTACCCCAACTTGAAAACAAAAAGCTGTCAATTCAAGGGTCTGTATCTAACAAAACTATCCATTAGACAATGCAGAGGAATTAAGACAGTCTCAGAAAAATAAAAGCTGAGGGAGTTTACATATCATTAGGCCTGACTGCCAAGAGGTGTTGAAGAGTAGTCCTTCCGGTAAAGACAGACAACAGACACCTGAATCCCTGTGACACATTGTCTTCAATGAGGGTGAGAATGTAGGTTAATAGAAAAGCCACTTCTTTTGTGGTGGGTAAATATGAAAGCCAGTGCTTTGTAGGTTTGATTTGTACTCAAAGATTTAAAGATAAATGAGTTAAAAGATAAATAACTAATCCATACTATTGAGAACCGTATCAGTGACTTTACTGATTGCTCTGAGAAAATACCTGACAGAAGTTCTTTAGGGAAGGCAGGTTAAGTCTGACTCATGGTTTGAGGATAAGGTTCATCAGGGTGGAGGGGGGAGGGTGTTGGTTGCAGGGGTACAAGGTGGCTGGTCACATGGCAGCCACAGTCAGGAAAAGAGGTGACTTCTGGTTCCCCAATGAGTTCATCCTTATTATCCAGTCCAGGACCTCCAATAGCATAAAGTGAGCCACATTCAAGATGTGTATGTGTGTCTATGTTGCATGTGCTGTGTGTTTGTGTCTTTGTACAGTCTGTGTGTGGTGTGTGTGTGTGTGTGTGTGTGTGTGTGTGTGTTGTCTCTGAGTGTGAGGGGTATGAGTACAGGTGTGTGTGGTGTCTCTGTGTGTGCATCGTGTATGTGTAGAATGTACAGAAAAGGAAGTAACTTAAACTGTTCACTGGAAAGAAAAAAAAAAAGCGCAGAAGGCAAGAATGAGGAAACAGGGGACTGAAAAACTTTGACATGTATAACAGTTAGCAAATGGTCGAAGTGACGTCTGTCTTACCAGAAAGGACGCTCAAGGTAAATGGGTAAAAGAATGACAGTCAAAAAGTCCCAGCACTCAGGAGGCAGAGGCAGGCAGATTTCTGCGTTCTAGGCCAGCCTGGTCTAAAAAGTTCCAGGATAGCGAGAGCTATACAGAGAAACCCTGTCTCGAAAAACAAAACAAACAAACAAACAAACAAAAAAAACCAAAAAACCCCACAACTTTGCAGATTGATTTGCTTTTTAAAAGCAATCTTTTTTTTAATGTTTCTTTTTTTTTAAGATTTATTATTATAAATAAGTACACTGTTGCTGTCTTCAGACACACACCAGAAGAGGGTGTCAGATCTCATTACAGATGGTTATGACCCACCATGTGGTTGCTGGGATTTGAACTCAGGACCTTTGGAAGAGCAGTCAGTGCTCTTACCCACTGAGCCATCTTGCCAGCCCTTTAAAAGCAATCTTATGTACTACAGGCTGGTCTTAAGCTTGCTATGTAGCCGAGTATGAACATCTTCTGATTCCCAGCTGCCAGTTTCCTGGTGCTAGGATCACAGGTGTGTACCACCACGCCTGGTTTACGTGGCGCTTGGAATTGAACCCAGAGCTGTGTGTGCTAGGCAAGCAATATGCCAACTAAGCTTTAATACATCCTTACTTCTGGAAGGTTGATTTTTTTTTTTTTCGAGACAGTGTTTCTCTGTGTAGCCCTGGCTGTCCTGGAACTTACTCTGTAGACCAGGCTGGCCTCGAACTCAGAAATTCGCCTGCCTCTGCCTCCCAAGTACTGGGACTAAAGGCGTGAGCCACCATGCCCGGCCCGGAAGGTTGATGTTTTAAAATGATCCAGATATATATCAAAAGATATAAATTCATATTTAAGTACACTGCAGGCGATCAACTGATTTTCTTAGTACTGTGTATTTGTTATATAAAATAATGGGCTTCATTATGATTCTTGCTAAGTTTGTATAGTGTACCTTGACCAGAGCCCTCCACACACAAACACATTATCTTTCCTTACCCTCTGTACAGGCCCTCACCCTCTAATCAACTGAGTCTTTTGAAAGAGCCCAGAAGCCATTTGGTGGTAAAAGAAAGCCCCCATCAAGCGATGCTGAGAAGATAAGATAGCCACATGCAAACAATGTGGTTAGAGGCTACTGTGGTGCAATCACAGATGCAGTTCTAGGCACCTGGGAGTCTGAGGCAAGGAGAGAGCAGCTGGCGAATTAAGCAAGACGTAATGAAAAAAAAAAAAAAGCAAAAGAGGTAAGAGTTTAGTTCAGTGGTAGAGAACTTGTCTATCATCTGTGAGGGTACGGTATTAATCTGAATTGAAAAAAAGAGAGATGAGAAGAAAGAACGGGATTATGCTTTGTGCCACATTTGAAAAAAAAATCACAGATGAGTGACTAGAGAAACTGTGATACTCACCCATGAAGGGGTTTTCTTCTCAGCCATAAGGAATAAAATTATGACATTGACAAGAACGTGGAGGTAAATGGAGGCCATCATATTAAGCAGAATAAGAAGAGAAATGCCACATGTTCTCATTTGTAAACTCTAGATTTTAAATGTATACTTTAAGTCATGAGGCTGGACATGAGTCCGGAGGGAATAATGGGCATGGAGGGGCAAGCAGGGAAAGAGACCGGGGAGGGATCCAGCCGGCTGACGTGGTACAGCTGAGTGAAAATGATCTCGTGACTCAGGGCCCATACATGCCGATCAAATTATATAAAAATAATAATTCAAAAGGTCTCAAAGCATCAACTTTAAAAAGACCCATAAGCTCAGGAATATGGAAGAACTTGACTCTGTTAAGGTTCACATATCAAACGCCACCATCAAGGAAGTGAACAGGGAGGAACGGGGAAAATGTCTGCTGCTCCTTCATCTGATAAGGGATGTGCACTCTGTACAAAGAACTGCCCCAAGTCAGCAGCAGGAGGGCCCGGTCACGTCACCGGCAGGATGAGTCAGCTGAACAGATACAAAAACAGCCAGAAATCTGGACAAAAGGTGCACGTCCAATTCAATGCTGCGTAAAGCCTATATATTTTTTAATTTAACAGTTTTTCCATTTTTTATTGGTTTTTTTTATTTATTTACATTTCAAATGTTATCTCCCCTTCCCAGTTTCCCCTCCACAAGCCCCCTATCCCCTCCTCCATTACCCCTGCCTCTATGAGCTTGCTCTCCTACCTGCCCACCCACTCCTGCCTCAGCGGCCTAGTGCTCCCCTATCCTGGGTAATCAAGCCTTCGCAGGACCAAAGGGCTCCCTTCCCAGTGATGCCAGATAAAGTCATCCTCCTCTACATATCCAGATGGAGCCATGGGTAGCCACTGTGTACTCTTTGGTTGGTGGTTTAGTCTGAGGAAGCTCTGGGTGTGTCTGGTTGGGTGATATTGTTGTTCTTCCTATGGAGTTACAAACGCCTTCAGCTCCTATAGTTCTTGCCCTAACTTCCCCATTGGGGTCCCCTTGCTCAATCCTATGGTTGGCTGTGAGCATCTGCATCTGTATTGGTCTGGTCCTGACAGAGCCTCTCAGGGGACAGCTATGTCAGTCTCCTGTATGTAAGCACTTCTTGGCATGAGCAATAGTGTCTGGGTTTGGTGACTGCTGATGGGATGGATCTCTAGGTGGGGCAGTCTCTGGATGGCCTTTCCTTCAGTCTCTGCTCTACTCTTTGTCCCTGTATTTCCTTTTGACAGGAGGAATCCTGGATTAATATTTTAGAGGTGCATGGGTGGCCCCATCCCTCAACTGGGAGCCGTGCCTAGCCACTGGATATGGTCTCTACAGGTTCTATCTCCCCTTTGCTCGATATATTAATTAACCAATGAAATGGTCATCTCTTTTGTCTCCAAAAAGTG
>LR749729.1:1512763-1518938 GCA_902729485.2 Mus minutoides
GGGGCATGAAAATTTAATTGTAAATTCTGGTTTATCATTATTATTAACTATAAATGATCCCTTATTTTTTTATTTTTGTTTTCAGGCTTTAGTAATTTGTATGTTAACTCCAGAGATCTTTAAGTACTCAGCCAAGGTAGGTTATTGTGATTGTCCTAGAAGTTTTGCTCAGAGATGCTGACTATAAATGTACTATGAGGATGGCAGTGGACAGATAATCCCCACTTTAAACCTTGGGATCAGCCTTGGTGTTATTAGAAGTTCTGACTGGCTGTGGCTCTTGATCCCAGCCACAACCAGGCACGACAAGAGTATCAACCCACCATATACCTGTTCAATACTTGGCATTTCTGATGGACAGTCTTAGTTCTAGGGTCCCCATCACCCTCATCATGATTTCTTGACACTGTTGTGACACACCTTCTTAAAGGATGCTGGCATACACACTGTTCTGTGTGTAAATGTCACAACCTGCATGGGGGCTCCGTCTGTTGACCCCTGCTATGTAATTTCTCCCATCTCTTTCACAATTATTTTCCAAAGCCGATCTCTTAGACATCTAATTCTTTTTTGCTTTCTCGGTGCACAGCTGGCAGCCGGAGAAGTTTGAGAAGATAGATGGTAAAAATGAAGTTATGTTAGGAGGCCAGAGTAATCCACTCAAAGAGCCAGTATTAAGTAGAACACTGGATCATGGCTACTTAGCATAAGATGATGATATAATTGCCAAAGCCTTCACTGAGGTTGATTTGATCAAATGTCCTAGAGGAGGAAAGAGCCCTTACAACTGTGGTAATTGGGACTTTTGAAAAATTTGAGAAAAATAAGGACAATGAAGAGAATTCTGTAGATGATGTGGAGAAATTCCAGGCAGTTAACAGCCATAGACTGGGTTTTAAAGCTGCAGTGTCTATTTGGGAACTTCCAGAGAGGACCTCATATCCTGAGACACAAAAGCAACACAGCTGAACAGTACTTTCAGGATTTAGTGACCTGAATGTTAGCTCCAGAGATCTTTAAGTACTCAGATCGGGAACCCATTGAATGTAAAAATATCTTCAGTCTTTCCCTCATAAAGTTCTGTGGACATTAAACACACATGCAGTTACTTCAGTGAAAGAAAGAAATAACCAGGCATTTGAAGAAAATTTGACATTGATACCTAGAGACCCAAAGTATCACTACAGCTGTGGAGGTGGAGGTGGGCCACCCAGGGATGAAATAAATAAGGTTCTGGCTAGAATGAGTTTCTCAGCTTCAGGGATCCACTCAAAGCATATCCTGTGAGTAGTAGCAGTAGAATTTACCTGGATTCTGGGTTACACTCAGTTGGATCCTTTGCTCATGTGGTAAGAACTATCATAGAGATAAGTGTTGAGTGGAAGACAGACTATAGCCCTTTTCACTGGCTATGATGGTAAGTGACAAACAATTCTTATATTTGGGGTAATGGCAGATCGGAGTTTAACCATCTTCCAGTGCCCCGAAGTGTGGTTTTGTGGTGTCTTCATTTGTCGTATTTCCACATTATTAAAGATAATACCCAATCAACTTGGTTAAATGGAAGAGATTTGCTCTGGCTGTAGAGTTTCCATCCAAGAACAGCTGGATCAGTCCTCCAGTGTTTCACTTCACCCTGGCTTTACCACGGAAAGCTTCCATGTCCTCCTAATAGTGCTGTTAGATTATGAATTTATCTTTAATTAGGTCAGAGAGCCTGAGATCCAGTAAGCTTCCAATGATTGGCTTTACCAACAGGTCACACCTTCACACATGAGACTTTTGTAGACAATGTATAGATAAACCGTAACAGTGCATTATTATAACTCTAACATTATGGCACTGTACATATCTCATAGGTCCTGAGGAGTATCAGTCCATTCAGCAAACCCAGCCCTGTAACAACCAAGCTCATCTGTGCTGTACGAGGCAGGATTTCATTATTAGAACAGACTGCTAAAGATCCATACACGTGGCCACTGATTTAGTAAATACTTTTCTATTTGGCTGGAAATAGTATGTAGACACACACACACACACACACACACACACACACACACACACACGTCCACACTCACCCACACACTCACACACACACTCACAAACACAAACACCAGCATTCATTTTACAGAAGTGTAGTAAGTCACCCCGTGTCAGATGACAGCCTGAAGCGTTCAGGGTGGTCTATACATTGCAGGCACATAGTCTAACAGTAGTATACTATACTGAGGACAAAACCCTGCTCAGACTTTGGTAAGATACACATGCTCTGGGTTATGGTTAGTGCCCTTTAAAAACAGGCCAGGTTATTCAGTGAAACTTAGAGGTCCAGCAATGAGTACTGTGCCCAGATGTGTTCATTGAAATAAAGAATACATCTAATATTGCACCTAACATCTCCTATTGCAAATAAGAAAGACAAGCTTGCTTAAGCTCTTTTCTTTTTTCTTTTTATGTTCTAGAGACAACATATTCCTCTCCAAAGAATACTGTTCTGGCTGTATGCCAAGTGAGAAAAGAGGCAGCCAGCTTTTAGAGGAGCCCTCATGGCAAAAGGCTTTGCAGAATAGAATACTTGAAATATAGATTTTCCTTTTTTCATGTCTTTTCATGTTTTCCTTTTTCCCTTCTATTGAAAAAGAGACTGATATGCTTTTCCAGTTTCTCCTCCTTACCCCTCCCATCCAGACTCACTTCTGTTATGTCTCTCATTAGAATAGAACAGGCTTCTAAGTGATAATAATGAGATATAGCAAAATAAAACATAAGACAAAACAGAATTACCACACAGAAGTTGGACAAGACAGATCTACATAATGGAAAGAGCCTAAGAAAATGCTCAAGAACTGCGTATGGACTTGAGTGAATTTTATTTTTTAAATTAAAATTTATATAAGAAATCAAAGGTCAAAATAGAAGGAAAGTAGGAACTGGGGATAGAATTTTCAAAATCCTTTGGGTCACATAGGATAAAGGAAGTGAACCAGAATCTTACAAGGAGAAATGCAAATTGATAGGCATAGTTTAACGTGCCCACTGACCCCCGCTACTAAACTGTCACTTTCCTTTAAAGAATTCTTTAAGGAGATGAGGGTTTCCCAGGGCTTGCTTCATCTTCTAGAAAGCTCTTTCCTGATCCTTGTGAGGAAGCAGATGTTTTTCTGGTTATTTGGACACTAGTATAACTTTATGTCCTGAGAGGATATTCAGCACCTGGAACTCTGTCTTTACTATTGTCTTCTCTGTTCTTACCTGCTGACTACTTTGTTGTAGGTGGCACATTCCACAGGCACAGATTCAATGTCGTCTAAGGGCAATAATGTTGGGTCACCAAAGGAAGAAGCTATTCCTTCCAGAGGCAAGAGAACTAAGCCACAAGCAAGAGAAACGCCCTGATTCTTTGAGGATACACTGGTGTACAGGAGTGAGGGAAGAGCTAGCAGTGAGGTGAGGACATGGCAGTGAGACAGGAAGTGAGCACACAGGAGGGCCCCGTTCTGCTCTGAGGGCAAGTGTGTGCCACTGTGGCCTGACTGTAACTTCGCATCTGGTCTCCAGGACTACAATTTCCGTAGGGAAACAGTATTGGCAGTTGGGGTTGGGAGGTGGGGAGAACTAGAAGAAATACTGTTAGAATTGATAGTAACTTAAAGAGAAAAGGAAAGAAGGGAAATAGAAATTGATTGGGAAAGAGGTCACACGTGCAGTGAGAAGGGAGAAGAGAGCGTCCAGCACTGTTTTTGTTAGGAGACTGGGAGTCTTGCTACAGAGGCAGGCTCTGAGGGCTTGCCGTCCACGCAGGGCCGCTAAGGTAAGGAGCGCCTGTTGTCTATAGACAGCAGAGGATGAGGGCAAGGCAAAACGACCTCATCTGAAATCGGCAAGGAAGAACAAGCGGCCGGGCATGGCACACGCCTTTAATCCCACCACTCGGGAGACAGAGGCAGGCGGATTTCTGAGTTCAAGGCCAGCCTGGTCTACAAAGTGAGTTCCAGGACAGCCAGGGCTATAAAGAGAAACCCTGTCTCGAAAAACCTAAAAACAAAACAAAACAAAAAAACAAGCGGCCAAGCGTGAGGATGAGGTGAACAAGGACCAAATCCCCCTGTCCTATGGGACAGACAGAATTCCTTCAAGTTCTTTTAAAGATCTATTTATTTATTTAATATATATGAGTACACTATTGCTCTCTTTAGAAACCAGAAGGCGACATCGGATCCCATTACAGATGGTTGTGAGCCACCATGTGGTTGCTAGGAATTGAGCTCAGGACCTCTGGAAGAGCAGTCAGTGCTCTTAGCCGCTGAGCCATCTCTCCAGCCCTCCTTCTAATTTTTAGAAAGTAAAACTTGAAAGCCAAGTTAGGGTGTCCACAAGACGTCAGCAAAGAAACCAGAGTAAGTGCGCGAACGTGGCCAGAGTGGAGCAGTTTGAAATAGCTGGGCGTGGTGGCGCACGCCTTTAATCCCAGCACTTGGGAGGCAGAGGCAGGCGAATTTCTGAGTACGAGGCCAGCCTGGTCTACAGAGTGAGTTCCAGGACAGCCAAGGCTACACAGAGAAACCCTGTCTCGAAAAACAAAAAACAAAAAACAAACAAAACAAAACAAAACAAAAAAAAAGTGCACGAAAAGAGCTCCTCAAGGTTATCGGCTACGCAGCTACGCAGCTGCGACTTTCATAGAGTCCTTCTGTAGGAAGAAATGCAAATGTGACAGAGATTCTGGATAATAAGGAGTTTTTATCCAGGCAATCTTTCTAGGTGCTTGACTAATTTTGATGTACCTTTGGGTGTTTCTGTGGGTGCTGTTTTGGGAGATTACCTAGGTGGGAAAGACCACCTATTGTTTGTGTTTGATTGTTTGTCAAATACGCACTGGGTAGCCCAGAAGTCACTTTGTTGATCAGTCTGGCCTCGGACTCAGAGATCTTCCTGTCTCTGCCCGCTTAGTGCTGGGAATAAAGTTATACCCTGTCACACTCCGCAAAAACCCTCATGTGAACGTGGGAGGCACCTTCTCTTGGACCACTGCCCTAGACTGAATGAAGAGAAGGGGTCTGGGGTGGGGGAGAAAGCCAGTTGAGTGTTAGCAGCAGTCTGAATCACGTCGCCATGCTTTCCGTATCATGTGAGCTGCAACCAAACCGCGAGCCAAAACAAGTCCCTCCTCCTTTAAGGCGCTTTCTGTTAGATACAGATACATTTTAAAGAACTGGAAGAAGTAACGAAATGGATGTTTTTAATATTCCATCACAAAGCATAAATTCCAGCCAAACCCATAAATGTTTCCTATTACTATGCCGGATACACTGCTGACAGTCCTTACCTGGAATTCACCTACCCCAGGGTCCCAGAGGGAAACTTGTAACACGCGGGGCAGGAGCGACCTCTTTTGGAGAAACTTAGACTCTAACACTCTAGCGGTAGGCCAAGATTCTCTTTAGGAAGAAAAATAATATTGAGTCTGTGTTCTTACACAGACAGATGGACCATTTAGTTTCCAAATGTCCGCTTAATATAATCTAGTCTTAATTAATTTTAGTTTGGAAAAGGTTGGCGGAAGCAAAAGAAAATACAGTGGCTATTAAGAAAAAATACCCTTCTTGCCAGTTCCCAGAAGGATCCATAGAAAGACTGTATTTATTATGCTGTTTTCCTGACTTTCTTCCAAGTTAAATTATTTGTACGATATACATTAAGGCATGGGAATGAAGTGGCCTTCTGTACAGAATTAGCAACCAACTAGAATCTGGAGACAGCTTGGTATTTCTACACCATAAGAGCTCTCTATATGCCTAGGGCATTACATTTCTGTCAAATAGTTATGATCTGTAAATTTCCAGGTTGTATTTTTTTTCTATTTATGCCTTTTGGCATGTTTAAGTTTTGATTTTTTCATCTAATAGAACTTGGAATTAAGTTTTAAATTTTCATGTACTGGAATGTCATGATTCTGTTTTTTTTTTTTTTTTCAACTTTTATTAGATATTTTCTTCATTTCAAGTGTTATCCAGAAAGTTCCCTATATCCTCCCCCCTCCCGGCCCTGCTACCCTACCCACCCGCTCCCACCCCCTGGCCCCGGCGTTCCCCTGTATTGGGGCATATAAAGTCTGCATAACCAAGGGGCCTCTCTTCCCACTGATGGCCAACTAGGCCATCCTCTTCTATATATG
>LR749729.1:1520925-1565615 GCA_902729485.2 Mus minutoides
CCTTCTTATAGTCCTCCATCATCATCATGACCAGTGATTTTATATCCATGTCCTGCTTTTCTGGTGTGCTGTTGTATCTAGGACTTGATGTGGTGGGTGAGTTTGGGTCTGGTGATGCCAAGTACCCTTGGATTCTGTTGCTTCTGTTCTTGTGCTTTCCTCCTGCCATCTCTGCCCGAGGAGACCTGGCGTTGGTGCATACCAGAAAGGACCCGCTGTTTTGCCCTGGGCCCTTATCAATCTCCTGGCTGATGTCTCAAGTTCCACGAGATTGGGGCGGAACAGAGGCTGTGTTCCCCTGCTCACCTCACTTCCAGAGATAGCCTGGGGAGTCCCAAAAGAGCCTAAGAGAGTGCACAGAGCCTGAGGCCCGGGCCCTGAGCTCCTGATGTGGTCTTAAAGTCCTGGAGTTGCTGGGCTCAGAGGAAAGATGGTGGGGTGGCGAGTGCTCTGGCTGGGTGTGGCCCAGCCTCTAGTGGGGCAGAGTTCTCAGCTCCTGTCCCTGGGGGCAACTGCTGACCCACTGCTCCCAACACCATCTCTGCACTGCACTCATGCGTAACCCCGATGTGATCTTAAAGTCCTGGGATGTCCCTAGCTGTATCCTCTGGGCTCAGAGGAAAGATGGTGGGGTGGCGGGTGCTCTGGCTGGGAGAGGCCCAGCCTCCGGTGGGGCGGAGTTCTCAGTTCCTGCCCCTGGGGGCAACTGCTGACCCACTGCTCCCAACACCACCTCTGCACTGCACCGTAACCCCGATGCGATCTTAAAGTCCTGGGGTGTCCCTAGCTGTGTCCGCTGGGCTCAGAGGAAAGATGGCGGGGTGGCGGGTGCTCTGGCTGGGAGAGCAATATGAAACTTTTAAGATTCTATTAACCCAGCTCATTCACAAGCAATTGCCTTATAAGGAACCTGATACTAGTAGGATTTTGGACCACCTGATGACATGAGAAAGCCCCTTTGAGTACATGAACAGATAAAATGAACTATCTCATGCTGTTGATGTCTGGACTTGTATGAATTACCAAAGAAAATGGCACAATTGATATCCTTAAAAAAGCTTTCCCATAAGGTATCATCCAATTATAGCATGTTGAGGGATAAAACAGTGATTTTGGTTAACTTTATATTTTCAAAAGTTCATTTTTTTGGCATGTAGTTTTTGTTATAATTAATGTGTAAAATGTTTGGATGTCTTTCATTTGTTATATTTGCACATATAAATTTCACAGTGTTGCTATATATCTTTAAACATTTTTTTTAATTTAAAATCAAGATTTGTTTTTAGCTTTTTTTTTGACCCTAGTTCATCGATCGGTTCAACCTTCCTGGCCTTTGCGTATGCATTTCTCTGCCTCGCCGCTGGTTTTAGTATCACTTACTTCACAGTGGTCTTTTAGGTACTATTTTTCTGATTAATAATGATTAATAATTTTGGCTTTCAAAAAGTTCAATCTTTTAAAAAACAGATGATAGATGATTTTTTTTTGTTTTTATTTATTTATTTTCTTACTTTCCATAGATATTTAAATTCAAAGAAATGGTTTACTACTGTAAGAAGCAATGATAAGCAAGGACCAAATAAGGACTGGTAGTAACCATGGTGGGAAGGCAGACTGTACACCGCAGGGAGGCTGTGTTCAGTTCTGGTTGGAGTTTACCTCTGGGGACAGGAAGAATCCATCTGAAGGCAGCTGTTTGTCTATATGAAACATTAGAGTGCTGTAATTAACATTGCAGAAGCCAACTAAAGGATCACTTTAGCCCCTTGTCTCCATCCCGAAGAGAAGCATCTTCTGACGTGTCTCATGATTTGCAAGTCTGCTTCCTTCCCTCAAAAATAGGGTCAGTACTTGGTGTGACACTGCGGCATTGGCTGAGCTGTGACATCAGCAAATGGTGGGCTGAGAGAAGCAATGCCACAGCTGCTGGACAAGTAACAGCAAGTGAGAAGATGACTTCTTGTCTTCAGAAACATGTTCGAAGGGAGTCCGATACACACTGAAGACCCAGGACACGAGTTCAATTCCCAGAACTTACATCAAAAAGCTCAGGTGGTGATGCATGCCTGGAACCCCCAAAAAGGGGAGGTGCAAGACAGGCTAGTCTAGCCTTGTCAGTGAACTCCAAGCCAATGAGAACCCTTCTCTCAAAACAGAGGACAAAGGGCTCTTGAGAAATGAGATCAGACATATGAACATACCCTCTCACCCCCCCCCCCCCCGCGTGAGCACACACACACACACACACACACACACACACACATGAAACTAAAACAAGCAAAACCCAAACAAGTTATAGATCCAAAATAATCCAGGAGACGATTGAAGCTATTTTGGTACAGTGGTCACCCTGGAGCTGATGACAGGTAGCTGAATTATGAATGTACTCTCAGAGAAGCTGACGGGATTTCCTGCCTGTAAGACCTGTGAGAATACGGTTATCAAAGGAGAGCTTGCAAATGCTATTTGCCAAGATGGGGAAGGACTGGAAGGTTTGTTCGGTCTGTTTCTATGTGGTCAGTACTAGGGATACTTTGCCTGCTATTTTAATGATCAGATGTCTTTAAAAACAGTCAGAGAGAACAGGTGTACATAGGTGTTCTTGTTAGGGTAGTACATAAACTTCATAGTCATCAGCATACAGATGATATGTCAAGTCCAAGTCGTGCAATTAGGTAAGGTGTATTAAGAACGAGTTTAGAAGTCAGAGGACTGACTGGGTTTGAGGGAATATAGTTTAGATGTTGAAGGTGTGAAGAGGACCCATTAAAAAAGTCTGAGTCTCCAGATAGGAAGGAAAACAAGAAAAGAAGAGATGGAAAGAAATGGCACACAGGTAATAGGAAGATGGCTGCCTGCAGTCCAGGATCAGGACAGCAGTGACCATGGGATTTAGCAAGACGAGGGTCTCCATATCCTGACAAGAGCAGGTTAGGTGGTGAGAAGTGAAGTGATACCCGGCTTTGCATGTACAAGACTGTAAGCGGAATCTTGTATAAAGATGAGAGAAATAAAGCCTAAACTTCGGAGCTGGTGACCATGGCTTTCTGTATCTATTTTGCTTACTGCACCCCACGTTCTGAAGAGATCACATCTTCACTGTGGAGTTGCAAGGTTTATTGAAGTATTGGGGTCTGGTAAGATAATGGGGACTGATGATTAATATTTGCATAGTATAAAAAGGAGGAAGTGTGTGGTTTCACGGAGATGTTTAAATTTCACTTTTTAAGAGAATTGGAGGTAGGCAAGTGAGAAGAATCAGACAGAGCAACAGAAGGAGGAAGAAGGTGGCTGTTCACAGGCTGGAATTCAGATTTTAGAGACAGGCGGTAATTCGGAGAGCTTTGACCATCAGCTAAAAGAAAGCATTCAGTTTGTCCATGGGAGGGAAAATCATTAATGCTTCTGTTCTAGAAGGAAAAAAAAAACCCACAACTATATGCTTTTAATAGTATTTTTGAGATTAAACTTTAAAACAACTATTATTAGATAATACTCTAAAATATAAGTACCAGTAGAAATCCCAATATAGGTGAGTTTTAAACATAATTATTTTTAAAGATTTTTGTCTGAAATGATGTACTTTTAAATAACTACAAAATTCCTATTTTTGATACATTGTGTGTGTGTGTAGGTATGTGCCTATGTGTGCATCCACACACCCACACAAAAACACACAACCACAAACACTTTTAACACACACACATAGAGGTCAGAGAACGACTTGTGAAAGTTCTATTATTATACAGTCCCAGGCATCCAACTCAGGTCCGTAGACACAGCAGCACTCTCCCTCCCCCCGAACCATGGTGCAAGCCCCAAGTGTCCTTTTAAAATATTGATTTGTCTCATTTTTATTCTCCAAGTTTTAAGTAGGTAACTTCTAATTAATCTGCTAGGGATTTTATGATAAATAGCCTCAAACTTTTTGAAAAATAGCTTCTTGTCTGTAGTGTTTCATGAATCTTCTAGGGAATTTAATAGTATTTTTAATTCATATAACACAACCCTAGAATAAATTTTATTGAATAAAAATGTTTACCAGTGCTTTTAAAAATGAATGCCTAAAGTTTTCATCAATCCTTATAGAATTACTCCAAATATGACCAGGCTTAGTATTTATAACTTTTATAATAATTATCAGTATATTTATGTAATTAGCAACTCATCAGGATCCTTTTGTTTTATAAAATAAAAGGAAGCTCTCCCATTGATGCCAGATAAGGCCATCCTCTGCTACATACGTAGCTGGGACCATGGGTTCTCCCATGTGTATTCTTTAGTTGGTGGTTTAGTCCTTGGGAGCTGGGGTGGGGGGGTGTCTGGTTGGTTAATATGATTGTTCTTCCTATGGGGTTGCAAACCCCTTCAGCACCTTTAATCATTTGCCTAACTTCTGTATTGGGGTACCCACGCTCAGTCTCATGGTGGGCTACAAGCATCCACCTCTATTTGCCAGGCTCTGGCACAGCCTCTCAGGAGACAGCTCTATCAGTCTCCTGTCAGCAAGCACTTGGCATCAGCAATAGTGTTTGGGTTTGGTGGCTGCACATGAGATGGAGCCCCAGGTGGGGCCATCTCTGGATGGCCTTTCCTTCAGTCTCTGTTCCACTCTTTGTCCCTGCATTTCCTTTAGACAGGAGCAATTCTGGGTTAAAATTTTTGAGATGGGTAAGTGGCCTCATCCGTCAACCAAGGGCTGTGCCTACCCTCTAGATATGGTTTCTACAGGTCCTCTCTCCCCTTTGTTGGGTATCTCAGCTAATGTCATCCCCACTGGGCCCTGGGAGCCTCTTGCTTTCCTGGCATCTGGAACTTTCTGGTGGCTACCCCCAGTTCACCATCTCCCACTGCTACACACCTCTATTTAAGTTCCTGGCCCTCTGTACATCTCTTCCATCTTGTCCCACACCTGATCCTGTCCCCCTTTTCTCTTCCCCCTCCTGTCTCCCTTCCAATTCCCTCCCTCCCTCTATCTCCCTTGACTATTTTGTTTCCCCTTCTGAGTAGGACTGAATCTTCGACACTTTGGTCTTCCTTCTTCTTGAGTTATATACAGTCTGAAAGTTGTATGGTGGGTATTCCGAGCTTTTTGCCTAATAGCTACTTATCAGTGAGTACATACCATGTGTGTTCTTTTGTAACTGGGTTACCTTACTCAGGATGAGATTTTATATTTCCATCCATTTGCCTGAGAATTTCACGAATTCATTGTTTTTAATAGCTGAGTAGTATTCAGTAGTACTTCAGGAGGCCCTTGGTCCTGTGAAGGCGCTATGCCCAATGTAGGGGAATGCTAGGGCAGTGAGGCAGGAGTGGGTGAGCTCCCTCACAGAAGCAGGGGGGAGGGGAATGGTATGGGGGGGTTGTGGAGGGGAAACCAGGAAGGGGGATAATATTTGAAATGTAAATAAATAAAATAACAGATGGAGAGAGAGAGAGAGAGAGAGAGAGAGAGAGAGAGAGAGAGAGTTGTTAGGTTGGACAATGTGAAACATTTCTGTATGTCAAAAATACTAGCATGTTAGCAATTTAATATTGTTCAACATAAAAAAATGCCAATTTGGTTCTTCTAACATTTGCTAGATTGATAAAAATCCCAAGTTACAGAGATTGGATTCTCTCTGAGGAATTGCAAACACTTGCTGATAGTATTACCTTCATTTAGTGTCTACAACATGAAGTGTTGCCCTTCGTTCTGTGGAATGTATTTATCTTCTGTCTATCTATCATCCATCTATCTATCTATCTATCTATCTATCTATCTATCTATCTATCTATCTATCCATCCATCCATCCATCTACCTATAAAAGTATCTGTAAAAAATTAAAAAGAAATACTGATATGCTATTATAAACTTTAAGTTTATCAAGTTTAAAAGCTCCCAAGCCTTGAGATTATAAAGGATTTATGAAGGGAAAGAATGCATCCATTAGAGAAGCTAGCGTTATCGTATGATGGAGAAGTGGCATATCAACATCATCTACTTCCATCACACAAAGCAACAATGTGATCTAACACAGGGAGATAGAGAATGGGTAGAAGGCAGGCTGAAATCTCCATGATTCTTTCTCAAGAAACACTAGGGTAAGATTTGACACAACAAACAGGAAGGATGTGGGAAAATTGAGCAGCAAAGTAGCTTAAAGGCGGAGGGTAGTTTCCTGAATGGAATTCCTACTAGAGAAAGTCTGAGTTTAATCTCCATGTTCTGTCCTCACTATCACACAGAAGCAGATCGTTATGGAGAATCATGTGCCTGACAACAATCAGTACATACACCATGGCAGAAATAACAATTCATTTACCAAACACAGATGCTGTCCTCCCGGTAACTTGTGCAATACCCTCTTATCCAGGATAGGCTAAACCAAATTAAATATAATGGATTTCAAGTGTACATGCACACACACTATGTCTTAAATATATTATTATATGTAGTCCTATCTAAAAAAAAATTACAACTTAATAAGACATGCCATGAAGAAACAGGGCTTCTCACTCAAGTTTTCAGCTTGAGTTCATACAGGATAAAAAACCATAGCAGTCTCTTGGACATCATTACTGAAAGACAGTTGCCTCCAAACCACGGAGAAAAATAGTCATCTCTCTCTTTCAATTGCTCCACCAGGAAGAGCCTTCTTCAGGTGATAAAACTTACAAGCTAAATTAAAATGCACTCTGTTCATTGTCAAGCTACAAGAGCAAGAATAATGTGAGCACAGTCCTAGGAAGCTTTTGATTTATAACTATACGATTCCCTGCTTACAAGGCTGCTGTCCAAGAGGCAGGGCAATGAATCATTACAATTGTCTATCTGGGAAATGTCAAAAGATTAAGGAAAGGCAGAAGAAGAGAGAAAAAAGAAAAGCACATTCTGTCGAATAAATATTTCCCAGTTAATGGGAATGTATCAGTTGCATATAAGGTATGAGAAGTATGAAACTCTTAAATAAAGGTACAAATAAACCATAATGCTTAAATTCCCTGGTTAGGAGGCAGACTATCATCACAATCCGTAAGAACTCATTTATTCCTTCCCAATGAGAACTTGGTAACTTGCCTCTACATACGAAGAGTTTGATAAAGAGAGTGAATAAAAAAATTGATAAAAAACAAAACAAAAACCACACATGGCTTGATACTTTGCCAATACAAAAATAAGCATCCACTGAATGTTTATTTACTGTTTAAATTACTTCTTATTGTCACACACTATGAACAGAAAATACATCTTACCACACACAGAATGAGAGCAAATAAGTGCAATATTTTATACATTAAAAATCATAATCAGATCTGTACAACAGATAAATAAGTGCATACCTCTAACAGTTACTTATAAAAACAAACGGATCATTTATTGTTCAAAATCAGCAGTTTACTTAAAATTCTACTACAGTCATACATTTCAATCAAAGATTTGGAACTTCACTACGCTGCACAGGTTCAGATCGATAAATATTTTTTTTTTTTAAATGAGGGCATAATAAGCAATACCAAGTGTCTATAAAGAACCTTCCAAACATTGGAAATAATATACTCTACTTAATTAGCGCCCAGCAAACACTAATGGATCCACAGGGTAGGGATTTCGTTTTTGTTGTTGTTGTTGTTTTGTTTTGTTTTTAAATCCTGGTATAGGTTAGGAAAAAGAAATAGACTGTTTGGAGGAAGGAAAAATTGGCCTTTTTAAAAATAAGCAACAACATTCACAATAACAAAACCTTGTCACAGAGCTTTAGAACAACTCTGTGAAGGGCAAAGTATACAAAGATTTAGGCTTACACACCCGCGAACCACAGCTAGGGAAAAAATCACATCAGGAAACACACAGTGGGTATGAATACATATGGGTTAAAGACATACGGTTTCTCATTCCACAGCATTGCACGAGTGACAGAAAAGAACACTGCAAGTCACTTCGGTACTAAGTTGTCTGTGAAGTAAGAGGTTCTGTGCACACAGATGCCGACGCCAATGATTACCACACAGTCAGAGGATATCAAGACACACAGTGGTGTCACTAAGCTAATTAAATTACTTACATAGGTTTACTGGAAAGTCCACCATTCCCTGCCTTCATATGCTAACTATAATCACTTATAAATGGAGACACAGATCTTGTAGAAAAGTGTTTCCACATGCACAAAACAACTGTTTCTACGATGCATCCTGGTTCACTGTGTGATTTCACACTGGATACACACAGTGCTGATATATACAATCACATAAGTTCAACAGATGTCACAAAACTGTCCTGTTGCCAAATGTTTATATTTACACAGTCATTAATATCTTCAGACCGATGATTTTCTTGTCTAGGCGGATGCAAAGTAAGCCCGAAGAGTTTGTTGTTAGGGTTTTAGGAGCCTACAGTCTCGATTTATCTTGAATGGAGGATAAGATGAGTAGTCCGCCAAAGAATGCAAGTGTACATGCCAGCCTTCTGAAGAGAGATGGGTTATCTTTAGGAATAACGACCTGTGCGAGGTCAGTGGTGACCTGAGAAATCTCATGTGCCACACAAACGAAGATGAACGTGCTGACAATGATGTTGAGTGTCGGGTTTCCAGGGATGAGAACCAGGATGCCCCTTGTGTCTGCTGCCAGCCAGATGTGGTACTGACAGATGAACAGCTAGGATGGAAAACACTTACGGTTAGGTGTGCCCAGAGCACCAGTGAATAAGTCTGAAGGTTTCCCAGTTTAAACTTGTGAGCATGCTTTACCCTGGGGGCTTTCTGAGCCCATCTGATTCCCACACCATACAATCCCTCTGCTAACTGAGACAATCAGAAGATGATAGAATCCTGACCAGACACCTTGGAGAAACTTACCTGCCTTATTTAAAAAAGTAACTCAATAATTCTCATACTCTAAGAAGTGTCTGTTATAGCTGCAACATAGATTGGTAGAAAGCATTCTATTTCCAATAATAAAGGTCAGAGTCTATAGAATGTGCTTCAGACCCCATGGCTTAAATTGATTTTGTAGATAATTTTGTCTTTTATAGCTCACACTGTGATGAATTTGACTATCTTCCCACAGTGTCCAGTCATATTAAAGTTACATTTACTACAGTAAACGTTAGAGATCTCAATTCCAGCAATATTTAATTATGGAAATGAATAAAAAGTCAAAATCTTCCTGGTGTGAATTGATTAATATCTGGTTTAATACTTTTCTCACTCAAGCATCTTAGTTGTACTCAAAAGCTTGAAAGAGTGTGAAGAACACACTGACAGTTACTGACATCTAGCTATTGCTTAAAAAGTCTTTAAAAACATTCCCAAATGCTTTATGATGGTTCACTGTCATTATTCTACTTAGAATATAACTTTAATCTAAAAAACTATGTCAGATTTGCACATTCACACATATATGCATGCACTCAGCTTTTTTTGTTAAAGCAAAATATTAGATTACCAACCTCTAGTGAAATTTTTCCAAACCAAGCGAAAAATGAACTGTATATAGAACGGGCATATCCAGGGATGTTCCTTATCAGGATGAAGGCTACGATCTATGAGGGAAACCCAAAAAAGTAAATATGAACAACATTTATTTAAAAGAATTTGAGTGAAGCTTTAAGGGGCAGCTTTATCTTTTATATTCTTGAATTTGATATATATGTTTTTTAAATTGATAAATATTGGGTATTCTGATTAGAGTGGATTGAAGCTGGGTTTCTCAACATATGATTTCTATACTGAAGAGTAGTGTGGATTTGAGGAATCTAAGAGAAGTGGTTTACTTTATGCATAACGAGAACATACCATTCACCCGCAACCCCAGACTCTGTGTAAAGTTGATAGACTTTTGCTTCATTCATGAAGTATCTGCCAGGTGGCCACTCTTCTTCTTCACATATTTCAAATGCCTTGTTTAGCTTTGGATATGAAGGGCTCCTAAAATGGATTTACTCACCGATCAGTTTATGGCCATCAGGAAGGTCTATTGCTTGATGGGGCCTAGGTGGGGATAGCAGATCAAAGGGGACACGTATACTATCCCTGGAACTACGTCTCTAGTTCTGCTTCTTGGTCTCATGGGGTGAGCAGCTTTGCCAGGCCACACTCATGTCAAGGCACTCTGCATCACCACATGTGCAGACCTACAAACTCGACCGAAACCCAGTAAGTCCTGAATTAAAGGCAGCCTTTTCTCCTTGAAGTCGCTTTTCTTGAGTATTTTGTCACAGTGACAGAAATCCAATGAGCACAATCCTTCCTCCACTGACAGGGATGTTTGTATGGGAAACAGCAGGGCTGTGAATATCGTCAGGTCACTGCTGAAACGCCGGAGAGATGGCACCCATCTTACACAGCATTCATGTGCAGTAGTTTTCTCTCCGTATTTTTACTCTAACAAAATCCCTCATTTGGGGATTTCTAACCTGTCACCCAGCTCTCATATCCAATAACCAGTTTATTAAGCAAAGTGCTGTCCTTGGAATATTTTTTTCCAAAGAAGCAAGACATTGTGCTTTTTAAAAAAGAGATTGTATTTTCATCACCATCTTTTCAAAACTTTCTCCTATCAAAGGTCTGGGATACCATTTAAATGTAAGAAAAGAACTTACATAGAGTGACATACAGCCCATGCCTTGCTCACAAGATGTAGGCATTCTCTGGGAAGTACAGTAGGTAAGGAGGTGAAAGTAGGTATGCAGCTAATCTGACCGGAAGAACTCTCAGACGCAATTCAACTGAGGGATACTTGCAGCAATGGTATCAGAGAGCTATCACCCTGGCCTGTCTGTGCAAGTGTTGGAACTGAGGAAAGGGATGTAACATGGTGTTAATTCTCACCAACACAAATTGGGATGCAGTATAAAAATGTGTGCGGGTATTTATTGAGGCACACACTGAAGATCTATAAAGAAATGTTTTATGTAATTAACAGCGTAAGTACTATACAGTTAGAGGAAAAGATCAAGAAGAGGAGACCTGAGTGAAATAACCCATTCACAAAAGAACTCACATAACATGTACTCACTGGATATTAGCCCAGAAACCTAGACTACCCAAGATACAATTTACTAAACACAGGATATGCAAGAAGAAGGAAGATCAAAATGTGGACACGTCACCTCTTCCTAGAATTAAGAACAAAGCATACATTGAAACAGTTAAAGAGATCATGTGTGAAGCTGAATCCAAAGGATGGACCCAATGACTGCGGCTGCCAGGGATCCATCCCACAATCAGCCACCAAACATAGACACTATATCATATGCCAGCAAGATGGTGCTGAAAGGGCCCGGATATAGCTGTCTTGGGGGAAAATATACCAATGCCTGGCAAACATGGAGGTGGAAGCTCACAGTCAGCTATTAGATGGAACACAGGGTTCCCAAGGAAGAAGGAGCTAGAGAAAGTACCCAAGGAGCTGAAGGGGTCTTCAACCCTAAAGGTGGAAGAATAACCATGAACTAACTAGTACCCCCTGAGCTCATGTCTCTAGCTGCATATATAGAAGAGGATGGCCTAGTTGGCCATCATTGGGAAGAGAGGCCCCTTGGTCATGCAGACTTTATATGCCCCAATACAGAGGAATGCCAGGGCCAAGAAGTGGGAGCGGATGGGTAGGGGAGCAGGGCCGGGAGGGGGGAGGGTATAGGGAACTTTCTGCATAACACTTGAAATGTAAATGAAGAAAATATCTAATAAAAGTTGAAAAAAAAAACAAGAGGAGACCTATGTGTATTTATTGTACTATTATAATTAGTAATATACCACAGGTTTAGTGTAAACTACAAGAAAGATGGAAATATATGCATGCAATCCGTTAGGCTGAGCAACGTGAAATCTGGGAAGAGTACATAACAAGCCACTCCCTCTCTTCTATCTGGGATCTACCATGTCCCAAAGTGTATTTCATCTCTTTATCATATTGAAGTCTTATGTTTTATCTTGTATTTAATATGTAAGGGAAAGTGAAAAGTCAAAGAGATAATAACCATGGAGAACACACGTTAAGTCTGGAAGGTCACTGTTAGCTTCAAATGAACATAACAATGTTTAAAATTGGGTTAGTGTTTTAACTTCCTGGGTACTATAAGAATCATTTTCTATACATTATGGTTAACAGCAGTTCTTTAGCTAGTCACTGCTACAAATTTCTATCAAGTCTGATAGGCAAACCCACAAAGTTCAGGTTCAACCTGACATTGGTTGGGGGTACACTCGGTAGTAATATGCTTACAGAGATCTGTCAGACCTTGGGTTTGATTCCACGCAACACTCGCTCACTCGCTCACTCACTCTCTCACCTACCCACTCGCTTCCTCACTCGCTCACTCACTCACTCGCTTCCTCACACATACACACATACACATATACTATATATCTGCATATATACATACATCTATATATCTGTCTTTCACGCTTTCAGCTTCTCAATACACACACACACACACACACACACACACACACACCCTCTGTTCACATCTGAGAATAAGCATGCAGTCAGGTTGGAAGGATGTGGCTATCACATTTGATGGTCTGAGATGCTATTGCCATTCACAAGGTGGAACAAATAGTCTTAACAAGAAGCAAACATCCAGTAAAACTAATGCTTACTTTAGTTCATATTCCTTGTCCATTCTTTTGCCCTACAAGGAAGCAGCTATGGTCTTTCCAACCAAGATAACTTCAGATATATGAGCCTGTGGAGGTGGCTAAGTGGGGAAGAGTTGGCATTATTCTGCTTGCAGCCATTCTCTCTGTCTGCTCTTCCTAAATTGTTCTGTCTGTTATACTGTGAGTGCTAATGTTCCCTCTCATCCTGTGAGTCACAACAATGACATTTTATAAGGTGTACAAAGAGCTGTTGGTAGGTAGTGCCATTGTCGGGAGAAGTAATAGAAATGGCATTCAGAGACATCACTGAACACTTCATTACTAATTGTGTCTACAGAATCCCTCACCAGTTTGTGCTGCTATCCACAGAAGCTGAGAATAAACCAAACAGTACCTGCACCAAAGACCTCAGGGCCTAGCAGATACTCCAAAAACTCTTATGAGCCTTTGAACTACTCATCCTTTAGATTTTAAGACACAACTCCTTCAAAAGCCCTGTTCTTTCATCAGTAAAGGTTAGGAAAAACACCCATGGTTTCAAAGCAATCTGTACCTACTGTTCACACACTGATGATCGTACCCTATGATGACCGCAAGCCTCCTGCTTTGTAGGTCCAATCGGAGTCCTCAGCACACTCTGCCCCTTTCCAGGAACTACCCTATATGCCTTTATATTTAGGCTCTCTGTGTTCCAGTCCCAGGTCCTGCGTATAGCTCCTTGAATGTGCCATGTCCCCTTCCACGACAGGGCCTGCCCAACTGTTTCTTCATTCCTTCTATTCTCAGGAAAATAAAATGATCCATGATCCCTGATGCCATTTCCTTTGTTTCCCAGCTAGGTCATAGACTACCCTTTATTATCTTCTCATAAAGTATGATCTATTTTTTTATAATTATGTGATTATTATAATAATCTGTTACAGAGATTGTCAGCTCCATAAGGATTGAAACTGTGCTGAATCTGGCAGCCACCTGAGTATCTAACATGCACAATCAAAAGATTATTAAGTGATTACAAAACATTGAGATAAATGAATCAATGTATACTGGTCCACATATCCAGTAAACCATAAATTTCATGAGAACAGATATCATATCTTGTTTAATAGTGAGCCTTTTATTATTAACATGGAACTTAGCATAATATAGATAATAAATAAAATTAATTAAATTCAAGCCAATACTGAAAAAGCAAATCTGGGACAAGTATGTTGAAATCTTTTGTGTATGATAGAGGGTCTGCGAAGGTGAATGCATGTGTCTGTGTGTAGTGCATAGGTCGACAATAGGTTGCTCTATGGCTCTTTGCTTTAGTTTTCTGAGGTAGGTTTCACTGAGGTTGGAGCTCACTGATTTGGCTAGGCAGGCTGGCCGGTAAGCCCCAGAGTCTCTCTGGTCCCTTCTTCCCCAGAGCCAGGCTATCACCTACCGAGCCATCCATCATCCGAGTCCTGGGATTAACACTTTCCAAGTTCCAAATGCTTAAACGTATCATTTTCAAACATGAGCTATAAGAATGCTTTGAGGGTGATCTTAATATCTCTGTTACTATAGAGAAAGACAGGTATGGAGATTAGGTAACTTCCCTATATCTTCCTGGTATTAAACTCTCATCTCTTTACTTCTGAATACTATATTGTAACAAAAAAATTTTAAGTGAAAAAAAGTGTCTAAATCAAGATAATTCTTTCAAGCTGAGTATGGTGGTGAACACCATGATTTTATTGTCTGGAAGACTAAGGCAAGAGGCTCACACGCTGGAGGCCAGCCTGAGCTACACAGTATGAAGAAGTATAGAGAAAAATGAAGAGAGAGAGAGAGTTACCTGGACCACAGACACAGATGGGTGGAGCTCGTTACACTCTGCTTTGTTCTTACAGCTGCTAGCCCAGATGGAATAGGTCTAAAACAGGAATGGACAGTCAGCTCTCAACACAGCAGGCCCTTAAACAGACACACTACAACAGCTTAGTGGTTCTTTTAGTTATAACATGGTACCTCACTATGCTATAAAAAGTACCATTAAAACCTCTCCCTAGCAAAGGGGAATGCTAGAGGGGTGAAGCCAGAGTGGGTGGGTGGGGAAGTACCCTCTTAGAGGCAAAGGGGAGAAGGGATGGGAGGGCTAGTGCAGAGGGGAGACTGCGAAGGGGGACAACAATTGAAATGTAAATAAAAACAGTTTTAAAAAAGCTCTCTGGAGGTCTGATCACTTGTTTCAGTACCATCAACTGCCTAAGCATGGGGGGACGGGGTGGGAGGGGTGAGAAATGGAATTCTGGGCACTTCTGGTCATCTGGTCACCACCACCAAGTGCTGGCTTCTCACATTCATGAGCACATGGAGCTGGGTGGGGGCGGTGGTGGCAGTGGTGGTGCTGGAAGCAGAGGCACGGGGATCTCTTCAAGTCCAAGGCCAGCCTGGTCTATAGAGAGATGACAGTACAGCCAGGGCTACACAGAGAAGCCCTGTCTCAACCCCCTAACTCACTCAATAGATAGATGATAGATGGATGGATGGATAGATAGATAGATAGATAGATAGATAAATAGACAGTCAGACAGAGAGACAGATAGTATATGGTATAAAATTTTCCCCAATTGATTGTAACTTTTAAAATTCCTATTTTACTATACTGTCAGCTAGTATTTATAACTTACATATGCATTCTATATAGAACTTACATCTAATTAGAAAAAATACAGTAAAAAGTTTTAAAGTGTTCATTTAAATTACATTTTATTTATAGGTTAATTCTATCAGTTAAAAATTGAGAAAATGAGAAGCTTACATTTTGCAACTTACCAAGAAAGACACCACTGAAATGAACAACAGAAAGTTGGAGATTTTGTTTGAAAAGAGCGGTTCGCCCTTTCCTTCAGAAAGTATCTGCCGTCTCTGCAAAGCCAGATAAATGAAAGCAAACAGCACCCCATGGAAGACAACCTGAGAACAACACAGAGAAAATTGGTTTTGAAGAGTTACGTCTCAAATGCTAGCAACAATCCTTGGATATTTAAAACTGCATTTATAGAAGCTGGTGGGCTAGAAGCTTAAGACTTTAGAGTCGCTATGAAGAGCAAACTTTGACTGTCTAATCAAGTGAGTGACTGCTGGAGTGTGTGAGCCAGGAAAGGAAGTGTCCAGCAGAGACAGAGGCTACTCCCCAAGGCTTCCAGGAAGGGAGACAGTGATCATCTCAAGCACTGGAGATTGAACCCAGAACCTTCCACTGAGCAGCACCGAGCCCTCTGCCGAGTTACATCTCCAACCTCAGCAATTTAAATACCACACTCTTCTAAACTTTCTCCAAAACATTAAAACACATTTTATAACCATCCCTTCAACCAAACCAAACAACACCACCAAATCTTATGTTTAAAAGGAAACTATGTATATCAAGCAATATGGTTTGGCAGAAAACACAGCTTTTTCTCTAAAAAAACAAACAAACACACAAACAAAAAAAGACACAAACATCCACAATGTGATTCATCACTGCAACGGACTGGACTTTTGTGCCCCATCCCACCTCCCCCACCCCCCAACACAAAAAAATACAAAAAAAACCCCACCAAAAAACAAAAAACAAAAAACCCTCTCCTATGTTGAAAATGAATTCCTGTGTGGAATCTGGAGTTTTACGCGGGCATGTGGGAAATGGTCAGGTCATGAGGGTGTAATCTTTATGAGCAGGGTTACTGCCCTGTAGAAGAGGCCCCAGAGACCATTTCCAGTGAGAACATGGCTGCCCAGGATCCTGGTCTCTGGAACTGTAAGAAATATGCTTTGTTGTTCAGGAGCTAATCAGGCTACCCTGGTCTGTTTTAGTTTCCCAAACAGACGAAGATAAGCACATCCTCACAGCTTATCTGCTAAAGCCGACAAAGGCTTTAGCAGAGCCATTTTATTTGTATGTGGCTTGGAGATGCAATAAAGTACCCTGGGAAGTAAACAGGAGCTGGAAAGCTGGGATGCCACAGAATAGCTATCAAGGCATATTGAAAGATGGTGAAGGATAGAAAGGAAAGAGCACATGGGAAAGTAATTAGTGCTGGCTGAGTGCTCTGCTAGGCCGGTTACATTTGCTTAGTCAAAGGTCTCCGAACGATTTCAGGTTAAGTGTGTGGAGTCACTCTCTATGCTGTGGCTGCTGCTGCTTTGCAAGCCTATCACCAAGTCTATATTGCAGAGCTTACTAAGCCCACGATAATAGTAATCTTAGGTTTGAGAGCAGACTGAAAACACTTGGTTGCTCAGAGGTATGCTGCTCTTTAATACACACTTCCCAACATCAATATCTTATGAAACCCAGGAAACGTCATGAAACTCAATGAACATTGTTCTCAATGGTAGAGCATATATATGTGAATCACCAAGAAATTACAACTATCTGTCAGAAGCCCCTTTATAGACAACACTTAAAATATTTTCCTGGTGATAGACAGACATACTCATTTTCTGTTGTAATGAGAAAGGTCTCATGGGTAGTCTGCTTTAACTTACTCTCAACAAGTTTCTTTGTACAAAACCTAAGCAGAAATGGTCAAGAGTGCAAATAATTTTCTAGCAGTGTAATTTGAGGCATGAAGATATGACAAAGTAAATACATACGTAGCGGTCTAGCCTCCACCTGAACCACCATTCATACACGCTCCCTTCCAGTTCAAAACATTTGGAAAGTGGCCAGAGAGAAAAGATCTTCTCAAATGCACCCTAAAAAGGAATCCAGCCAGTTAGGTCAGTGCTTGCTTTGCAATTCCATTATAATTATGTATTTGTTAAGCTAGGATTAAACAAAGACCATTCACATTCTTAACTTCTGATCAATTCATTTGAAAACTTGGCTTCATTTGAAAAAGAGTAAATTTATTTCAGCTATGGCCAATAAAGTTTATTTAATACTTTTCAAATTTGTCTTTCACATGGAAACTACTAAAAATACAAGATTTTGAAACAACAACAACAACAACAACAGCAAACAACAAAACCCTAGTAACTTGAAATCATTCTATTGAGGAGTTTAACATAATATTAAAAAATTCTTATATTTACTAGAGACACAAAATTACAAAACACCTCAGCCAATACAATATCAATATCCAAAAAATTATTAAGGTGAAATATAATTTATTTTCTTCTAAATGTCTTTAATTATCTATGATTATTACGGTTGAAAGAGCCCCCTGAATTAGTCACTACAATCAGCCATCCTCAAATGCTATTACTAGCCACAGTTTCAAGTTTTATTCTGTCCAGTTAGTGAATGGCACCCTCTTATTAATCTGACAGCAAGAGAATGTTTGAACGAAGGGTAGAAGACTGGGGTACATTCCTGCACACTAATGAAGCCTTTCAAAGAGAGCGAGTCCTCAGTATGGACTGAAGAGTGGTGGCAAATTCTGCTAAGGAATGTCCCCATTGCTCGACCTACTGCAACAGCATCACAAAGGATTACTAAAAAATAGTTACTGCCGACCTGAGAAAAATATGGAGATAATACCTCAGCCACTACTGAGTCCTTGTGTTAGAGGAATTTCATTACTTTAAGAAAATATAACTTTTTTCATTTATCCACAACTTCAACTATATATAAAAAAATTGTATCAAACTTTATTCCACAGAAAATGTAGGTTCACTTTTACAAAGAATTGCAAAATAAAGACCCCTGATTATATGTGTACACAGATACATATAGATATAAGCATGTATATATGCATGTATACATACATACACACACACACACACACACACACACACACACACATATATATATATGTGTGTGTGTGTGTGTGTGTGTGTGTGTGTTATGATATATATATATATATCATAACAGGTATGGATCTACTGAACATAAGCATATGATTGTAGCAGCTATATATAAAGAGTATCTATAAATAAATGCATTTGTAATTTAAAATTTTATTTCTAATTGAAATTTTTTTATTATGTTACTGATAAGGAAGTTATATTGAGTACTGACTTTGGGCTTAGTGTGCTGTGCAGTGGGCAGTACAGAATGGGATGCTCTGAACTGTGTACTGTTTTTTTCTTGTCCTGGGGTCCTCACTGACCTAAAGCTAGGGAAGTTTCTTCAATCTCACTATTTAATGATGGGCCAGCTTCCCTTTTTCCATTCTAATGTACTCAGAGAATGTTGGGTATTTGTTGTTACCTATTCATTATACATTTGCCTATTTTATTATTTGATTTATCTCATGTGGAAAAGAAAATTATATGCCATACAGAAACAAAAGTGTTTTAAATACTTCTGAACATGAAAGTAGGTATAAAAGCCTAAAAATGCCTCGCCAAAGGTTCTGAAGAATTAGCTCACACCCCAACCACACATAACAAAATGTACCTAATGGACATTTACACTTGAGGAAACTATGCAAAATGCAGCACCACAAGTCAACTGCAGCTTATGTCAAAACTATAGAGAATCAAATTAAAATATTTTGTTACAAGTATCATGATACCCAAACAAAATGTCTGCCTGATGGATTTAACCAGCAGATAACAGACTGCCATTCTGCTAAAAGTACAGAAAAATTCGACCATCAAAATAAAGGATATAAGTACAAAAATGATCCAAGTCCTGTACATTAAGTGCATATGACATTTTCAAACTCTATGCAAAATAAATTCATTTTCCTGTCTCAATTTTGCTTTGTGCATTAAAAGAAAAATCAAGAAGCAGTTAGATGCAATGAATAATGCACAAACCAAGCTGCAAATTCTGTCAAGAGAATTTTGATCCTCACTTAGAGCATGTCTCATAAGAGGCATTCAATAAACGTTTGATTGATCAAAGTCAAGTAAAATGGATCTTGAACAATTGCCAGAGGAAGAGCTTAAAATTACTCCTACAACAAAAACAGTGGTAACAAAGTATACGGTAAGGTCTCAAGAGAACTACACTGAGCAGTCATCCATAGAGTGACACTTTTATTATAGTCATTAAAAAATGAAGCTAACAAAAAGGCTCTAACTCTTCTCCATACCCTAGTGTAGACAAACTTTAAAATATGGTAAGGTATAAACCGAGAAGAGAATACAAACCTGAGAATATGCCAAGAACCATATGCACAGCAGCAGTAGACCTAGTTTCAACAGTAAGCCGAGATACCAGAAAAAATTTCCTAAAAGAGAAAACGTGCAACATACAAAGCAATATAAATTTATATTAGTAAATACACTGAGGGCACCTCTGTTTAATATTTTTGTATCTTGAATGTTTCTCAAAATAACCCCTGAATCTGCTATCTAGTAAAGTGTTTAGGGCATCAATCAAAGGTAGGAAAAAGGAAATCAGTGGAGCATTACTGTGCAGAAAGCAGCTACGTGTGTGACTGACAGCTCACACCCCTGCTCATACTGGACATGCACACTTCATGGGGCCTCTTGGATGCAATTACACCCATGTACTATCGGATGTTTCAACCAAGTATACAGCTATATGTTCAATGCAATCTTCAAACTCGGGTTAAGTATTATTAGCATAGGTAACACTGCTACTACTTAAACATAAAGTTCCAGAAAATGTAAGCTTCCTTCCTAGTGGACTGGGATTTAACCATAAAGCACATTAACATATGCATACTTCAAAGTCCATGTTCCAAGTTTATGCATTTTCATTAATGTCCTACGAAGCTATAGGAAAATTGTACTCTAAGTCTATACTGTCCAAAGATATTAATATGTTTTAAAAGAGCCACATTAATACTTTCCTGAAAACTTATTTAACATTTTAATGGAAGTCAAAAGGAAAAAAAAATTCTTATAAGCAAGATCTAAGTTGAAAGTCACATACAGCTTTAATATTAGAACCAATTCTCTATCTTTTTTAAAAATTAAAACTTAGAAGATTTCATTTGAATGATATGATCATGGGGAAACTACAGTAAGATAAACAGCTGTGGCCTTACTTGAACATGATCAGTAAGATCATGATGAGAAATTTGGAAATGCCAACCTTAAAGGTAGAGAGTTGGGCTCCTTATATGTAAAACAGCTTCATAATAATGCCTAAAGAGTTGTGCAGAGGACAAATGATAAACCCATCAACACAGGAAGGCTTTGCAAGTAAACGTCTACTCAGACTCTCCATATATGCAAGAAACCGCACTCCTCGCTTACACTTCCACTACTCTGTGGTATGCAAGGCAGCTTAAAAAACTGCCTTCGTAGTGGAAGGAAAACGCACAATATAAATGCAAACTAGTGTTTTGTATTGAGCTACCTGCTATGTTCTGGAGTAAGCTATCTGGCTTTATTATTTTAGAAACAGTTTTAAAGCAAAAATCCTAAAACCACAAACACATTTAAATGGTCTACATCTTTCAGTGAAAAATAGCTTTTAACAACTAACAGGAAATCTAGTACAGAGATAGAATGTATTTATTAACATCAGTAAGACAGTCTATTTACCATTTGCCTTCTTTTGGGTTATTTGTGGCCACAATGCTAAAGTGACATATATGACCATGAACCACACGGTGACCAAGGGGACAAAGTAATAGAATTGATATGGTCGATCCATTACGATACATAACACCACAACCAGGAAATTGAGACGAAATAAGACCTATGAAAATGGAGAAGAAAATGGTTTTCATTCACAATATACACAAACAGCAAAGACAAATTTTCCTGAATACGATAATACACTTACGAGTCAAATAATGACTTACAGATGAATTTTATCAATCCCCAAAGTTTCATTTGCCCCACAATCACTGAAGAGGTTAATAGAAAATATTTATGTATTTCCTAATGAAATTACAGTAAAGAACCACCGAGGTGTTCCACGGGTGCCATCTTTTTAAAGAGGCAGAGAAATCATACACCACCCTCCTAGGGTTATATTTCACAGGCAGAGATTCAGTTGCCTCAGGAAAAGGTGTCTGTTCCATCTACTGTTGATTTGCCCATTAGTATGATGCAAGTTTTCAAAGGTCTTTGTGATTTCTTTACAGTCATTTCAGATATCAGTTTAAATTTAGCAACAGAACCGAGAGTGAGAGTTCTTTCGATCAGTTCTGTCTGATGACTTTGTGGCTCAGGGTAGAGCTTTTCGACACTCTGAGCCTCTGTTCCCATCTATGATCATGAGGTTATCTCAGGGTTGCAATAGAGGGAAAGTAATGTTTAGAAACTGAAACTCAAGGAGAATGAAGACCAAAGTGTGGACACTTCGCGCCTTCTTAGAATTAGGAACAAAGCACACATTGAAGGAGTTACAGAGATCAAGTGTGGAGCTGAGACAAAAGGATGGACCAACCAGTGACTGCTACAGCCGGGGATCCATCCCATAATCAGCCACCAAACGCAGACACTATTGCATACACCAGCAAGATATTGCTGAAAGGGATCTGATATAGCTGTCTCGTGTGAGACTATGCCAGTGCCTGGCAAACACAGAAGTGGATGCTCACAGTCAGCTATTAGATGGAACACAGGGTTCTCAAGGGAGGAATTAGAGAAAGTACCCAAGGAGCTGAAGGGGTCTCCAACCCTATAGGTGGAAGAACAATATGAACTAACTAGTACCCCCAGAACTCGTGTCTCTAGCTGCATATGTAGCAGAAGATGGCCTACTTGGCCATCATTGGGAAGAGAGGCCCCTTGGTCTTGCAAACTTTATATGCCCCAGTACAGGGGAATGCCATGGCCAAGATGTGGGAGTGGGTGGGTAGGGGAGCAGGGCAGGGGATGGGAGAGGGTAAAGGGGACTTTTGGGATAGCATTTGAAATGTAAATGAAGAAAATATCTAATAAAAATTGGGAAAAAAAAAGAAACTGCTTAGCAAGAGGCAGAAAGGCAATAAGTACTAATCGTCCTCTCAGGCAGGGAAAACATTCAGGATCCTTCAGGTAGCTGTGCATCTCTACAAAACCAAAGACGACCAACACTGATTCTTTGAGTACTGGTGATATTATACATGCATCTAGGTTCTGTTTTTCTTCCACCACTAATAATGTATTTCAAATTACTAAACACTGAACACATAAACTTTAAGGTGATATTACCATAAATCCTACTAATCCATGATCTCAAAATGGTCCTATTTAAACTTTCTTAACAGACGGACAGAAAGACATGTGGAGTTGAAAGAAAAAGAGTAACAGACCGCATTCTTACCTGACATACTCTATGAATTCCGAAATCTCCTTTGATCCAAAAGTACGAGAAATGCCCGTACCCTGTCTGAAACAGATATGCAGCCACCAGAACTCGAATGTGCATGTACACAGGCAGAAACTGTTGACAGAAATAAGCAGGGACAGAGAGTGATGGCTTAACTAACTACTCTTGGAGGTGCCCTGGATTTTGTATTTTCCTAACACACGGAGAACAAAACACAAGAAATCTCTTACCTTTGGCAATGGCCAAAGGACTAGTTATAATATTTGATTTGCTCAGCAAAACATCCCATCTGACATATGGAAGCATAACAGCGGTCTCTCTCCACACCCTTGCTCAGGAAAATATCTTGTTCAAAACTCTGTGTCACCCTCATCGCTCTCTCCATCACACCCAAGCTCAGCCATGCTCACAGCAATGTTCTCAGAGACCTCTCCTTCACAACTGAGGTACTGCACGCTTTCATCTACACGGGCAGTCATAGGCAATGTGACCTCCTTTCTACATGCTCTGTCATCCCATCTTTTAGAGTGTGGTTACTGTCTCTACAATGTAACTAATAAATGCCGTTAAAAGGTTTGCAACCACTAAACTTCACTGGCCACTACTTTACAGCCACCTGGTCACCTCTATAACCACCTAGCCTTAACACTGCTTAAAGTCATAGAGTAAGATAATGTGAATTTCCTAAGTGATTCTTTGTAGGATAAAATAACTTAAGTGTATTCCTTAATTAGACTTTAAGGCCTAGATTGTATACATATTGGAATGCATCTCCTTCCTTTACAAAGGATATTTTACTTGAGGAGGAAAAACAAACAAACCCCAGCAGGAACTTTTGAACCTACAACATACACCCACGTGTGCATAGCCTCTACACTAACCAATCTGACAGAGACTGTCCCTCTGAAACCGGGCAGTCACATGCTTCCTTGTCACCTGTCTTCTGTTTGCTTGTCAATGTATCCCCAGGATCTCTTTTAAGTGGACTTGTGGTCTGGAATCCTATTTGCAAGTCAGGAGGTGGTAGCGCCCATAATCTTAGCATCTGTGAAGCTGAGACAGGAGGAGCACAAAGTCTAGGCCAGCCTGGGCTATACATAGAGTTTAAGGCCAGTAGCTTCCATAATAAGAGACTATTTTTTTCCAACTTTTTTATTAGATATTTTCTTAATTTACATTTCAAATGCTATCCGGAAAGTTCCCTCTACCCTCCCCCCCCCGCCCTGAGCCCCTACCCACCCACTCCCACTTCTTGGCCCTAGCGTTCCCCTGTATTGGGGCATATAAAGTTTGAAATACCAAGGTTAGCTCAGAGGTACAGTGCTTGCCTAGCACGCCCAGGGCTTTGTGATCCACCACCGGCATGCAAAATTTCCAAATCTTATTGTCAGAGTCTTCTTAAAAACCTCAGTCTTTATTTCTCCTAAGTTACAATAGTGGAAATGATCTGCATACCAGTTTTTATTAATTGCATTTCATCATTAGTTTTTTTTTTCTTCTAAATGTCTTATGTCATCATTAAATGAAAAATTCTAGAATGCATTAGAAACACAGATCATAGAGAAGAAGAGTGAAAATCTAGCGTTGAAAAAGTCCTTAAAAGTTAGCAAACACAGACACATTTTTGTCTGCTCGTTCTTGAATGGCAGCTCTGGCATGAATCTACATTGGTTTTTGCTGCTATTGTTCTTGTTTGTTTTTTGAGACAAGATTTCTCTGTGTAGGCCAGGCTGTCCTGAGAGATCCGCCCGCCTCTGTCCAAGTGCTGAGATTAAAGGTATGAACCACCAGTCTGGGCTTGAATCTGCTCATGGTTTTATTTCGTTCTGTATTGAGACAGGGTTGCACTATGTGGTCCAAGATGATCTCAAACTTGTAATCGATCTGTTTGTCTCAGTTTCTCAGTTGTGGCATTACAGGTGGAGACAATTATACACAGGATTAAGCACACACACACACACACACACACACACACACACGTTCTTTTTTATTGTTTGTTTGTGTGTGTGTGTGTGTGTGTGTGTGTGCATTTGAGTACAGAAGCCCACAGAGATCATAATAACAACTTGGATCTCCTGGAGCTAGAGTTACAGGCATTTGTGAGTTGCCTTATATGGGATGCTAGGACTGAACTTGGGCTCTCCAGAAAAGCAGCACACACTCATAACCACTGAGCCATCTCTCCAGATCAAGAATGCTCTATAATAGCAGAAATATATACTATGAAGGCAGTCCATTCCATCATAAGATGGTCACTAACTGTATAAAGCTCCACGGAGTGTAAAGTTGCAGCGTAGTATAAATTACACATAAAGGCTGCAACCTCGCACATCACAGCAGTTTGTCTAGTAGAAGTAAAAAATAAGTCATTTTTATACGTGGCTTCTAGAAATCTTTATAGGCTAAAAGAAACAGATGAATCCAATTTTAATAAATATATTCTATTTACTTAACTAATATTTTAAAACTATCATTTAAACACGATAATGTAAAGGCAATAGTCTTCATTATTTCTAATTCTAATTTGAAATTTTTGAACTTAGTGTAAATGTATTATAATTAATCATACTTAATTTGCTCTCTTCTGAACAGCACATTTCAGCTCTGACTAGCTACAGTGTCAGTGGCTACTTGGCTAACAGTGGAGTCTGGCTGCAGAACCACATACTCGAGGCGCATCTCTCTTCATCTGACAGCTCTGCAAGTATTGGAAAAAAGATGTCAAACCTATGTTAACCATTCTCAATTACTTTAATCACTCTCTATAAAGCAAACGTTCAAGCCCCTTCAAGACTGAGGCTGGGAGTACAGAGTTGGGAATGTTTATTTATATTAAGCTATACAATTCTATCACAGATTTCCAAGTTCCTATCAGAGTTATAAATCTTACATATTTCTCCTAACTTTTGACTGTGCCATATTTCAAACCAATAGAAAAGTTGCAAGAACAATACAATGAACACAAATAGACTTGAAGTACAAGTGACCTCCTAAGTATTTACCATGGATCTTGTAAGTCACATTGTCATTATAATAGACAAGTAATATGAATAGAATAGTTTCTACTATATAATCCATATTTAAATTTCTCTGAACATTTTTGTCTGCTGAACATGGTGGTTCATGTCTGTAATTCCAAAAGCAGGAGGAGGAGGGTAATGAATTTGTGGTCAGCCTATGCTATCGAGAGAGCTCCAGACCCACCAAGGCTATCCACTGAGACACTGTTTCAAAGAAACAAGGGCTGGAGAAGTAGCTTAGTGGTGGATACTGGCCTAGAGTGGGTAAGTCTGTGAGTCTAATCCCTGACCCTGCAAACAGTGAAGCACACATTGCATTTGAATGTTACAGTGCTGTAGTGTCTTTCTTCCTTCTTATCTTTCCTGTATCTGTACTACAACAAAATTTTAGAGTTAAAATTATATTTGAATTTTCAACTCCATTAAAGAGCGAAGCCAACTTTCTAAACCCTCATAGTCTTTCATGAAAGTGTAAAAAAGAAAGTTAAAAGCACAATGAAGCACAAAATCGTTGTCTACTGCAGACACAAGCTTGCATCTCTCAGCATTTTAAGCACATTTGGTATAAGCCTTATTTTAAAAGAATATTTTTATTTTATATGTTTATGACAATAAGTACCATCAGCCTGGGCAACTTAATAATTCTCTGAGATTTTTATGACTTTTCCTTATAGCATGAAAACTATGGAACAACTATACAAAGACATATTTTATTTAAGATATTACAACTGGACAATTAAAATACCATGGCAGTTCAAGTTTTAAATAATGTTAATTTCTCAACTACCCATGAATGAAATCCCCAAATAACTTATAACCTACATGAACAATGCTTTTCCAGTGAGGACACAGGTAATTTTTAACAACAAAATGTGTATAACAGAAGTGGGACACATAATTAATCATTACAAATGATCTGCTAATGAAAAGTATGTCCTTTCAGAAGAGAGTTGTTTTTTTATTGTAAATGAGAATGTATTGTGAGGCAGTCTAGGAAGATATATTAAATGCTGGGTTGGTAAATGAGTATACTAGAATGCCAAATTGCCTTCATCTTTTTACGATGTAATTCCTTTCTGAAATCACTGAATTGAGGAACTTAATCTGCCATTAATTTTTTCCTACCTAATTTCTTAGATAGAAATATCACTACTTAATATGTCACCAATTAATTACCTCTCCAAGTGGCACATCCTTAAAACAAAACACCCCTCCCCCCTATTAACTAAGTCTTTATTCATACGTCGGAGGTATTTCTAGGCTCCAACATTCACCTCTTCTTATTTCCTGGAGAATTTAGGGGTTTATGCCATGAGTCCTAAGCCATCTCCCCTGACTGGATTTTCTTCACTGTCTCAGCTTCACTTGCTGCAGCTTAAACTTACAGCTGCAGGGACCACAGGAGTCTCAGCGCTGTTGCAAGGATACATGGCCCCAGCGTGGAATTTCAGAAAGGAGTACATTTCTTTTTTTCATTCTTTTGCTCCCTGCCTTCAAGCAAAACATCCATAAAACTCAGAAGTTCAACAACTTTCAAAAATACAAAATAAGGAAGACTATGGTTTTAATTTTCTTAGAAAAAAATCAGTAATAATAACATTTATATTACTGTTATTCTCCAAGCACTTTCTTCTTATCTGAATTTATCAAGTCAAATACTAAATATAGATGACTTTATAGAAGAGTTTAGAGTAAGCAATACAACAGTAAAACAGCTTGGTACTGCACAAATGATGAATGAGTTTCTAACTTTAAATTTTGAAATATTTTTCATGTGCGTATGACTGTCCACTAGGAAAGGCACATGACAAGCAGCTGCCAGAGTCCCCACAGGCTTGTTCTCCCTGAAGGACAGCTGGACTGCTAAAGCACAGGACAGCTAGAGTCTTCTCAACCCTCCCATGTCCCATGTCCAAGGCAACCTTCCTCCTGGGAAGAAGAGAAAAATGAGGGCAAAAAGTTGCAAGTTTTAAAGTTGTTTAAATATTAAACAGGTAGGGGCTGGAGAGATGGCTCAGTGATCACAAACATTTGCTGTCCTGCAGAGGACCTGGGTTTGGTGCCCAGGACCCATATCAGGCAGCTCCCAACTGTCTGTAACCCTGGCTCCTAGGGAACCAATGCCTCTGGCTTCCACAGATGCTGACACTCATGTGCACATACCCAAATGCAGAAAAACAACTAGACATGATTGAAAATAAATCTTAAAAAAATTTAAATATAAAACTAGTTAATCAAAGTTTTTAAAACACAGTGAAGAATAGAATATAAATTTGATTTCTTTTGGTAGTAACTAGCTTATTCTAAATCCTTTGCTAGTTACAAAGCTTCCTGATACTTTACATTAGCTGTTCAACAAGATGATGAAAGATATTGGCTATCTCTATAATACTAAGGACAAAGAAATATAAAATATAAAGTCAATTATTGCCTCATCCTTTTCAAAGAAAATTGATTTTGCTTTTAACATGGTAGATTTTTGAAATACTTGGGGAAAGATGAGAAGGCCAGTTGGGTAGGAAGTGAGAAGGGGACCTTAAACAACATGGCTTCCTATATGCTTTGAACTTAGACTCCATGTGCTACTTACCGTGCTCGCTCCTGAGATGTGATAGATCAAAATCACCAGCTGCATCCAGCCTTTCCATTCATCAGTTTGCTCTCTATTTAACACTTTAGTCTGCATGAAGGAACCACGATCTGCTTTAAAATCTACCGCAAAGTAGTTATTTGGACAAAACATACTAAGAATGTATCATTTTTCTTACAGTATTTAAAGCTAATGCAAAAGCTAATGTCTAAGAATCATGGTTGGGGCAAACTGTCTCTATTTCTTGCTAAAAGATATACTGAAAAATTTTAAATGTAAAGTAAATTTGAAAGACAACTTTAATGAGATCTTGAGGAATTCAGGTCATCCTTCTGTTTTGTTTCAAATGCCACTAAAACCATAACAAATATATTTATAGCTGTAAAAAGAGCATTCTACAATTTTCTTTATAAAGTTGTAGATTTTCAGAGTTAAAAAAAGATCTCACAGTCCTTTTATACTTTCATTGACAGATAATGTTCTATTATTAAAAATTATTTTCCTTAGCACACTCTTACAGGATATAAAGAACTGATTAATCATATTCATAGAAGAGTAGTTTTATTTTGCAGAAGAGTTTGGTAATTCAAATGAGATTACCTTATAGAGAAGTTATGCAAATAATTCTGAGTGATGGGCACACTTCTAAATTAGGAAACCCAGAGGATCAAAAGTAGAAGCCGCAGCATTATATAAGTTCTAATTTGTGTGTAAATGTCTGATAAATATATAAATATAAAATACTTTCCTCATATAGAAGCATTTCTTAATATAATAAATTTTTTACATTTTAACTGACCATGAATAGCATCTAGTACTTGAAGGAATCATTCTCAAGAAGGCGAAATAACGTAAGTCACGCTATACTTCCATCTATTTACCTGTTTTTAACTGTCTTTTTAAAAAAGAGGTGACTAAAGAGTCTACTAAGCAGAGGAGAACTTCAGAACCTTCATTCCCTGTAGTAAGTTCTGACATGGAGCATGACAACGATTTTTGAATGGACATTTTGGAGTTCATGGAATACCATGAGCTGATAAAAGTGATCTTACCTCTTTTGTGTTTTCATTGTAAAATACTCCCAAAACCAAGATGTAGATAATTGGAATAAAGAATGATGAATGTGTATAAAATTTGTTTTCCTTCATAAACAGGTTTGCACGGTCACACATATAGAAATAAGCCATAATCAGGCCAAGTTTGCAAAATGACTGTAAAAGTATTTCTAATGAAGACACAGGAGTATTGATAATATTCTTCTTTTCCTCACCACTTTCCAAATCAGTACAGGGTTTATTCTTCCGGTGAGTGTTACGATGAATTACATAGAAAATGAAATACCCAAGAATGGATAGAGTGAAGAAGCAAGCAGCTAACTTCTGACTGAGAGTGAGAGGTGGCCGAGGCTGACAACAGGAACCATCCACAGGCTTCACCACTTTATTACAGTACACGTTCATGAGAATCATTGCATTCTGCGAACAGACAGGTTTTCGGTTATTATCTTGTCAGTGATGCAGTCCACGTCACATTTTCTCCTGTGACTACTGTTGAGATTTTGACTCTGAAACCAAATGCTCTTGTACATTTTGCACCCACTTCCCAGACACATATGCGAACGATGGTATTCCTGCACTTGGTAAAAGCTGGTTTGGGTGTCTCAAATTTCTTGGATGCTGGTCACAAGAAGCTTATTTTAGAATGTGACCTAAGGCACACTGGAAAGTGATACCTCCTTCCTACTTAGAATGCACTGATGTTGTTCTGTTCTTTTAGAAAATAATGAAACAACAACGAAAAATAGTAAAAAGCTCATGGCTGCTAATAGATCAACTAAAAAAAAAATCCTGAGAGATGTCAAAGACCAAAGAATTTTAATTAGTAGACTTCTAAAACCATAATAGTTAAGATGTAGTCCTAGTCTTTACATGGCAAAATACTGCAATACAGATACCACTGAAAAATTAATAATTCTTAGCTAACAATATTGATAATATACCTTTTATTTAATTCATAGCTTATAGATAATTTCTGAGTATAATACTGAGATATCTGTTGTTACATTAAACGTGGAGTGCTCAACATAGTTTAACTTAAAAACTTATTTTAGGCAAGCTGTCAAGACTGTCTAGTGGAAGATTTGGAAACTCTAGACGCATGAAAACTACAATTTGGGTATCTGTTGGATGCTGGTGGCATTACTTGACCATTGGTTTTCAAAGGACTCAATCAACTACTGAGAAAATCCTGTCCTGTCATCGTATTCTCCAGATGGAGGAAGTTCTTGGGCCAACATTCTTATAAATCCTCGTCCACAGATGTTCTGACAGGTTCCTTAACTATGTCCTGGAATCTTCAAAACCCATTATGTATATAGAGAACCGGGGTATATAAACAAAGACATTTTCCTGTAGGAGAGAAATGTTTTACATGAATCCTTTTTGCAACCTGATCCTAAAGGAAGAAAAGACTTTATAGCCACACTACATCCATTCATTTTCTGGTCATGTTAACATAAGTAACATGAGTTTCGTTTTTCCTTAAAATTTAAGTTCCTCCTTACAAACACATTGAAGCTTATAGAATTCCTTGCTAGATCTTGCTACAATACAATAAACAAACATTCAATGTCAAAAATTTTGAATGGCTAGAGTATGGCAAGATACTTATGTGATTAATTCTCCTTCTCCCTCTCCTCTCCTTCTCTCCCTCTCCCTCTCCTGCTCCCTCTCCTCCTCCTCCTTCTTCCTCCTTCTTCCTCCTTCTTCCTCCTTCTTCCTCCTTCTTCCTCCTTCCTCCTCCTCCTCCTCCTCCTCCTCCTCCTCCTTCTTCTTCTTCTTCTCTCTCTCTCTCTCTCTCTCTCTCTCTCTCTCTCTCTCTCTCTCTCTCTCAATTCACTGCTCTTTTAGAAAACTAAAAAGCTCAACGGGGGTGAGCTCCATTGCTGAAGACACCACACACTTAGGACATAGTCCTTAGTTCTACACACCCATTACACCTATGATCTAGGACAATGACCAGCATGCCAAGACAAGATGTCTATAAAGGTGTGTAAGAGGCATTCACATGTTGATGCTAGCCAACAATTGTCTAATTGAATGCAAAACCCTTTCCTTCAACAGAATGGAAGTCATGACTGAAACCTAGCCAGTTTCTCAAAGCTAGTGAGATTATGGACCTTGAAAAAAGAATCTACTACCACCCCTTTGCAAGACCAGCATAATTCCTTACTGAATTCTAAATCTTACCCTTAAACCCACAGATAAGTATAGCTATAACCCTTCATTAAGAGCTTCTCTTTATAGCAAACAGAAACCATCACAGAAATCCACAAGTGGACATGATTCAGAGATGAATGGGTCATGGGGAAGTACAGCCCCAATGGACACATTGACATCACAGACCCTACATCTATGGCTAAGGAGACAATGTGGATGAAGGAGTAGAAAGGTTTTAAGAGATATAATAGCAGGAAGTCTGCTGTGCAATACTCATACTCGTCTAGAAATGGCTGCATAAACAAGCCTGGAACAATGGCCATATCAATGGGCATGAGACAAAGAACTTCAGACAATTAGTGACTGCTGGGAGAAGGAGATGCAGGTCTTTCCCAGGGATGAGCTCTCTTATTGGTTGTCCAGCCCTGAAACCATGCACACGTATCCAGAAACAAACAAGAAAAGCAGACTTAGCAGGTTGCATTTATATATTTGTGCATATACGTCCATATATTTCTATATAATAATAATCATAGTAATGATAACAATAACAACAGCAATAGTAATAAAAGAAAGAGAGACTATTAACTTTAAAGTGGGGGGGGGGTGTGGGGGGTGCTGGAGGATGGGAACCTGGGAAGGGCTGCAGGGAAGAAAGCGAAGAAAGAAACTGATATAATCCTTTTTCAACTGAAGACATGTTTTTAAAAAGCCCTCTAATTATTTTCTTCTAGCATGTAAAGTGTTTACTTCTGAAGTTTTCTTTCACACTTAACATAAAGTTTGTCCATCTGTCACCCTAATCTGTACCTTGCAATAGCAGTGTAAGAACCATAAGGTTATAAAAATGCTTTTTTTTTTTCAATCTCGCAGTGTGCTCTGCACCATAGCTGTGTCTTGAATAAAGGGTGGAGAACATAAAGTGGTCCTTTGGGCATACTAACAACTTAGAGACTTCTTAATGGTGACAGGCACTTTAGATGACGTTTCATTTTTCCTACCACAGCTACTGCTACATGGAGTTTTGAATAAGAAATTTCTTACTTAGTCTACCATCAGTTAGGTGACAGGAAGCAATACTATTTCTACATTTAGAGGGAATGAGTAATTAGAATTGTAATGAGACAAAAGGATTGCCATCCAGGTCTGTGACTGGTGGCACCTGAATTAGCACCTGAATTCAGCCTTTCCCCACTGACACACAAGAACACTTACAGTTTCTCTGCTTGATTCAGGAAGGTGTAAGCCATCCAAAGACTCCATGATGGTCTCTTGGGCAATAAGTTTGGAAACACTGAACATCTTCACATTGGACTTAGAGGTCCTGGTGCTGCTGTTCAGGATGCTGACTGCAGCCTCATTGTAGGCGTCTATCTTCTCATTGGTAATCATTTTCCTATTTTCACTTAAGAGATCCTCATAAACTGGATCTGCACATTGAAAATACACTTAGAATAAAGGTCCACGCTTCTTACTGCTAAAAGCATGCTCATACATGTTAGTCCATCCACATTTTATAGTCTGTTCTTAAACTAGAGGTGACACCGGATATTGAATAAAATACTCTACAAAAAGCTGGATAAAGCTGGCAATGGTTTCCTATTTTACATTTGACTTATAAGCCAATGTCTCCCTCAAATTTAAAGAATGTTCACCACTTTCTCACGTACAATGGTTAGGGGAAATATTTTCATGTTGCAGCATGCCACATGAATTTAAAATTCTTGATGCTGATTATAACAAATTACAACAGGACTGTGGAAGAATGTCTAAGAAGGAGTGACAAACAGCCTGCTTTCCTGAGGCTCCTGTGCTGTTCTGGAGGAGTATTCAGATAATCTGGACCTAACACTCAGGACCCGAGTCTCCATGTTCTCATCAACTGTTATATGAATAGATACCTATTATATGTATATATAGCTATTATATATAAGTATATTTTTTTCCTAAGAGAAAGGTTAACCACAAGTCTGCAGATTGAGCAGGAATAGTGCAACAGATCCTCCCTCTCTTTCTTATTACTTCCAACTTGGAAATAATTGTAAGAGTTTTTAATAAACATATTGAATTGCTAAAATATCCAAGGCGCTTCATATTGTGTGGCTCTTTCAATATCGGGCATTCAATAAATTCCTGAAATGAGCTGACTTAATGTGACTTTCATACCCAGGATAAACTAGATGGGTGTTGATTTAAACATTGGTGTCATTTGCAAGTATATTTATTTCTAATGATTTCAATATTATACAAAGTGTGGTTAATATCTGTCTCCACTGCTTTCCCTGTGCACAGTGAATAGACTCTGCAGAGAGTGAAGGAGCCGGAGGGGAGTGAATGTGCTCGCCGCTGCCTTCAGTGTTTATCTCTTCACAGTAGTTTGCAGCCATTCTGCTGCTTGGTGGATATTTTCTATCTATTTTATGGTTCCTGTATTTATTAGTTTGTTCCTTAAATTTAAAAAAGAAAGCAAGTTCCTCTAGTTTATTCTAATCTTGTGAACACTGTTTCAAAATTTATTCTCATAAAGCAGTAATTTTGTGTCTTGAAATGTGGTATAATAAAACCTATTATCTTAAAATTTATATAAGATGACATTTTTTCATTACTCATTCCTTACCTTGTAAGACCCAATAAACATCACTAGTCTTAGCCAATTTTTCTAAGAGTGGTGCTATGGAGGTGATATTCATTTTATATTGAGACAGCGCTTCCTCGCTACCATTATGAATCTTGATGGACCACTAAGAAACAGTGAAGGTTAAGCATTAATTCAGCACTTAGCACAGAAAAGAAACATATATAATGCACCTATTGTACTAGGGTAATTTTAACACAATTCTAATTTTAGTTAATACTAGAATAACTTTAGTCAAATTATTTAATGAAATACATGCTCACAGTTATAAAAAGGTGTGATAAATGTATAATGTTTTTGAATGTATAATACTCAAGAATATAATTCTAGATATAAAATAATACTGAGATTTAACATGAAGTTTACTTAGTTCATTCAGGCTCATTTATTGAAATTCATCACTCTGGTTAATTACAATTGAGATGGAAATTAAAATATAAAACAATCAAGAATTAGTATAAATTAACTTTTTTCTTGGCATGTCTTTAAGAGTGAAACAAAGATCAGTCTGTTAGAATGCAGATAGGAACTTACTGTGGCTGCTCCTGCTACAATCACATGGGGCTTCAAAACCGAGTCCTAAAGGAAGAAAAGCCTTATAGTCATGCTACATCCAGATTGAGGACTGAACACCAGCAACAACAGTCACATTATTCCTACATGTCTTGCTCTTGACAAATGTACTCTGAGTTTACAAAATCCCTTCCTGGATTCTTTTTACAATAAGATAGTTCAAAGCTTACATGGTTACAGTGCATGGTTAGACACTTGTACAGTTGATTTTCTAGTATTTTTATACACACACACACACACACACACACACACACACACACACACACCTGAAATCAAACATGATCTACTATTATTCTGAATTCTGGGTAAATTGCTTAGAGTAAAGCACCAGTGTATAGTGTCAGTCAATTAAGAAGTATTCATAGAAGCCTACAGGGTACCCAGTGTAAGAGTTCATATATATATGGCTAAATCTAACATATAGTTCACAAAAAAATACTGATAATTATTAAAGACCACATGTGGGAAAAAAAGGAATAGTCTCTAGAAATATTCACCAGCTGCAAAATACATTATTTCTAACACAGTTAACTCACATATTAATGAAACAGGATTTATAACATTTATATAGTACTGAGTTTTTAGTATCTACTCTTAAAATATCTCATTTAAAAATAGATTCCTACTGCCTTGTAAGATAGGCAGGGGTGATGTTAACTTGTTCAGTAGGGACCATCGGGAAAAACAGTAGGGTATTCCTCAGCCTGGCAGTAACAGTCAAAATGCCAACACACCTTTTGCCACCCAGAAGATCTGATGCTGCAATAGTGTGAAAAGAAACAAAAAGAAGCACTGCATTGAATTTAAAATCCCACTGACCTAAATCTTAATTGACAGCTGTTATTTCTCAAAATAAAGGTAACCCGTGTTGACCAATGTCCACTTCCTTTCAGCTGGACAAAACTTCAGTTTATAGCACCATACTCCTTAAAATAATTTCTTCCCTCATCCCTAGGAAGCTTTCTCTCGCGATCTTCAGAGCAGTAATTCCAAGTCTTACATTCCCTCAGCAGGTCCACTTGCCCTCCTGCAACAGAGTCTGACCCTTCAACTTCATACAGAAGAAAGAAGATCTGAGACAGCGCATGCGCTCTGTCCTCCCACACGCACGCCTCCCACTTCATCTCCACACTTGGTCGCCTATCTTCCTTTAACAAGAAATGGACTCCATGTCTCAGTCAGTCCTAGCCCCAAACTCTCGTCTCGACTTCCCCTTTTACGTCTGCAGCTCTTATCCATATGTTGTCTCCTCCAAAGCTCCTAAAAGCAAGCCGGTCCTATCTCTCCCTTTCTTCTTTCAACCTTCAAGTACTAGCTGATCTTTAATTTCAAAGCCTAACTTCCAGGCCTGCCTCACTTGCTACAACCTCCTTGACTTAAGAGCAAAAGCTTACTAGGAGGAATATTCTGTGCTCTGTTCCAGTTTGTCTCTCAGGTCTACGCTTCACTTTACCAGGCTTTCAATTTGGATGTAAGCCATCCATTTAAACCGTCGTAGTGCCCACTAATGAACCCTGAGTTGCCAATCTTGGCGGTTCATTCATCTTACCTAGTTAAGGTCACCTCACCACCCAGCCTCCACTGAAGATGCCTTCTCCGTGTACTTTAACGGCTCAGTTCCTCCACTCCTTCCCCTTCCACTGCCAGTCTAGATAATTCATTTCCCCAGAAGCCTTCCTCTCTAATCTCTAAATTCTGACTTACTCAAGTTTCTCTATGCAAATTCCTTCTTAATGACACACAATCTATACCAAAACTCACCAAATTTACCAAAGTACCTTTGGCTTGATTTCCACGCACTTCCCAAAGCTAACATACGCAGCTGGTTTCTTTGCAGGTGAGCTAGCTGCTCTATCTCTTTTCTGCTATACCCTGGCGTTCTTCTCCTTACTAGCTTCACTAGATGTCTACTACCCTCAAAATACAAAATACATTCAATCTAATGTCCTATAGGAAATCCACTTTAAACTATATAGAAGCTTTATTTACTTAGGCTAGGTAAATAAAGCTAATGTCGTTCAGTCTACATCCTGGTAAGTAGTTATCCTATGCATTATCAAGTCTCCCCCAAATAAAAAGAAGTAAAACCAAAGTATGACCTCCAAACACACTCAGACTTCTGCTGGCTCCATCTGTTCTCCATTGTGGTCCATACATTTGAACACTATCTCAAACAAATGAATTATAAATGGAGGCTAGTTTTCAACGCAACCCCAAAATACTTATCTGTTTCATGATGTGGTTCAATTTTAAACATTATTATAAATCAAGGAGGGTAAATTGGTGTAAAATTTTCATTATGCAAAACAGTGTCAATATTGCTAAATATTGTTTTATTCATGAAGAATGTAAATGCCTCTAGGGGAAAAAAATACAGGCTTCATCCAAAGCCTAGGAATTTTCTGACCTCAAGAACACACTTGCTGTTCTAATTTCTCTCCACAGATTATATGCTGGAACTTACTATCCTGTCTACTAGGCATAAATGCAATGATACAACCAAAGAAAGTTCCTCTTAGTCCCTGGTTATAAATAAGAAAACCTCAAAAAGATTATCAAGAAAACACATTTCTGCTGGAAGATTATTTGTGCTTATTTAAGACAGGGGCTTACAAGTGGTTCCAAGAAACAAGCTGGAGTAGCCATTCTAATATCGAATAAAAGCAACTGTCAACCAAAGTTATCAAAAAGGATAAGGAAGAACACTTCATACTCATCAAAAGTAAAATCTACCAAGTTGAACTTTCAATTCTGAACATCTATGCTCCAAATGCAAAGGCACCCACATTCATAAAAGAAACTTTACTAAAGCCCAAAGCACATATTGTACATCACATAATAACAGTGGGAGACTTCAACACCCCATTCTCAGCAATGGACAGATCCTGGAAACAGAAACCAAAGAGAGACACAGTGAAACTAACAGAAGTGATGGGCCAAGTGGATTTAACAGATATCTATAGAACATTTCATCCTAACACAAAAGAATATAGCTTCTAAGCACCTCATGATAACTTCTCCAAAATTTACTATATACTGGGTCACATGTATTCTATCATGGACTAAGGCTGGTCTTCAATAGCAACAACAACCACAACAAAAAAGAAAACAAAAAACAAACAAACAAACAAAAAACCAGAATGCCCTACTCAATGATAACTTGGTCAAGGAAGAAATAAAGAAATTAAAGACGTTTTAGAATTTAATGAAAATGAAGGTACAACATACCCAATCATATGGGACACAATGAAAGCAGTGCTAAGAGGAAAAATCAGCTCTGAGTGCCTCCAAGAAGAAACTGGAGAGAGCATACATTAGCAGCTTAACAGCACACCTGAAAGCTCTAGAACAAAAAGAAGCAAATACAACTAAGAGGAGTAGACAGCAGGAAATAATCAAACTCAGGGCGGAAATCAACCAAGTAGAAACTAAAAGAACTGTACAAAGAATCAACAAAACCAGGAGACGATTCTTTGAGAAAATCAACAAGATAGATAAACCCTTAGTAGACTAATCAGAGGGCACAGAGACAGTATCCAAATTAACAAAACCAGAAATGAAAAGAGAGACATCACAAAAACTGAGGAAATTCAAAAACACATCAGATCCTACTACAAAAGCCTATATTCAACAAAACTGAAAAATCTGGATGAAATGGACAATTTTCTAGACAGATCAAGTACCAAAGTAAAACAGGATCAGATAAACTATCTAAACAGTCCCATAAGCCCTAAAAAATAGCAGTAGTCATTAAAATCTCTCAACAAAAAAAAGCTTAGGACAAGACAGTTTTAGTGCAGAATTCTATCAGGTCTTCAAAGAAGTCCTAATTCCAATACTCTTCAAACTATTGCACAAAAGAGAAACAGAAGTAACACCACCCAATTCATTCTATGAAGTCAGAGTTACACTGCATATTCTCTCTTGGAGATGGAATGGTTTCTGTCTAATCAGGAACTTTATACAATTTCATTTCACAAAGAACTTCATAAGAGATTTTTTTCCCTACTTTAATGTTCCAAATAGATTTTAAAAACAGGTTGAGTGCATATTACTTTTAGCTTAAGAAGATACCATGTATATTTAAGAGGAATTTAACTATTATAAATTATTTTGATGAATTAAAAAATGTCAATTCTGAGTTGTATATTTTAAAATAAATTTTATTCGTTTAATGAAAAAAATGATAGGGGCTTATTATATACCTCAGCCTTGCACCAAATCAATCAACCAACCAATGAACCAACCAACCAATCAATCAATGAATCTCAAAATGAATCTCAATTGATGTCCTTCTCTTTGCTTCTTAACTCCCCCCTGCCCCACCTTCCTGTCCCTATCCCTGCTTCCCAGCCCGGCCCTGCTCCCTGTCCCTGTCCGGCCCCATCACCACCTGAGCACAGGGCCTAATGCCTGCTAGGCAAGCTCCTTACCACTGACTTCCATGCCCAGCTTCTGGCCTCACCTTGATCCTTCTTTCTTATGTGTTTCACTCCAAGTTTGAATTCCCCATGAGAGTGCAATGGGAGCTGACCTGATACATGGAGAGTCTAAGTGTCATCTGCCTGTCAAGTGATGACAGGCAGAGATGTTTAATAACACTTACTCATCTCAGCCAAGGCCTAGAATCCATCTCATATACCTTAGGACAAAACAATTTCTCATTTGCTTGTTAAATTTGGTTACACACAAAAAAGCCTGTTTTCAGATACAGACCTCAGTCCACACCTTGATACACTGTTTCATGGAACCATTAACTTCTGGATGCCAAAGAAAATCCTGGGAGAAATGTTAGAAATAAAGAGAAAGTAAAAAAAGAAGTACTTTAACTTTCTTTATTCAAAATAAATATCACCATTTTCCTAGAGACAGCTTAAAACTAAAATACCTAAGACATCTTCATTTGTCATCTCAATTTGCCCAAGAATCTTGTGGTAGTTCTTCTATCTACTCTTCTTCTCTATGTCCCACATTTGAGCAGAGCAATGAAACCTACTCAAACCCTGTAACTGTCCTTAGAATGGAGTGTCCTGAACTTGCGGAGGAGACAGCATGCACCTTGCCTGTCCCTTCGCCTTCCCTCTGCTGTGTTCACCCTGCTCTCCAGCCCTCTTCACACCGCCAGCTCCTGGAGGGCACCTGTGTGCTCCTTCGCCAGAGTTTTCACATTTGCAGTACTTTGCCCAGAGTATTTGTGGATTCATCCCTGAGCTTGGTGCATCCTCCTTACCCTTAAGACCTTGATGAAAGCACCACTGGGTCACAAGGAAAACCACTGTCCGTTCCTTCCTCTGTATATCCCTCTGCCCTGCTCTCTTGGCAGTCATCCTACCCCCATTTACATTTGTGCGGAACTACCATGTCCTGTAACTTCTTTAGGATAAGAACATTTTTTCTTGAATCCCCAGAGATTCAGAAAATGTACATATATTCAGAAAATGTACATATATTCTTAAGTATCTGACATTAATAATTTATTATTATATTAAATTACATAGAAAACCATAATAAAGCTAACACATTGCCTTGCTCAAGCTTTTGTTTTCAGAGGCAAGGTCTTCCTCCTCTGCCCAGGCCATCTTTGAATTAATTCATCCTATGTAAGTTTGGCATGGTAAGCATGAGCCAATAGACCGGCTTCCAGAGTTCCCTGATACTTAATGTTTGGAACAGATAGGCTTTATTTTCTTTTTTTGGGGCGGGGCGGTAGAGGGTGAGTTAGAACTTTATTTTTTTTTTCAATTTTTTATTAGATCTTTTCTTAATTTACATTTCAATTGTTATCCCGAAAGTCCCCTCCCCCCTGCCTGCTCCCCTGCCCACCCACTCACACTTCTTGGCCCTGGCGTTCCCCTGTATTGGGGCATATAAAGATTGCAGTACCAAGGGGCCTCTCCTCCCAATGATGGCCGACTAGGCCATCTTCTGCTTCATATGGAGCTAGAGACACGAGCTCTGGGGGTTCTGGTTAGTTCATATTGTTGTTCCTCTTCTAGGGTTGCAGACCCCTTCAGCTCCTGGGGTTCTATCTCTAGCTTCTCCAATGTGGGCCCCGTGCTCCCTCTTAGGGATGACTGTAAGCATCCACTTCTGTGAGAGTTAGCTATATCAGGGTCCCTTCAGTAAACACTTGCTGTCCTATGCAATAGTGTCTGAGTTTAGTGACTGATTATGGGATGGATCGCTGGTGGGTTAGTCTCTGTATGGTCCATCCTTTCATCTTAGCTCTAAACTTTGTCTCTGCAACTCCTTTCATGGGCATTTTGTTTCCTATTCAAAGGAGGAATGAAGTATCCACACGCTGATCTTCCTTCTTGATTTTCTTGTGTTTTTGTTTTGCAGATTGTATCTTGGGTATTCTAAGTTTCTGGGCTAATATCCATTTATCAGTGAGCACATATCCAATGACTTCTTTTGTGATTGGGTTACCTCACTAAGAACTATGTCCTTCAGATTCATCCATTTGCCCAAGAATTTCATAAATTCATTTTTTTAATAGCAGAATAGTATTCCATTGTGTAAATGTACCACATTTTCTGTATCCATTCCTCTGTTGAGGGACATCTGATAGGCTTTATTTTCAAAGCTCAGTGTGGCAAAATACATTTTCAAAAGGTGGCCTCAATAATTTTGGGTCCATACTGTCTCTGGCAGTTTCAATGATCATGTAAAAGCCTCTGGCAGTCTCTCTGATGCTGACTCTCAACTCTTATGGAGTATGATAGAGACAAAGGCCTGTAATTTCCCCCCCTTTTCTTACATAATATATCCTGATTAGTTCTCCTGCCTCTGCCCCTCCCAGGTCCTCCTTGCCTCCCTACATATGTTCTTGAATGAACATTAATCCCGAACTCACACTGGTTTCAAATTATTATACAAGATTATTGCTTTCTGGATAAAAATCTGAGAGCCCAATATTTTTAATTTTATTTTATACAAATTTTCATAGACATTAATTCTATTACTTAGCTATCTACATATACTCAAAAAGAATACACTGAAATCTATTTATTATGGATAAAATATACAGAGTATTAGCTGATCTACAAATAAATTTACTTTTGAATATAACTTCAACATTTGACTTATTACTAAAATTAACTTACCACTTTAACTGATGCAGCCTTGTCCTCAAAAGGAATGTTTTCATGCTAGCATAGAAAGGAGCCAACACACAAGCTTTAGTATATAAATGTTTCTATGGTATAAATTCATCATTTTGCTATCTTTCCAATGAGCATTTTTTTCTTATGTAAGAACTTTTCCCTGCATTAAGTTAATAAAGATGTTCTCTCTCTCATTTTTTTTCCAAGAAGTTTCAGTTTTGACCATTGGAAATTCACCTACAAATTACTGTATTTGATGATTCAAGGTAGGGATCTAATTTCACCTCTCCTCATGCATACTATCAAGTGCTTCAGTAAAATTAACTAAACAGACCTGCCTTCATCCAGGACTCTTCAGTACTACGTGTACATGTGGATGAACTTGTTTGTGTGTGTGTGTATGTGTATGCTTGTGGATGTGTATGTATGTGCATGCATGTGTGTGAGTGTGTGTGTGCACATGGGTATGTGTGGGTGGACGCGTGTCATTTTAGAACTCCTTGTTTTAGTGATTTGGTTTCTTTGTTTAGCCTACTCCATTATTGCATTACCTTTATTACAAGGGGATAATCTTTATATTGTTGTATAACAGATCTGTACTTTGAAGATTTACTGGAGTTACTGGTGGTATATTGCCTTTCCTCATAAGATAAATTCAGCAGTTGCATAACACATTCTGTTAGGACTTTACTGGAGTTATATTGAACCTATGGGCCAATCTGGGTTTACCTAACTTCTTTACAACGTTGAGTCATTTCACCAAGGACATATCTACTACTGAGTTCCCTCATTTTAAACTTTCATCAGGGTTTTGCATAGTTCTAATGCATACAGACACACCATCTTTACTGGTTACCCCCCCCCCCAACTTTGGTAGTTCAGTAAAACTTTTAAAGTTTTGCTTCCACATTGCTATGGCAGAGACTGTAACTGAATTTTAACACCTTTATTTTAGTTGTGCATGTAATGTTTATTGTCTATATGTCCACCTTATGATCAGCTACTCTCCTTTTCCAAGAACATAACTGCATCATGCGGACTCGTGAGTCTCGTTGTCTCCAAAGCTTACATCTTCCCAGTTTGTAACTAGTCTAATAAAATGATGAAGAGATGCCACAATAATGAACACCATTGATTCTCTCCTGATTTTAATGAATTGAGTCTAACATTTCACCATTAAGAAATTTCCTGTAGGCTTCTAGAACTTTTATCAAGTTAAGCTCAAACATAAATGACCTAACAGAAAGAATGATACCAGTTTTCTGACATAATTGAGATATGCTTACTCATGGAGTAATATGTGGTGAAAAAAACCAAACACGGAATTACCCTCTACCAAGCTACAGGCTGTAGAGTCAAGAATGCCCACAGATTAGCCGTGGTTGTTATTTTATTTGCTTGTCCCTCCTTTATGGAGAGCAAAGGAAAAAGTTGTCCACTAATTTGTCAACGTTTTGTTATATTAATCTTCACTAATCTTAGTGTTAAGGGTAACAGCACAATTCTTCCATCTTCTCAGTGATTTGACAATTTGTCATTAGAAAGCAACTTTCTATGGTGATAACGCTTTTCCTGCAGTATCTATTCTGTCCTATATTATTATGGCTTCCTTTCCTTCAGCAGGAATTTGCTTGCTACTCTTTTTGTTACTAAAGCTTCATGCATTTTATTTTAGGGACACTTCCTTAAGTAGGAAAGTGTTCTTTTCAAAGGAAATTTGGAAATCTGAACCTTAAATTTTTAGGTTACTTGTGTTTATTTGTACTTTAAATAGTTCTACCATCTTGCTTGGTTTCTATATTCTGAAGATATTATTTTTTATGAAATAACATCTTTGTAAAAATATATTTTATATATATATAGAGAGAGATAGAGAAATATATAGATGTATATGCTGTATATAAGTACACATGAAAAGACACATATAAAATACATACTTGACACCAGACTTACAGGGTGTTCTTTAATTTTTTTCTCCTTTGTTTGGAATTTACACCTCTAAATTCGATTCAACAACAACTGAAACTGAATCAGCAATATCTGCGTTCATGGTGTGTGGGAAGAGAGAATATATAACACATAATCTATCAAATGTCTGATCAGCAGTGGGGAAAAATGAGACCATTTGTTAGTATATGTAACTTTAAAGCTGGATCACACTATCTTTTCTTGTTTCTTTTTAAAATGTATTTGTTAAAATGTATCTTTTTGGTAATTTTCAGGATGACTGGAAATTGCTGCAAACTTAAGTATTCTACTAGGACCTAAAACATTATCTATAGATAGATTGATATTAGTGTAACATATACTGTAGACTAAACCATTGTGGCTTTTCAACTAACAACTGTCAAACTCACTATATTAATTTCCATGAGGAATTCTAAGCCTATAAATATTAAACTGCTTCCTTGCAATCAAGGTTGTCTGTGTATATAAATGGAATGTATGTTTACAAACACCAAACACCATATATAGCCAACATCACTGTTTTCTATTATCCTTATGACGCTCAGTTCCTAAGGATGCAGGGCCCACTATCATCAGCACTGTGTGAATAGCTGCTTACTGCAGGGCTCTCCATTTCTGAACTCCTTATCACAGGTGAGCTCATGGGACAGGCACATTCCCACTTCACACAGAGGAGTCACTTCTGCAACTCTGCACTCGGTCCTTCAGTTCACGAAAATCTCCACTTTCCACCCTTTGCCATTCCCTATCTGTAACTACAGGCAGTTTGAAGACAGGATTAGAGAGATGTATAAAATAGAAGGCTATAGCCTGGCGTGGTGGCACATGCCTTTAATCCC
>LR749729.1:1566103-1808386 GCA_902729485.2 Mus minutoides
CCCGACACTGGACCACAGCCTCAGCATCACACTGAGGCAGGCACAGCCCACCACTGGACCACAGCCTCACCATCACAGTGAGGCAGGCACAGCCCACCATTGGACCACAGCCTCACCATCACACTGAGGCAGGCACAGCCCACCACTGGACCACAGCCTCACCATCACACTGATGCAGGCACAGCCCGACACTGGACCACAGCCTCAGCATCACACTGAGGCAAGCACAGCCCGACACTGGACCACAGCCTCACCATCACACTGAGGCAGGCACAGCCCGACACTGGACCTCAGCCTCACCATCACACTGAGGCAGGCACAGCCCGACACTGGACCTCAGCCTCACCATCACACTGATGCAGGCACAGCCCACCACTGGACCACAGCCTCAGCATTGCACCTTCTTTCCTCAGTCTAGCTACTCATCTATCTGCCCTGGCAGATACATATGAGAAGAATAAATGTGCAAGGCAGGATGGGACAACACAGAAGTGCTATTGTCTCAGTGTCCTAAACAAAATACAAGGGAAAATTCACAACACTATATATCACCTTGCTGGTGAAAAACTGTCTAACAAATGCAGGACACCATGATTAAAATTTTTAGTTATAAATGTACCCTAAGCAAGAGTTTTTTATTTCAAAGATTTTAATAAGCTATCTTTAAATATAAGTAGTTCTTAATTCTTTCCAATTTGTAAAACCTAATTCTAGCTCTAAAAAAACAAAATTAAAGCACAAAAATAACCAAAGATGACTAAAGGAGGGACTGCAGAAACACTCAGTGCAGTTACTTTCCTAAAAACAACCCTCCTGCAAGTACTCTTTTATGATAGCAAAATTCCTATTATAAATTAGGGTAAGTTTAAAATGAAAAAGAAAATTTGATACTTATTGCATTTCTACCTTTTTATATATATATATATATATATATATATATATATATATATATATATATACAAAATCAACTTAGAAGTTAGTAGCAACTAGTTTTTAAAGAAATCTGTGTTGCAAAAGCAAAGTATTAACTACTGCTGTGTTTCTGCCCTTTTATTATTATTTAATAAAAGCCTAAACAAAAACACCCTCATTGTCTCCATGTGGAGGCAGAAGTGCCATGCCCATAGCTTAAAATAGCCATGTCTTCTGACTGTTCTGAGAGGTTTGACATGCAAAGTTCTTTCATTCTTGGTACTACTGCCCACACCTGGCTCCTCAGGCCACCTACTGAAGAAACAACAGGTCTAATGCCCTGAAGTCATTCTAGGAAAATCATACAGCAAAGGGGACTTGAAGAGTTCAGTAAGCAAGCTCTACCAATACAGTCATTTAGAGTCAAATGCTCTCTCTGAGAACAAACTTATTTCTTATGCAAGCTGGTTGGTAATAACTTTGCTTAATATGTAAGATTGGCCCTTTCACATTTGGCAAAATAAAAATAACAGGAATAGGCTGGGTGTGGTGGCACACGCCTTTAATCCCAGCACTTGCCAGGCAGAGGCAGGCGGATTTCTGAGTTCGAGGCCAGCCTGGTCTACAGAGTGAGTTCCAGGACAGCCAGGGCTATACAGAGAAACCCTGTCTCAAAACAACAACAACAACAACAACAAACAAACAAACAAAAAACCCACCAGGAATAAGTACTTGTATAATCTAATTAAAAAATAACATGATTTACAAAATTTCCTAAAATTACATATTCTAAACATGTTCTCTTTTCTTAGCAAGGAAATCCTTTCAGATTAAATCCTTAAATGTGTATCTAGTTGTTAAGACAATATACCACATTTAAAAATTATGTATACTATATGTAAATTCTTTCCAACTACATCAAGATAAAACAAAGAAATCTCTGGTTGCTATTTTTAATTGTCAAATATAAATCAGATAGTTAATTGAATATAACCAACTTGGGAAGTACTCAGATTCCTCAAACCAGGAATGTAAGTTTTAAAAAGGCAATTCTAAAAAGAGTGGCTCCAACACTCAGGTTATCTCAATGGATGGTCAGTTCTTCCTTATTCTATTGTTACTAGAATAACCTTTCTAGTTAGTGGCTGTAGATGTTTGATTTTTATGCATGACTTTTTTACAATGGAAAGGAAAGAAAAAAGCAAATAAATGAGCAAACCAGGAAACTGAAAACATGCCAGTAACAACTAAAGACAACCTTCAGTGTCCTTCACAAAGTACAAGCTGCGTTGTCCTCTCAGCAAAATGTCACAGGACACTTACTGCCTTTAGATTGAAATACTAAAATTGTATTGCCTACCACCAACCATGAAAAAACTTCATACATTGTACATATAATACATTGAAGACTCTGTCTAAGATTCAGCAAGTCCATTCTGTGTTGAAAACATCACTTAAATGATCCTTTAGAAAGTTGAGCATAAGCCGGGCGTGGTGGCGCATGCCTTTAATACCAGCACCTGGGAGGCAGAGGCAGGCGGATTTCTGAGTTCCAGGCTAGCCTGGTCTACAGAGTGAGTTCCAGGACAGCCAGGGCTACACAGAGAAACCCTGTCTCGAAAAACCAAAAAAAAAAAAAAAGAAAGAAAGTTGAGCATATCCAGGAATTCTAACACCTTCGAATAGACATACATGTAAGCAAAACACCACTGCACATTAAAAAAGAAGAGGTATCAAAAATGTTAGAAAAACAAACAAACAAGAAAGCTGAGCACAGTGATCCTAACATTCGGGAGCAGAGGCAGGAATACCGATATTGGCTTAGTGATGGAAAGGAAACCAAGTTCAAGAAACGTAACAAGTTTGAAGGAAGTTAGCTTTACCACTATAAACCTCTGCTTAAGGGTTCAGATACTAGCCTCTAGGCAAAAGTCATGTTTTTACTCTAGAATCATACTCAGATGGAGATTTTTTTAAGAAGGCATTTTAAGGCTCATTCTAACATATTATATGAAATATTAGTAATTCAAAAAACCCCTCTTCTTTCTAAAATTGAGATTAGAACACAAAATTCACTTAGAATCACAACTGAACCAAATAAAATTTGCACATCCCCTCACCCTATCTATTGAGTTCCTACTGTGTGTAGGCTCTGGCTATTTAAAAACCATAAAGATCCACTTGGAAGCCCAGTGTGTGTGTGTGTGTGTGTGTGTGTGTGTGTGTGTGTGTGTGTGTGTGTGTAGACAAGACCTATTCTTCCAAGCACAACATGGTAAGCATGAACAAGTTGCTCTGCAGACACTGAATTGTCCACTCCTACTTCTGTGAAGGCAACATTTGAGTGAAGTGTTTAAAAAAAAAAGTCTTGGAATATTTTCTTTCAAGGGAAGAGAGAATGTTGTAGGCAGAGAGAAGCAGAAAAAGCAAGTGTTTGTACACTGTAAGCTCAATGCTTAGGAAGACTGAGAGGAGGCCCGGTACCAAAAGAACACCATGGTTTTAAGTTCTATACGCGTGACCTCTAGGAAATCATCTCTTGGTCTGAAAGCAAATGGGACACTGCTCTGCTGGTAGTAAATTAGTAGTTCTTCAGTACCGAGCATTAGCAATTAAGTTCATCTCGCAGAGCTTCCATCCAGCTCTAAGGAAGGCAGTCAGTAACACAATGGCACCAGGCACGCTGACTGGTACTAAATCAAAGCTCAGCCACTGACTAGCTGTATGTTCTCAGGCAATTTGCTTAACCTTTCTGGCTTCATCTTTAAAATGTAAATAATTCTCTAATTCACTGAATTTAAGACACATCATTATTTTTTCATAGCAGGAAAAAAATGTTACCAATTAAACTTTGACATGCAATCAAAGTTTTAAAGACTCTTCTTGATTACAGAAATAAATGTTAAGGGGGTGGGGGTGATGAAATACTGTACCTCCTTAGAGGCTCTAAAGATGGAATGAAGTACGAAAGCCCTTAAACACTGCCTGCATACAGTAAGTGCTCAATTTAATGCATGGTTTTGGAAAGCTTTACTTTCTAATAATTCTTTGAAGTTGAGTAATTTTCAAAGCAAGAGGTGTGTGTGTGTATATGCTTGATGCATGTTCATACTCACACACCCAAGATCCTAACATTTCATGTACTTTCCACTGTTCATCTAAGACAGAAAGTCCATTCTTATTCCAAATGATTCTATGTGATTCAAGGGTATGCTTATCTGCGAAAGGCACTGCACCTGACATGGTTTGACACTCACTGCCAGGGCTAAAATGTTCCTGGCAAGATGTTCACTTTCCCCTGCACAGGCTCTGGTTTAAGTTCCTGATATACAGTCTGGACAAGTACACACGACAGGTGTAGTGCTTCACACTCAAGGCACTGAAGCACCTTTGGAAACTGATGAGTCCCTTCTGGAGGAGGCTTTACAACCCAAGACTGCTACCCTGACTCATAAGGCCTCATCTGACATTCTATTTTCCTCCCGATGATGACAGACCTTGGCAAGAATGCAAAATATAACCTAAATTTAAAAATTAGCATTCTACAAGCTTAGCAAAAGACAACAAGCACAATAAAAAGACAAGCAGGCAGGGCACAGTTTACAGTTGGGACAACAACATTGTAGTCATAAACTTTAGCTCCATTGACATCACAAACACAAAGTTGAATTAGATAACAGTCATCTCTTATCAAACTAGCATAAAAAGATTAATCACATTTAAAAGAAACATGTTCTCCGAGTTATCAAAAGTCGGTGCATCAGTACTGCTAATTGTGTTGTATATATGAAAATGTAGGCTTTCTTGATGGCAGCTAAAGAAGCAAAGGTTCTGATAGATCATCTGCTATGAATCTGTAGACGACTAGAGAATTAGCCACAAGGATCTTTTTAGTCCAATTAAGTAATTTGTAAGATAATATATTTAAAAGATACAGTTATGGTACTAAAGTATAAGATCTGGAAAACTCAAGAGTAGGCAGAAACAAAGGATCAAATTTGACCAAAATGGCCTCCACTTTGAGAGATCATGTGAAATGGGAAGACAGCTCAGATTCTAGTACTCTCGTGACTTGGCTGTACAGTATGGATGGACCCAGTGCTAATGTGCATGTGTCTGTCACATTTGTCTAATTATCTCACAGTCACCAAGAGCTGTCCATATAATGACTTTGATGATACCAAAGGTCAAAACCAAAAGATCCTATCATTATAATTTCCCTCCTACTGTCAGTGACGGTCCTGGTGGCATTTTTCGTAAGGAAAGGGAAAAAAAATCAATCAAAAAGCAAAACAAAACAAAACAAAACAAAACCAAGCAAATATCCCCTGACAACTGAAGGATAACGCCTTCTGAGAAGAGGTCATTGGTTCCTTTCCAGCTTCCCAACAGTATGTAAACCCATATTGAATAGCAGCTTTCAAAAGGCTTTAATATTTGCTTCACCCGCCCACGTCTACTCCGGTCAACTCCTTAACTCCTTTAAGAAACAAAAACAAAAACCTTGCCTCAGTGCCTTTATTTGTTAAAACAAAAACAAAAACAAAAACTGTGCAACCCCAAACTCTTGAAAAGTGTTTGAAAGGCTGGTGGCACCTCCTCCACGGGAGTGAGATGGGCCATGGGCATCTTTAGCCACACTGGTTCTTTTGGCAAAAGTAAGCAGGGCGGCCCAAGCCTCTGTCCAACCGTTGGGCCTTGAAATGGCAGGGCAGGTGGCAGACCCCTTGGGCGCACCGTGTGCGACCCCAGTGTCCTGGAGGCGGTGCCGCCCTGGTTGCCCTCCGGGGGCACCCCCCAGGTCCGACCTCCTGCACGCGAGCGCGGGGCCGGGCGCGCCTCCAGAGCCCGGCTCCGGCAGGAGGTGTCCCCGAGGGCGGGAGGCTGGGGGCCGAGGCCCGCAGGGGGTCGGCCGGGGCACGTGGGCCGCCGCGGGGCCGCGGGAGGCCGCGGGCGCGTGGGCGTGCTGCGGCGGGGGGCGGCCTCCCGCGCTCGGGGCCGCGGCGCCGCCTCCCTACCCCCTCCCCGGCCGGGGAGGGGAGGGGGAGGGCCGGCTCACCTCGGTAGCGGCGGGACGCGAGGTGGCACGCTGCGAGCAGCAGCACGGCCACCAGCGCCAGCACCTTGGCGCTCCTCACGCTGAAGTAGTGGTTGATCTCCCGCTTGCCCAGGTTGTAGGCCAGAGCCGCCATCTTGGTTCCTCCATGACAACAGTGCGCGGCGGAGCGGGGAAGGGGCGCCGCGCAGGGGCAGCACTGGGGCGGCCGGCGCCGTAGCCAGCCGAGGAGCGGCCGCCAGCTCCCTTGCCCGTCGCCTGTACCGCGGGCCGAGGGGTCCGAGCCTGCGGCCTCGGTGCCGCCGGCCTTCCCCGTGCCCTCGTCGGCCTCCCCCCAACCCCGCCGCCGTTGCTCCGCCGTGCCGGTGCCCCAGGCGCCCTGGCCGCCTGTCTCCTCCCCTTCCTCCTCCCTGGTAGCCTCCTGCCTTAATAGCGGCTGCGCCTGTGACGGGGGTCCGGATGCCCGGGGCTCCGGGGTCACCGGGCCCAGACGGGCCTCCGGGGTCACCGGGTCACAGGCGGCAGCGGTCGGCGACGGCTGCACAGGCATGGGGACTGTGGGGAGGGGGCCAGGGCCAGGGCATGCAGCCTGGCCCAGATGCCAGCTGCGGGGCTATGTCCAAGTGGACTGACAGCTACCTGAGCCCAGGTTAGGGCAATAGAACTATGTTCGGAGGGGGGGGGTGTAAAAAAAAAGTACACTCCCTACTTCCCTGTAACACCCTTTCCGAACTTTCTACTCTTTCCTCTCCCACGGTCGGTCGTGGGGGCTTAACGGGCGGCCACCCATGACCTGTCTGGCAAGTTCTTCTGCACCTAAGATGCTGGCCAGGTGTTGGGGTGGCTGTAAATCCAAACACCCAACTCAAGAATAAGGCCCATGTTCACCCTTTAATACTCAACCGTCCAATGTCCTGTTTGTCCAGTTGCAGTGGGTGTAGATGCATCCGGTACAGTGTATCTAAGTTAGTGTGGATGTCAGTATAAGAGCCCCTTTCTCTTTTATGTTTACACAATATCTTTGTTGACACTAAGGCTGGCCTGGGTAGCAGATTGGTTGCCTGTGCCAATCCTTAAACTTGGTTAATGTTTTGTGATTATCAATAGACCCGGCACTGTGTGTGTCCTTTAAAAGCGTTGTTATTCATACCCTTGGTCTTGAGATGCCTCGTAGACAAGAATGGCTATTTGCAAGTTATGGTTAGAACAAGTAAGTCACTGTTGAGTTGGAGATGCTGGCATGTCTTCTTTACAACTTTTAGCCAACCCCAACCTTGTGTGTGCTTCCAGATTCCTTCTCAACATTCTAGAATGTTAGAGAAGGGACTTACAGACCCTGTGAGTCACTCCCATCCTCTCCACTGAAGGATTTTTTTAAAAAAATTATGTTTCCAGCCACAAGCATCATATGATGAAAGATTCTTGTCGCTTAAATGAAATCACATACATCACTGTCATAGATATAATGCTAATAAGCAATAAAGTTAAATAAGTGTACAAACACTTAGGCACTGTTCCCTGCAAATGGTCGCTTAATTTTGGCTCTTTCTTCTGATCTGAGTGAGGCTGATCACAGGCTGGCAGAATTGAATCAGATGCGACAACAACCAGATAACTGGGCTAACAATATGTGGCCTGCCAATCACACCCTAGACACATACTATGATGTCATCAACAGCAAATTAGAATTTCTGATCCACCTTCAATAACCAGCGCTAACCCCCGGGCTGGCCCTAATGCCCCAAAATAAAGAAGCCTAGGGTTGCCCTTAGTGGTGCTTCCCAGAAGGCTTCCTGAGATTCTGTGGAGATCTGGAAACCCCTTTGTCCTTTTCTTTGTGTTAAAGCTAACCCCCTCTAACTATTTCTGCCTTTCCTGGTAGATATCGCCAAATAAGATGGGCCTTTCCTGTGTCGTCTATAAATGGTCCCTCTCTTAGATGTTTGCCTTTCCACTGATAAATGTCCCTTTTTAAATTAAAACCACCACTGGATTCTGTGTTCCAATGTATTTGCTTCTTTGTTTCTTTTAGAAGGAGTAGTTACTTGAAATTTCCACTTGCTTGGTTTCCATTCTGTCCTAAAGAACTAAATGGTTCTTTGCCAGTGCTATAGAGATGTCTTGTTAAATCCAAAGCGCTCTCTCTCTCTCTCTCTCTCTCTCTCTCTCTCCCCCCCCCCTTCTTAACTTTCTGATTTTTTTGGAGGTTCAAATGCTGTTGAATTCTCTGTTATTTGGTGTTTGTCCATCAAGTTTTTTCCTTCTCTAGTCCTGTTTTTTGCCCCTTCTTCAGAGCACTAGCCAGGTGCCAGTTGTCAGGCTGCTTTCAGTGGTTCCTGACAGAGCCATCCTCACCATCAGATAGGTCCCTGTCCTCTTTAAGGGATCAGCTACCTTCTGTACACACACAGACACACAGACACACACAGACACACACAGACACACACACACACACACACACTACTGTGTCAGGCCATATTCATGTGTTTATACTGTCCCTATAGAGATACCCTCTGCTTCTCCCCAGTAGGACAGCTTTTGGTTTGCAATTGTTAGCATTTCTGATTTCAAATTATCTGTGGTCTTCTACTATCTACATTTAACCTACAAATCTCAACTTGATACATGATTATCCAAGCCAATGTTTACACTGTCTTCAGTTTCTTCTAAATAGTTCTCAAGTCTGTTGCCCACCCTTCCCCCTATCTCCTAGACTTTGCTTTAGTTAAATGTATCTTTTCTTGCTGAAAGCTAAAATCATGAAATTAAGTCTCCTGCTTATTTGTCTAACCCTGAGGGATCTAGAATGTTTAATTCATAGCAAGTTACTGCTTTTCTAATAACATGAAAGAGGAGGGAGAAGAAGAGAGAATGTGTATGTGTGTGGTGGGGTGACATCTGATGTTTCTTTCAACTGTATATCACTTTAAAACAAGTTACCAAAGCACTCTCTCTCTCTCTCTCTCTCTCTCTCTCTCTCATCCTTACCATTCAGGCTCAAAGAAAATGTCCTCATTCCCCTTCCCCAAAGATGTCACTTGTATCTGTGTCCATGTCCCTCGAACGACTTGCCAAATGCTTCCTATCTTCAGGTACTACACCACACACCCTTTTCTCTTAACAATCAGACTCCGAGGGGAGCACACTATGGTCTTTCTCTTTGGGACTACTGACTGCCTGTGGGTGGAGACTAGACAGGATCTCAACATATAGTACCTGCTGCATTGACTTGCTACCTTACTATCTCAGCCTCCCAGAGCGAGAGTTATAACCATGCATTACCATGCCTGGTTTTACAGATTTAAACAGAGAAATGAGGAAAGTGGCACTGTGCCTACTGTTTAAGTAACCCTCTCTTTAAATATCAGCCAAGGGGCTGGAGAGATGGTTTGGCAGCTAAGGGTGCTTGCTACTCTTCTAGAAAACTACAAGCTGTTTTCCAGGAGCCACAAAATCACAACCTCCTTTACTCTGGCTTCAGAAAGTCCAACATCCTTCCCTGGCCTCTGAGGTCACACACAAGCACACAGAGACATATACAAATAAATGTTTTAAAAAGGAATATCTGTATACATAATGTAACATGTTATATATATATATATATTTGTATATGTATATATACACACACATGTATTTATATATAATGATTACTAAAATCTCTTAAGAAATCAGCAATAATGAAAGTATCAAAACTCTATGAAGTAAGAATTTATATTTAGTCATTGCTAAGGATGGTTCATAAGTAATTGTGAAGTGTTGGATATGAGATCCCTCTACTGATATAAGGTCATCAATATGAAGACATATAGAAACTGGGCATCCAACACATGGGTGTATGGATTTTCTGCTCTTTGAACCTGCACGAACGCCTCGAATCATATAGTCATGTGAGGTTATTGGTTGTGCCGCACATAATTTATAGATCAATATGTACCAGATAGAAGGATGCAAGCTCAGCTTTTTAACTGATCTGTAAGTACATTGTCTAGGAAGATGGACTTAATTATGAACCACCATGCTGCGTGCTCTCTGCCTTCCCCAAAGTTTGTGCTTTCTCTTCAGAACCCTCCCCTAGTTAGGCTCCAGCCTCTCCCGGCCCCTGTCTGATTTCTCAGGGTCAACACTTCCTCTCCCTCTCTCCTTTCCCTTTAACTGCTACGAGAACCATTTGGCATGGCTGATACTGCTACTTCCCTCATTTAAAACCTGGGTGGCTCTTCTGGGAAAAACATGAATATCCAACCTTCTAACATGTTTAAGACAGTCTGTGATCAGACTCTAGCATGTAGTTTATCTAGTTATGCTAAACGGGGACCAGCAACATGGCCTGTCCCAGATATATGGCATTTCTCTTTCTGTTCCTGGTAAAGCTTAAATGTGAAAAGCCCTGCCCAGCCTCATGTGCTTGAACACTCATCCAAATGTGGCAGGGCTGCTTTAGGAGGTTGTCAAGTCTTTTAGACAGGAGCTTAGCTGGTCTGCCTAGCACTGTAGAAGGACTGTAGGTTGTCTTCGTTTTAGACTCAGCCATTACTTCATGATCCTCAGTGAGGTGGTCAAGCAGCCTCGTGGGCCTGCAGCCACTGCCTGCCCTGTCCTATTGTACTGCATCCCCAAACCTGAGCCAAAGAAATACTTAAGAATTTGGTCATAGCAATGAGAAAAGTAGTAACTAATTCAATAACCCTGGCTTGAACTGTTTCTTTTTTCTTCTCACCAATATATTTATTCTCATTTAAAATCTCTCTCTTTCTGTCTCTCTGTCTCTGTCTCTCTGTCTCTGTCTCTGTCTCTCTCTCCCCCCTCTTTCCCCGCTCAGGATTTGCTTCTTCCGTTCATTTCTCCTAGAGTTCCTAAGGGAATATGGATCTTTCCTTCTCCAGATCTGTCACAGCACTTTCTTCACATCTGTACTTCCTGTCTGTGTGGCTGTTCTGCAGCAAGGTCCAGCCAATAAGAACATGCATCTTTCTTGCCTGCTGTACATAAAGGCACCATCTGTTCTGTTTGGAGGGAGAACTTTCCAGTGCACCTGTGAATCACCCAGTTACTGTGGTCATCTCCTTCATCCCTTCCTTTTCTTGATTTCATATGTTAGAGAAGAACAAATTATCCCTCATGTTATTTTAAGGGGAAAACATGTAAAAGACTCACAAATAGATGAAAATACTCTCGTTAATTTCGATGGAAGATTGAACATCATATGATTTGGTTCTATGCAGCCATTTCTTGTTCTTGTGTTATTTTACATTATTGTAAATTACATACTACTAGTAACAATGCAAATGACTCATCCATACAAATGAAAATTATACCTCATTTGGGATTCTACCGATTATTGCATGTGCCTTTTCATGTGAGCATGTGCATGTTGAGGCCATGGGACAGTCTCTAGTCTTACAGCTCAGGAGCCGTCCATCTTATTTCTTGAGACAGTGTCTCTCTCTGGCTTGGAACTCAGCAAGTAGGGCTAAGTTGGCAGCCAAATAATGCTAGAGATCAGCATGACTCCACCTCTCCAGGGCTCGGACTAAAATGTGTTACACAGTGGTTGGTATTTAAAGAATGATATTTTTTAACGTAGGTTCTGGGAATTCACCCAATATTTACAGATTTACTATTTCTCATTGGATTGCCAGTTTCTTTCTTTCTACCCAATGCTCCTGTTCTCCCCGCTTTGCCTCTTGTTTCTACTACCAGTATGGGGAATACAAACTATCCGTGTCTCCTCCAAACTGCTCATGTGTCTGGTGGCATAAGTTTGTTTGAACAATGTGGGAATAAAGTAGACAAAAACAATAAAGCAATAAAAGTGGACAGGTTGAAGACAAAGTTTACAAGGAATCCCTGAAAAATTGGCCTATGGGTTGCATTTGGATGAGAATCAAGAATCATGAGAATCATGACAAGTTCTGTGTCCAGCTTGAGAGACTGGGTCTCCAGGGAATGTGGATGTAGGAAGGAGTGTTGTGTGATGAGTCGGGGGAAAAGTCCTTACAATATTGCTTTTAAAAATAATTGATTACATATAGGCACAGAGAAAGTTAAAAGCGAACATCCCCAGAACATGGTAAAGATTCACATATGAAATTCTGCCTCAAGTTACCACCCTTTCCCCACCCAGGACAGAAGTCCACAAAGGACATCTCCTCTGTTCCCAGCTTGTAGCCATTCTTTGAGGCACAATTGCAATTTTTCCCACTCGCAAGTCTGTTTTGTTTTGCTTACAAACTGGGAAGAAAGACATAATAGTCTGACAGTTACTGCGCCCTGAATCTCCCTCATAGACTAAGAAAAATGCTTTCTGTGGAGTATTTGGTTCCGAATGGCTGGAAATTTACAGGTCACTGCTTCTTAAAAGGCACATTGTCCCTTGGAGAAGGTGAATATGACTATCCCCTCATTGTCTCTAAGGTAGAAGACATGTAACCATTGATTGGATCAGAGTGTGGCAACTGAAACCTGGAAAAGGAAATTTTAAATGACTATCTTGACTTCACAGCCTCTTGGCCAAATGGCAGTAGCGTTATTATTGAGCAGGTTAAGGACAGGCAATGGTGGTTAATTGAGTTATAGTCATTGCAGCTGAAATGTCCAAACTGCGGGAGGCCTTAGGAAAGTCTAATGCTGTTAGGTGCATCCTGTATAATAGAATACCTGCAAATGTCTGTAAACAAATTAGGATTGCTTTTTGAGTGGGGCTGTATAGCTCACAGGGACATGTGAAATGTATCTGGTAATGTCTGTAAAGCACTTGAAATGTTTTTTGTTTTTTTTTTTCTTTAGCCACTTTTCCTCAGGGATACTTTGTCTCTCATACTTCTAATTCCAATGATAAAGAATAATTGTCAATTCTACACTTAGTGGGTTGTGCAGAGTGACTCACGAAGCTTTTTACAACACATCCAGAACTCACGATTATATTTCTCATAATGAAGATCTGCCTTTCTAACTTGTGACATTTAGATACCACTTTCAGCTTACAGGAGTGGCAGCTATAACTTCGTGGTCCTCAGGGAAAAACTTTACTACGGGGGTAGAAGAATGTAGTAAGAAGGAGCGTAGGTTTTTGAAAGAACATTTGGTACCTGACACCTGGCTCTCACATTTATGAGCTACACAATCTGGCAAATTACTTTTCTTCCTGGACTCCAGCTCTCTTACCTGTAAAATTAAGACAATGGCACCTGCCACTCAAGGCTGTTTGTGTGTCTCGGTGAGTAATGTATAGTTCTTGACAGTTTAATGATGCCCAATGAAACCTCCTTCTTCCTTCAAAATTCATTGCAATTAGTCAACTCGAGAGCAATTATTCTTAAATCTTCCCTCTGTCTATGCAGGTCAATTCAGAGATTAACTGATATAATTAAAGAAAATAGCTAAGTCCAACACACATACACGCACTTAGATTGTTAAATAGTTCTTGACTAAACCTTAAAGAAAACAAAACGAAACAAAAAACAAAACAAAACGAAATACATCATCAAAGTTCTCACCTTTTGACAATTTACTTTAAAAATCTTATTTCTTAGTTTTAAGTACTTTTGCTTAACAATTCAAATAAACTCTTGACTCTTGAGATTATGTGGTGTGTGTGTGTGTGACTATCCAGGGCCTTCTGCATACCAGACAAGGTTTCTAACACTGAACTGTTCCCCACTTCACGAGACCTGTGTTGATCACACACAGACAAGTGCACGGCAGGCACACATACAGTCTCCATCTATTTTGGCTGCTTGTTTGCATACTTCAGCAAGAGGTACCAACTAATGAGATGTGCTTCCGTAAGTAGTCAGTATCGATTCACTATGGAGGCTAAACAATTAAATCCTGTCGGGTAATTTCATTAAAGAATATTGGCTTGGTGATTTAAATGCCTTTATTGTTTTTCCATCTATCCAAAGACCAGGAAAGCAAGCCCACTCATCTACCCACCAAAATTCTGCCTTCATTACTTTTAGATTCTGGAAAATTCTCTTTCCCTTGAAGTATCCAAACTAACTAAAGTCCTCGGATGACCACCAAATGATGTTGCTTCTTTTCTGTGACATTTTACCTATAAAATTCTCAGGTGACAGTGGTAGGTACTGTCCTAACTGATAAGCTCTCCAAATCAGATTAAATGTCATTTATTCTCAAATATGACTCGAGGTATAATCTTTTGAAGTCCTTTTTTTGGTGTGAATTATATAATTTTAGAAGTTTTTTTTATTACCTTTCTAGTGTGCGTGTGTGTGTGTGTGTGTGTGTGTGTGTGTGTGTGTGTGTGCATGCATGCCACAGTACATAGGGGAAAGTCACAGAACAACTTGTAAGAGTCAGTTCTCTCCTCTTGCCATATGAGTCCAGGGCATTGGATGTAGATTCTCAGCTTTGCAGTTAGTGGATTTACCTGTTGAGCCATGTTGCCAATATCTACACTGACACCTAAATATCTATATTTATGAAACATCTGCACTTATCTATTTCTATGTAAGTATCTCCACCATTACATGTGAACATAGTAATATTCTCTTTGCACATGAGTTTGATTGTGTTTCTCTGGGAGTGAAAATGTACTATGCATATTGAAGTCCATCAGAGATCTCTAGATGTCCTTTTAATGCCATCTGTAATGGCAGGCTCAGACATATGCAGGGGAAGAATATTTTATGTATGAAACATGTCCAAAATTGACTACTCTTGGTCAAGGCACACCATCATGTTGAGATTTTCTTTTTAACGTCTAGAAAAATAATCCAGGGACTCACTTCTTACTTCAGGAAAAACAAAAAACAAACTTTCAAGACTTTCCAGTGACCTTATTAAAAAAAATCTTTAAAAATCCTCAACATTTTTTTCTTAAGTTGAGAATATTATTGTAGAAAAGCAAAATCAGAAGGAGTCACGAGAGCACCTTAGCTCACTTCTAACCAAGCATACTTAAGAAACAAATGTATGTTTTTATCAGAGTGACCATACAATATTCTAAGGAAAGAAAGACACAGAGAAAGAACTCATGGGTCTTTCAGAGATGGGGAAGATTAAGCTTTTTTTTTTAAACTTGATAATCAAAAGCCTGACAAAGTCAACACAAGACAGAAGACTGTTGGAAGGGATATGGAACATTGTCATATAGGACGATGACATAAAATATAAAAGAATAGTGTTTCCAAAAACACTATTTTTCCTTTCCCAAAAGTTCAAGATTTAATATGTAGAAAATCACTTTTTAGTTTCAGGGTTATATAGTAGTAGTAGCAGAGTAGTAGATCCGTGTAGTCTCAGACTTCACTCTTATATTAGCTTATAAATAAGCTCATCAGAAATTTTGCATGACTTTGAATGTATTTGCTTGTTTCTTTTCCAACTCATTATTTGTAGTAGAAGCAAATACTCCTTTTACTGCACATCTATAACTTTCCATCTCTATTAGGTCTTGTATTTACACAATCTTTCTAAAATACATGTTAGAAATCCCAGAACTTTTACATCAATATAGCCCCCTATCTTTGAGACGGTGCCTTCCTATGTGTTCCAGGCCTAAACTTGGACTCTGCCTGTTTCAGCATCCTAAGTGCTGTAGTTAACCTGAGCACCACCATGCCTGGGTATCTTCATTCCCTGGAATTTAAAAACACACTTGGTGCTTTTTATTGACAGTTGTACCTTTCTTTTTTTCTAAGATTTATTTTTGTGTGTGTCTATGTGGAGAATATGCACATGATTTCACATGCCCTTTGAGGCCAGAAAAGAGGCTTAGGCCCCCTGGAACTAGAATTAAAATGGTATGAGACAGCCAGCATGGATACTGAGAACCAAACCCAGTTCCTCAGCAAGAACAGTCAGAACTTTTACTCACGGTGCCATTTTTTCAGCCCTAGTACTTAGCTACTGTGGTGTTAGTATAGCCTTTAGTCATGCAATCAGATAATAGCTTTAAGTCAAATAAGTTCTGTTTCAGAGACAAAACCTTGAGTTCAAGAAATTTCTTTTCTATACAGTCTTCAAAATTCAGTGAAACTCATGAATAGACACACAACTCCTTAGAGTCTCAAACATCCATTTTTCAAAAATTTGCAAGATAAATAAAATAATTAATATGTCCATTTAACAACAAGAAAAATATATTTTAAAATCTATTGTTGACCAAATTTTAGATTTTTTTCTTTTTGCCTAAAAATAACACAGTGTTCAGGTTTTTCACTGAATCATTTACTTGTTCAAAGGTCATTTTCTGGACCATGTGCTCCTCTATGCATCGTTAAACTTCCTCAGAACTACCCACCTCCCTCTGTCCTACAGAAAAATGGCTATAAATATCTCTAAATAATGTTGAGTAGGTGGGTAGCCATCTCCCCATGGTATTTTCCCATGCTGTGATTTCCCCTTTGTCCATTAATAAGTGTGTATGCCTTTTCTCCTAAAGACAAATGACAATTGAATAGCCCAAACTTTTAGAACCAAGTACAGATGTTGTTTACGTTGGAAAACTTTACCATAGAAAGTCACATGTCAGTTCCATTTATGTTCCTGTAGCTTAATGGTGAGGCTAAAATGTATATCTTTCAGGTAAGTTTTTTTTTCATTCATTTTTCAATATTATATCAATTTGATTGAATTATTTATTTTAAGTTGTGTCTAGTAATATGAATCTGTACACCAGTAAGTAACATCACAGTTTCCACCAGAAAAATTTTAAATAGTAATTTCTAGATATAGTTAGAACATCTGGCCAAAGGCTTTCCTATAAAAACAACAGACTGCTAATTTAGCCAAAAAGTTAGTATTTAGTTTGAAAATTATCAAAACTTAGAGAAGACTGTAGCTGTTAAACTTCTTCAACTTTAATACTGACAAAACAAAAGACTCAATCAATGGTACATATGAACGAACATTGATTGTGACAGCTCATGTAAGCCCCGTGTAAGCCTAAACTAGTACGAATCCTAGTGTGCAGAGGAGCATTCACTATGAAATTCCACCCCTAGCAGAGGAGCTTTTTTGCTATCCTTAGCCACTGAAAGAGGAAGGGGCAGTTTTCTCTTAAAGCTTAGTTTCTTATAAGTCCATCACAGTCACGTGAAGGTTACATATCCAAGAATATTTCAACAGCACAACTTGGTCTTGATGAGAAAAAGGACAAAAGACAAAAAAAAGGGCATGGGGGCCCCTGAAGTTGGGTGAGAAAGGAGGGGACTGAATCTGGGAATAGTTGTGGAAGGGAAGCTAACTATGATAAAACACACTGTATGAGATTCTTAAAAGAACTTACAAGAAATGTCATGTCTAGAGCTGGCTTCCTCTGTGTCTCTCAGTCCTCAGTGATGGTGGCCTAGCCTGTCCTCCAGCTCAGTTAGTGTCCTCTCTGGAGGACCCTGCTGTAACTGCTTATCCAGCTCCAGGGCCCAGGACTTACAGTCTTCCCAGTTAGAGGATCTCTTGACTTAGTGTTGTTTCACCAACAGGATCTGAGACTTTAAAACCATTGCTATGTTGAGAAGTGTGTGATAGTGTTCTTCAACAACAGGAAGTGAATTCAACCACATCTTAAAGCAGTGAAGACTTACACAGCTGTTCTCAACCCAAGAGTTGGCAAACAGGCGCAGTCTACAGAATTACCTTGTGAACTTGTGTTTTTCTACATGCCCACTTTGAATCTTGAAGTCTCCCTGAGAAATCTTTTTTTTGTTGAAACATTTCAATATTTTTGACTTATTTATTTTTTATTTAATGTACATTGGTGTTTTGCCTGCATGTATGTTTGTGCAAGAGTGTCAGATCTTGGAGTTACAGACAATTGTAAGCTGCCATGTGGATGCTGGAAGTTGAACCTGGGTCCTGTGGAAGAGCGGTCAGTGCTCTTTAAACACTGAGCCATTTCTCCAGTTATCCCTAAGGGTTCTCTAAGTCTAGTTTTATGCGCCCAGTTTATCAACTTCCTAAGAAACTTGTGAACCCCACTTACAAACACACTTTTCTTTATGAACCAATGAGAATACAGTTCTTTAAAGGATTGCTCATTTCCATGTTTCATGTCAGAGATAGAACAATATCGAATTTATAGGATGAAAGTAAAGGTTTTCCACAGGTAAAGTCAGGCATACCTACTGAGAACCCGCTGTCCACACAGACTCGTCCAAGTTAACAATGGCAGCCCTGTGAGCACCTCTGTGGCAGATGGCAGAGAGATGTGGTACTTTTAGGGAACACAAAATACTTTCCTGGAGTGAGTTGTGTTCACAAAATATTAGAAAAAGTCTGAAAAACTAGATTTGTCATCATTGCTCATCCAATAGAAACCGATTCATAGTATTTCCCGGGAGACAATACCCAACATTACACCATAAAACTAGATCCTCAAATACTGTATCATGGAGGAGGAGTTAGTTGTTCACATCAGAGCCAAACTTCCATGAGGAGCTTGAATGACTCTGAAGCTAAGACTGTCCTGGGGCTCCGACATTCCTACCCTCTTCTCACTGAATCCATCGGTGGTTCCAGACAACACAGGACATTTTGAAGACCCTTAGGTAAGAACTAGAAAAAAATAAAAGTTCTCACAGAGTCCTGGCGGAAAATGATTCTGGCTATTAATATGACTTTAACCGAGGATGGGATAACCAAGAGGACATAATGATATGTCACTGTTGAGTGCATCCAAGAAGGATTCTGGCCAAGTAAAATGACTTCTGGGTTTGTAGCCCAGTTGTAGAGCACGTGCTTGGTCTATGTAGAGCCCTAAGTTCTACCACCATAGCAAAATAAGAAAGATGAATAACTTCATAGTCAAATAAAAGGAAATGCAGAAAGATCACATTTAACTTGAGGGGAAAAAAAAAGTGAAGTATTACAAGTTCAATGAAGTTTTTTTTTTTTTTTAAGATGATGAGTCAGGAATATATATATATATATATATATATATATATATATATATATATGTAAATAAAAGTAAAACTGATCCCTAAAAGGGACAGGGGAAAGTTAAAAAAAAAAAAAGCTTCCAGATGGCTCTCCATCATAAAGGGTTTAGTTAGCTATAGATGTCATTGTGCAACCAGTTAACCACAGATTACAGCCGTGGGAAGTTTTGCAAGGACAGTGGAGGGGGAAGCGGACACTCAAGGGCCGCAATAGCAATTATTTATAGTACTGTTTACTAAGCCACAGTTGTTTCCCTGTATTGAGCTGGAGTTACTTTGGGATAGGAAGTGGTAAGACAGATTGGAAAGCTACTTTAGGTTAGAAATTACACAGATTGGTAATTTTGTGGATGTAGTGACCATAAAATATGTTTTAAATACCGCTCATGGCCAAAGTAGCCAAAGTCTTGGTAGGTTGCTTCATGTGGTCTGGACTTACATGATGTAGGGGACAATATGGGGAGAGGTGTGAAACATGACAAGCAGGATCATTTGAAAAGAGGTCCCATGACAATGAAACAGGGTGACTTGGCCGGGTGTTGCCATCCACGCCATCAGTATAGGTCCCTTCTTCTGATGGCCACCAGTGTCATCTCAGCTGCTGTGCCCCTGGATAAATCTCCTGGCTTCCCTTTCAGAACTGACTGAGAGTATATATACCTCCTCTACTATTCATGAGACTCAAAGTGGCTTACCCCATGAAAGGACTGAGAAGGAATTCCAGGAGGTTTTAACATGGACCACAGCAGTCACTGTTCCGCACTGGCATAAATTTGACATGTGAATATTCCACGTTTACCAAATTATTTGAAGACAATGTAGGAAATATTAAACTAGTTTTGAAAGTTTTAGAGATAAGAAAATGATGTATCCAAGAATCCTCTCATAGTAGTGATTTAAATAACATCAGATTATTTTTTATAGTTATGTTACTGTTTTGTCTATTTTAAAACAGATTACAAATTTGACTAGATTATCTTAAACTAGTCAACTTGCTGTTCTGGAAATCCAAAATTTCAATATTTTGACTTAAGATAATCTTTATCATTTTAAATAATATTTCATATTTAATAATATCCGATAATTGTTAAATATGATTATATAATATAAATTATATACACATTGATTTTATGTTTAATAGTATTATTTAAATAATAATTAAAATTTAAAATAATAATTCAAATGTGAATATTGGATGCCACATTTTGCCCCTTGTAGAAAAAGAAAGAAGGGAGGGAGGAAGAAAGAAGGAAGTTAGAGAAGATGAATGAGGCACACAAGGAAAAAGAAGGTTGGAGAAGAGAGCATTATAGACAGTTGGAGGGAACAGAGCCAGGGCGAGGAGTGGCGGGAGCAGTCGCTGCAGCTTCGTTTTTTTGTTCTTCGTGACCCGTGGAAGAGTTAATCTGTCATGCTCAGTCCAAGGTCCCTTCCTCTCCTTCCTTTTTCATTCTTTCCTTGACCACTGAGAAGTAATCAAACCCTCAGCCTATAGTCTTCATTCAGCTTCATTATTCTATGAACAGCAGCCAGCTGCTAAGGGCAGGAACACCCGGCTTCATCCCCTTCAGAGAAAACGGGGGGGGGGGGGCGGGAGGAAGAGGGAGAGAGAGAGAGAGAGAGAGAGAGAGAGAGAGAGAGAGAGAGAGAGAGAGAGAGACTGCATGGACTGAGGAACTGGTACCCAATTATCCTCCATGGTGTGAGTTGAAGGAATATATCCTCAGAGTCACCCCAGCATTTGTTAGTGCCCCAGAGACTGGGAGAACCTGCAGGAGGTAGATGGCCTGTCTCCTAGTGTATCATCTGTTTATGCTAGTACTTGCAGAGCTCCCTCTGCCATGGCTACAGAGGAAGAAGAGGCCTGCGAAGAGTGAGAGCAGAGGAAGGTGCAGTCATTCATCCTTCACCTTGGTATGGCAAGGATGTGAGTGTTCCCCAACACTAACAGACACTATAGGCTATAGGCAGAGACTTGAGCTGACCTCCAGTGTGCCCCATTTGAAGAATAAGGCACACTGGGCTAGGTACTACTAGAAGTGGGAAGTAAGTCAGAAGGGGTTCTTTATCTGGGAATTCTCAAAGTCCTCTCAAGAACTAGAACGGAAGAACTGGCTGCTTCAAGGGAATGTCAAAGACCAGGTGGGTTTTCAGTCAAAGAAGTCTCAGTGACCAGAACCCCTGACAAACAGTTCTGTAAGATCTGGACCATGCTCCATATTATGTTTTTTTTCTCTCTCTCTCTAAAATCTTTAACATTTAAAGGAATGGGAAGAAGTGTGAAGGAATATGGGAAAGAAATATCCTGTAAGGGAGAATGCTACTGAAGTTTATGAATGAAATAGATCGGATTTTTACTAAGAGACTCAACAAGTTTGTTGCTGGAGTTACTGTTAAGAGGCAGGGAAAGAAAGTCATGTTGTTCAAGGGCAGTGACTGGGAATATGTAAAAATTATTTTGTGTTTGTTTCTCCATGAAGACCAAACTACACATAAACTCATTTAGAATTGTTTTGTCTAGTGTTAACTGTATGAAGCAAAAGGAGTCCGGAGCAGAGAGCAGTGTGAGAATGGCATGGGTGGGAGGCTACTCTGGATAAGTGGGGATGTATCGCTGGGCTAGAAGCATCCATGGGAGGAGCTGCTCATTCCAAAGTGTAGGCCAAGTGCAAGAGGCTTTCTAGATTAAGACTGAGAAGACTCCATGGAGACGGAGTGTGGTCCCAAGGAGAAGTGTGGGCAGTGACCCATGGTCTCTCTGATTATGTCAGCACAGGTCAGTATCAGTATCAGAAAGACTTTAAGGCCAAGTTCCCAAAGCATCTTCAGGCATTCCCTTGGTCCTTGCATCCTTATAGAGAATTCTGAACTTATTAATCTTATTTTATTGAATATATGACATAGATTATGAATGCTTAACCGTTATGGCCTCAATCATAACAAATTACCAAGAGCTCACACCTTTGTTTCTGTATGACCCCTTAGGTTCTAAGAACCTGAACAGTAAGAAAAAATTTTTTATGCTATTCTGATTTTTATTCCGGGGTTCTGTGCCTGAGGATTAAACCCCTGCCACCATGAGTGTGCACGTACCCATGGAGTTGTGGAAGAGGCCCAGAGCTAGGATGAGATAGTTCTTCCATGAAAATAAAACAGCAAGCCTGTTTGTTGTCCTGAAGAGCACATATTAATCCTGCTGACAGAAACAGCTTCTCTGCTAACACGAGGACAATGAATAAGTATTGAAAACACACCGTCCAAAGGTTCTCGTTTCGTGGCTATGGTTTAAGACCCAGAATAAGAAGCCTTTTCTCCTTAGCTTTAAACGCCAGAGAAGGAAATCTTGGTCAAGAGCTGTCCTGCCTCTCATTTGAGCCCAGCCCCATAAGCACAGTAAGGAATGCGCAGACCGCCAGGGACGTGTGCTTCGCTCCCCTGCTCCAATGTTCCCATCTTCTTCTCTAATATGAGTTACAGGCTGCCTGGCACAATCCCTACACCTCTTTCTGCTACACTTATGCAAATAGTCGCTCTGAATCCAACATGACACCTTTTAGTTAATCCTGTAACATTAGGTATTGTAGCTGTCTGGTGGAAGAAACAGATAAAAAGATTCTGTTCGATATGGAAAGCACATGGAAAACGGAGGCTTATGATTAGGATATCAGTTATCGCCGTCATCATTACAGCAGTAGATTTCCTTGGGTTCTTGTGGGAAATTACTTTCTTAGGTACATTCCTGGGAATTATTTCCTGTGTCCCATTAGCTCTGCAAGATGACACTCTAAAGTGACAGACACAGATTCTATTGTTTTCTTAGAGTACTTTGTAGCTGCTCTCGGGGTTCCTTGTCTGAAGGAATATTATATTCTCTTTGAATATTACCTGAGAACATGATTCATAGTTTAGTCTTAAATTTTCTTAAGTCACAATGACTAAGAAGAAAGCCTGTTCTGGAAGGAAGAGTTACACACCGCAGGCCAGGCAATCCTTGTTCTCAACCTCACTCTGCAATTATCTGGTAAAGTTCTTCCGCTATCGCGTCTGCTTCTGTAACTCACTTTCACACTCCTTTTCTGGTTTATGTCTCCTAGGGAACTCCCCCATAGCTACCAAATATTAGCTAGGTAACTTAAAGTTCTGTGGCTGAGACACAAAGTAGGTGTAAAAAAAAAACTTTGGAATAGAATACGCCGGCCAGGACTCCGCTGCTCTGCTGGTCAGTGCAGTGTGGGTCAGCCATAGAGTTTGCTCGTGCTTGGCTTGCTGAGGTTCACTGTGTAGAATGGGTGTAACCAGAGGGTGGGGCAGGGTTGAGGCAGGCACCTCCTGTTGCTTACTCTCCAAGTGCTTTCCTATGCAGAGCATATCGTTTCCTTAGAGCCAGCTGGAGTGTGGTGTGGGAAAGCTGAAGCAAGGGCTGGCAAGCGCGAGGCCTCCGAGATCAGAGAGGCAGCGCACTTTGGAATCACTGAGAGATCTTGGCTAAAGACTTAAGACAAGATTATTAGAATGGGAGTAAAATCCCTATAGTGAAGAGAGAAGAAAGGAGGGGGGAGGGAAGCGGGAGAGGGAAAGGTAGAGCAAGAAAGCAGGCAGGCACGGAAAGAAACCCAAGAAAAATGTTTGTTTTGGTTTGGTTTGGTTTGGTTGGGTTGGGACAGGGTTTCTCTGTGTATAGCCCTGGACATGCTGAAACTCACTCTGTAGACCAGGCTGGACTCAAATCCAGAGACTGCTTCCTTCTGCCTCCTGAGTGTGGGATTATTAAAGGCGTGTGCTACCATCTCCCAGCTTGTATTTAAAAGGTTTAAACACAGCCAGTGAAACTTTCTATCTTCCCTCCTCAACCTCCCAAATGGCCACCAGTCTGTGCACTAAGATTTTCATGGTGGATTTGAAGAAAGTGGCTAACACAGGAATGTTTCATACAGTTTGCAGCCATAGAAACAGACTTTATCTGTACAGAGTATAAACAGCAACAGCCATCTCTTCAATATTTGGTTTTAAGGGCAGTTCAAGGACTTCTGTGGCTGACACATTTGAGACAACTTTCAATGGTCTTACCCATTGTATAGTAAAAACTGAGACCTACATATGTTATCTCATAGGAATACTCCAAATATTTTCCACTTAAAATGGAACATTCTCATAACTATAAACTTGAGAATGCTTATGTGCTGAGTGTGCATGGTAACAACTCAATAAATACAGTTTGATTTCCTCCTTATTGTCAGGAAATCACATTACCATTGTTTGGGTCTGTCCTGCACAGCACAGTTATCATATCTTCCCCCCACCCCCGCCAACCTCCCCGCACTGAAACAGTAAGAAAGGCAAGCAGTGACTGCTCAATGTAACACAAGTAAACACGAATCAAATATATTTACAGTAGTTCACCCGGATGACTTTGTAAATCCATTTTTGGATGTTTAGGACAGGAAGTAAAATGCACAAGAAGGTAATAAAAATCTGTATCATCAAAGCTGGCAAAAGATAATAGCAACTTGTAGAAAGTGTGAGAGCCTAGAAACTTTAGAGCTGAGCCATGTTCCTTGTGGGAGCTTGAGTGGCTAAGGGGGGGAGGGCATGATGATTACTGACATTCTCAACTTTAATATTTTTCTCACCAAATATGACAATCGACAGAAGGTGGGATGAGAAGCCACCAAAAATGGATTTTCACCCCAATTAGATGTGAACAATATGTTCTCTGTGTGGTAAATTCCTGTGCATACGGCTGACTAGGATGCCAGCAATTAATGGGGTGCTGTGGTTAACACTGTTCCTTAGAAGCAATGGAAATGTCAAGTCAGACCCTGACTGTGAGTGGGATGTCACCAGGGCCAGGCCAGCAGCTGGTGGTCTTGACACCTTACAGAACCCTGCGAGGAGCCTTTGCTTGGGTGAAGTCATCCCAGCAAATGATCTGGCTCTGAGCGCACATAGGTTTGAAACTCTGAAGTCTTTATCAGCTCAGAAGAATAGATGTGCTTCACAGTGGCAGATTCGCGTAAATCAAACACACAAAGTGGATGTCTAAAATTGAATGCTGATTTATTGATTTTTAATTGGAAATAAAATTGCCTCACTACCCCTCCAAAAAACCTTTCATCCATATCCAGCCCTTTATAGACCCATAAGATGTCAAATTATCGCCTGAAGCTTAACTGATAAAAGTAAAATCAGAAGAGTTAAATAGATATTCCTAAACTATGAATGTATCTCAAGACAGTGAGTTATGTGGGTATAGAACCTCTGCTTGTGTCTCTCTGTTTCTGTGCCTTCCTGGTCACTGTATGTGAAGACTAATTTAACATCCACGATTCTTTGTCTCAGTCTTAAGGGTCATGGGAAGAGCATAGGAGAGTTTTACTTTTAACTTTTGCTCGAATGAGATATAATCTAATAAATACAGAATAAAGAAGAAGAACAAGGTTCGTAAGTACAGATTCATCACCATGTGAAAGGGCATCAATAAAAGCCACATGTAGCCTCTGGAGGTAAAAAGAGGAATGAAATTGAGTAACATCATTATATATATGAGGAGGGTGAACTGCCCTCTGTCCACTGATAAAGCTAGAGAAGACTGTCCAGTTTTACACAAGGGGAGATGTCCACATATGGAGGCCTGAAAATCATTCTGAGACTGAGAAAAAACATAGAGATAGAGATGCCGTCATTGTCATCATTATCATCATCATCATCATCACGCCTCTTATGGCCTAGATGAAATGTTCACAAGCACTATCCATACAATCTTCCTTGGATCCAAGGCTTTTGTATGCCTTAGCAGCAGTCAAGTGTTTTCCATTAAAAATCAGTGAGTTGGTGTCTTGGCTTTCACAATAAGTGGCCGACCAGCAGTGTAGGTGAAGTGAAACTCTGCAGTGTCTTTTATCTGGCCGCCCTCTGCATTGATAGGGAGCCCATCCTGAACGTGCAGTTTCACCTTTCTCATCCCATGATGGCTTTATTTTTTTTCCCTTGTATGTTTAGTAAGGTGAGACATCAGATGAAGGCTGATGAAGAGAGTAGAGGAAAGGACTTAGGCCTTGCTCCTAGTCCACTTCCACATTTCCCTTCCCCAGATGGAGCCTAAATTGTTGTTAAGCAGCTGCTTCTGAGGAGTACAGAGTATAGGCATTCTTGACCGTGATTGACCCTTGAGTCAGTTACACTTTGAGGGATGGCCTAGAACAGATTGAGTCCAAACTGCCCAGATTCATGTCTATTACCAAGAAAGAAGGCCCCCTCCCTCCATTTCAATAAGCACATTTTAAAGAACACTATGCTGTCATCCGATGAGGCTCCTGCCCCAGGCCAAGTGTCTGTCTAGCTGGGGAGCTCAGATGTTACACTTTAGGAAAATGCCTGGTTCAGATGAAGAAGAGTCTGGTCGTGCATTGAATATGTAAGAAGAGCAACAGGGATGACCTGTGTGCCAGGGAGAGCTTGTCCAACCTGTGTGCCAGGAAGAGCATGGGCTTTGAAGCCTTATGGACCTCACCTCACCTCATCACAGCACGCACCACCCTTTCGATCACCTCACTGCGGCTTCTTGGCTTTCCTCTCATCAGCCATTGAGGGAAGCAGATATCCAACTCAGAGAGTTAATGAAAGCATCGCTGAATGGGAAGCTGTTAGCAGAGTACCACCACCATGCCCTGTCGGCTGTCGCCATCCAATCTCACCTCCCTTCCTCCTGTCCTGCAATGTTTAATTATAACCAGGTGACAAAGAAGACTTGAACCTGATAAAAGGGATAAAAGCTTCCCTTCTGAGTTGATTGAATGTGTCCCTCATGTTAATGTGGTTGCCCCTTAAAACCCCCCAAAAGAGCTCGTTCTCAACCAGTCTGCAGACAGCCCTGCAGGGCATCTTTCCCCATGATTCATTTAGTCAGCCTGTGCTAGCCGTGATCACCCATAAGAGAGGCGGAATGGTTCAGTTCTTCAATGAGGAGAACATTTTACTCTCCCTCTGTGACAGTAATGGCCCTTTGCCCTCGAGGAAAGAGAGAACAGGGGCTGCCAAGTTATTGGGAAGTTTATCTATATAGCTCTGCTCTTTTCTACTTCTATGTGTTTGAGCTCAAGAGACTGACTTCGTGCTATCTATCTTTAATGGTATTTCTTAATTTCCCAGTATTTCCAAGGCTAGGAAAAGTAGACACATCACTTATTTTTATGTTCTTATTCATCAGATCATTCTAGATGCACTCAGCTGAACTTTAGTTTTTCCATGGTTTCATAGTTAGGTGACTATCTTGCACCCTCTAACACACTGATTTCTTTATCTTTTGTATACACCCTGGATAGCATACATTCATTTCTATGGTGATTTGACATTTTTTTCTAAGGAGAATCTAACCCAATCTCACTAAACTTGTTTAACTTTAAGAACTGTGATCACCTAAGGGCCTGGAACATTAAATGAGAATTGAAAAACAAGGGTGTAAAATTTGGAAGTTATCTTTTTCCCCCACTAGGAATACAGATAAATAATTAAATTATTTCCAACAGTGTAGACAAAGCCTAGATTTGACTAGGCCCAACAATAGTAAGGGACACAATAAAAACACTGTCATCTTGGCCAACAGGGAAGGTATCTGGTATATACACACACATATATATATTCTTCAAATATGTATTTGCTGAGCCAATTTCTAAACAGAAAGTATTGAGACAGAATATGTTTGTGATATACTTACAGATAAATCTAAATTGGAAGATGCTGATCATTGATTTTGAAGCAAGAGGTAATGATCTGCTACAGTTAGTACCTAAACCTCAAAAGAAGCCATTATTTTTGTAGTTGGATCTAAACTCTGGTAAAGCTTTTCAAGTCTTATTCAATACCCGAGTGACTCCAAGGTGAGAAATGCCTTAAATCAGTAACCAGTATTCTAAAGTGACTTTTATGTCATTCCTCAGGTGGCAGCCTGGAGACTCAGTGCCATGTGACTTTCAGTCAAGCCCAGACAAGCTGTCACCATGGAGAGAGAGAGACAGAGAGAGAGAGAGAGAGAGAGAGACAGACAGACAGACAGACAGACAGACAGAGAGAGACAGAGAGACAGAGAGAGACAGAGAGACAGAGACAGAGAGACACCGAGAGAAATCCTGAACCCATGGGAGTGAGAAAAGGCTACCCACATGGGATTCAATTGCTTTTCACCAGTTATTTCCCATCACGTGGATGCCTCCCCAACCAATTTCTTGCCCCCTGCTAATGCTTTCACTGCCAGCACAGCAGAGAACAAGAACGTAACGATTGGTATATGTTGGTGGATGTTGTACAGACTGAAACCGTGTGAGCTTTTCTATTTCTGTTCACCATGAAAGAGGGCACATGGAGCAGGGAGCTTTCGACAGCTCTAATGGGCCCTTTGGCCAGAAATGGACTGATACCTGCAGGATCCAGAAATTGTTATTTAGGATGACCTTTAAATGTGTTGCACTATGGATAATTAGAACCTAAATTAGATTTCCGAGAGGCAGTATAGCAAGTTGGCTGAGGACCAAGCCCCGGACCAGAATCTTGATTCTCTGCCTTTATTAGGATTGTGCCCTATTAGATGCGTTTTTTGGGGTTGATCCTTTAGCCTCGTGTTGCCTGAGTTTCCTCGCTGTCTACTTTATATGACCAGCTTGTGGTGGAGCATAATGTTAATTTTCAAAGTATTCAAATGTGTCAGGCTCATGACAGATGCAATTTAAATGTTTACTATGACTTCATAGCTAATATCAGTCTTGCTTTTTATATGCCGACACAAAACACTTGGCTAGAGGAATGGCTTTAACGCAGTGGAGTTACATAACATAGTGTGAGAAACAATAACTGCAGTGAGCACAGAATTAATATATGTGATAAGTAGGTATTGCCAAGTTTTAAAGAACTCACAGAGAGCACTGTCAAATACAGTACTTCCTTCAGTGAGTGCGACCCAAATAAATCAACCACTTACTCTCCCCCCCCCCGCCGCCCCGTACTGTGGTCAGCAATGTCTGTGGCTTCCTTTAATCTCCCCAGCAGGTCTGCACACTGTGTTTTATTATCGTCTTACTTAAGTCACAGACAAAGAGAACAGTCACATAGAAAATCAGTGAAACTCAAGCCATAAGTCTGAGTACTCTGAAACAAACGCACTTTCACATCTGAGTGGGATATCCTTTAATGGTTCAGGAAACATGACCCATGACAGTGCTGTCCCACAAAGACACCAGTAGGGATAGATACTACTGCTAATACCTGCATTTATTTATTATTTATTTATTTATTTATTTATCTATCTTTTATATCAAACATGTGTTGAGTCTAATGATAACTCAGGTGGGAGCTACATTAATAAACGAAGTTGATTAAAATTTCTTCACAAATATGCTCTATCTATCTATCTATCTATCTATCTATCTATCTATCTATCTATCTATCATCTATCCATACTTGTGTGTGTGTGTGTGTGTGTGTGTGTGTGTGTGTGTGTGTGTAAGAATTCAGGATAGAAATTACATGAAGAAAATCACTTTTTAAAAATTTCTACTTCTAACAAAGTGGTTGCTCATTTAATCTTTTACTCTAACTCTAAGGTTAAAAATCTGCTAGGCCACATCAAGTGTAACATTGTAAATGCTATAAATGCTAGTATATTGGATTATTATCTATGTTTCCTTTATGGGGGCAATTATCAGATGTATCACATCTACAGAAACTACAAATCTACAAGGCATTTTATACATTTCATGATTGAAGTGTGCTGTTTGAGATTGTCTTGTTATGTGGTCTATGCATTCCTGGAACTATGAAGCTCAGAACGAATGGCCTTGAACTCTTGTCAATTCTCCTACCTTAGCTTAAGTTACTGTGACCAGTTGAAAATTTCTTACTTTTTAACTTTACCTAAACACACACACACACACACACACACACACACACANGTCAGCCCGTAGCTTTTTCATATTTATCACACTTGGGATGTAACAAGCCTCTATTGACTTTGTGCATTTTTTCCCCTTTACCAACTGTTGGAGATTTGGGGCTGTGTTTTCAAGTATTTCCCTTCCTGCATTCTTTCACCTTATCCTGGGAATCCAATTATACACACCCTAAATGCTGTGATTCCCTGGTTGACTCCTCAGTTTTCTGAATGCTTTCTTTGGTTTATTTCAATTTTTTTTGAGGAGGTGCATTTTTGATTGGAAATTTGGGCACACTCTCCCCCCTGTCCCCCCCCTCAGTTACATTTATTTATGGTATTGCCATTACATTTATTTATGGTCTTGCCATAGGGCTTTCTAGCCTCAAACTGATGTCCCTCTTGCCTCAGTCTCCCAAGTTCTGACATTTATGGGTGGTTCTGCTATCAATAGTCTACTGTTTCTTTTCTTTCACCATCAAGTTCACTGACTATTTTCATGTTCAATTCTGCTTCTCTCGACACCAACCCAATGCCTTTCTTCAGCTTCATAGATTTCGTCTTTGCAGTGTGCGCATGCACACATGTGTATAAATATGCAGGAGAAACCAGCAATCAGTGAAATGTCTTTGACCTGACATTTTCAGACAGAGTCTCACATTAAACCTAGAGTATGCTATTTGGCCTCACTGGCTGGCCAAAAAGCCCAGAGATCCCCGGCTTCCTGCACATAACACTGGTGTATGTCAGCATACCTGGCTGTTTACATGGGTTCTGAAAATCAGAACTCATCTCCTTTACCCACTGAGCCAACTCCCTGGTCCAAGTTTTAGAACTTTTCGTTTCCCTTTAATGATTACTGCATCTCTACTTGGACTTCTTACCATTTTCTCGATTACTGACATATTTATCCTTATGTCATGGGCAGTTATAATAGTGACTTAGGGTTTCCAGTGCTGTGAAGAGACACCATGGTCAAGGTAGCTCTTATAAAGGACAGCATTTAACTGGGGCTGGCTTACTGGTTCTGAGGTTCATCCCATTATCATAGTAGAAAGTATGCCAGTGTCCAGGCATGCGCCGTGCTGGAAGAGCTGAGAGTTCTACATCTGTTTCTGAAGGAAAAGAAGAGAAGTCTGACTTTCTGGCAGATAGGAGGAGGGTCTCATTGCTCACCCCCACAGTGACACACTCCCTCCAACAAGGCCACACCTCCAAAAAGTGCCACTCTCTGGGCGAACTATATTCAAACCATCAAAGAGCTACTTTAAAATTTTTGTACGTCATCAGTAGTACCAACTTATTCCGTGAAATTCTGTATCCCACAGGTTCAAATGTTTATATGTGTTCATATGCTTCCTTTCCCTTTGGTAAAATGTCACCCCCTTGAATAGTGATGGATTTTATGGCTATGAATAAATTGTACAACTGTTCAATTATGGAATTGAAATATGAATTTTCAAATTCAGTAACATATGTTATGCATCCTGGACATTGTCAATGTTGTGTTGTATGTTTTGCTGTAGTCTTTTAAGGGTTTTGTTTTTATTTTTTTCAAATTTTCTCAAATTTTTAGTAATTTTGTGGTGCTGGGACCTGAACTCGGAGCCCATTTGAGCCAGGAATGTAATTAATTGCACCTCCAGTCTTTGCTCTTTGGCTTCAGCGGATCATAGATTTGGCTGGCGTCCAGTTCCAAGTTCTACATCTTATATGGAACTCAATCATAGTTTAAGTTCTTTGTATCATTTTTTGAATTTTTATGGCACTTTATAATCTTCTAGATTTATAAAGTATCTTGTGATATAATTTTCAGTTGTACAAGGATGCCTTAGCTCCATGTAAACTTACAGATGCATTGATCTTAGTAATTCTCTGCAATTGTGTATTAGTATTGTAACTCTGCTTCACAATGTTTACATCAACCCAGTAGTGACCCATTTCTTGCGAATATTTGGGTCTCTAGGCAAGTGCTGATCCCTATTCTAGGTGTATGGAGGACAAGCTAGAAAGTCTTGGGGAAGTAAGAAGACTTGGGAAAGAAATGAGTCTTTCACTGTAGGTCTGGCTGAAGTTTCTTACCCACTGAGAGCCAAGAATTCCAGTCCAGTTAACAAATTAGCCCTAAATGTTGCTTACATAGAGCTACAATTTCTTTCATGAAGAAGTACCCAAGGAGCTAAAGGGGTCTTCAACCCTCTAGGTGGAAGAATAACCATGAACTAACTAGTACCCCCTGAGCTCATGTCTCTAGCTGCATATATAGAAGAGGATGGCCTGGTTGGCCATCAGTGGGAAGAGAGGCCCCTTGGTCATGCAGACTTTATATGCCCCAATACAGGGGAATGCCAGGGCCAAGATATGGGAGCGGGTGGGTAGGGGAGCAGGGCCGAGAGGGTGGGAGGGTATAGGGAACTTTCTGGATAACACTTGAAATGTAAATGAAGAAAGTATCTAATAAAAGTTGGAAAAAAAAGAAATACTTCAAATAAGGACGTTAAGATACCTGGACGGAGGAGTAACACCTCTTTAATCCCAGTATTCAAGCATAGACCTAGGAGGAGAGAGGAGGGTTTCTGTGTGTTTGAGGACAACTTGGTCTACACAGTGAGACAATTGTACATCAAATAAGTGAATGGTTAAAATAACAACAAACCATGCCTAAGGCACAAAAGTACGTGACCAATGTAGCTTTCTCTCTTCCTGGCTATGAACCTATGGTTTTCTCATAATCACGGGGGAAGATTACAGACTTCATTGACACTAAGAGATATGTCACAGGGAGACAGCACAGTGATACAGCACTTGCCTAGCATGTTCTAGGACCTAGGTTCAATCCCTAGTATCCCAGCACACACACACACACACACACACACACACCACACACACACACACACCACACACACACACACACACGATGGTCAGTATATGTTTGATGCCAGGGTTGTGTCTCAGTTGCTTATCTAACACGCACAAAGCCCTGGGTTCAATTCCCAGCACCAAAGGAAACAGAGTGCAGTACTATAAACCACTAATGCCAACACTGAAGGAAGTAAACCTGGAGAATGAGAAAGATCAGTGTTTGCTTTGGCTATGTAGTAAGCTCTGCATTAGCCTGGAATATATGAAACCCTGTCTCAAAAAGTAAAACAACAACAATAACATAAATAACAATAACAAGAATATCTATGTCTATAACACCACAATACAACTCTATTAGTAAGTAATAGTCATTTTTTTTTTTTTTTTAAGAATTGTATGTTTGTGCTTGGGCTCTTGGATTAAAGTGCTTGCCACAGAGGCAATCGGGCTGGTGCTTGGAACCCCAAACCCATTCCTGATTGTCTTGGAAGCCAACATGCTTGTGATTCCAGCTTCAGAAGGCAGAGACAAGGGATTTTTGTAGCAAGCCTGACCCATGAGCTCTGAGTTTTACTGAGAGACCATGCCTCCACGAATAAGACAGCCAGCCAATGAAGTAGAGCCCAGATATCCACTTTAAGCTTCCTTATAAATGTGTGTGCCCACATACATACGAATATGCATATACACATGAATGTATTCATACGATACAAACATGAAAAATGAAAAAACATCGAGGAAAGGTCTCATTATGTAGCTCTGTCTGGCCTGGAACTTGCAGTGCAGACTATGCTGGCCTTGAACTCACAGAACTCAACCTGCCTCTGCCTCTGGAGTGCAGAGATTAAAAGCATGTACCACTGTATACAGCAAAAGTCATAGATATTTATGGTACTGTAATTTAGAGTTTAATTTTGGCTAAAAACTTGGAAACAAATGAATCTTGACTTCTTTAATTATAAATTGATGTACATTTTATGTAAGGGTAGGATGACTTAGCTCTTTATGCCGTATGCAGGGGTAAGCAATATATGTGATGTTTTGTAGATTAAAGACAAAGCCATCCTGAGCCCATTGTTTGCCTTGGAGTTAATAAGCAGGCTGCCATCACTGCCTAATACACCATCATCTCAGTGTTAAAGAATGGCAGTTTAGGTGACCTAGCTCTTTTAAAAACCCTCTTACTCAACTATTCAATACTTGCCATGTTTACTCCATGTAGCTATTTTGATATTTGATAGACTGCTTCTGTTTCCTGTAGCTCTATCCAAGATTATGTATGTGACACATATAAAATACTTACTGATATTACTAGTCAAGACTATTGAGACGTTTCTTCTAATGAACATTATTTTAAAAGTAATGATTGACAAAAATATTTTTGCTGTCTTAATCTTTCCCTGTGTTTTGCAAACTGGGAATTTTGCTACTAAGTATTGTAACAGAAAATAATCATTTCTGCCTTCTCGTTGTCATTGATACTTTGACAATTATCAAAAATCTTGACATTTTATTTCAATCCACGTGAAGGATGAATATATGGTTTTTAGTAAAGGCCGTTAGCTACATCCAGAATGGCAGAAATCACTTTGACAGTTTAAAGACTGTACATAAATGATATTTGTAAGGGGAAATGTAAGACTTTGTAGTAAACAAAGGAGATTACCACATATATTCAGAGCAGTACTTGACTTTGGGTGGATTATTGAAGCTTTAGGCTCATGCAGATTTGTCTTTAAGCCATTTACAACTCTATAGAGTCGACTTGTAAAAAGCAGGAAACAAAAATATGGCATAGCCTTTTGTTTAGTTTACTTTTGTTTCAGACAAGGTCTCACTATGAACCCCTGGCTAGGCTCCAACTCCATATGTAGACTGATGTGGCTTGGCAAACACAAGGATCCACCCGGAACATGCAGAGAACCCCTTGTCTCTGCTTCTCAAGTACTGGGCTTAGAGGCTTGACCCACCATCACCGCCATTATTCATGGTGTGCTGATGAAATGTGATCAGCCAGCTTTCTGCTTCAGCCACCTGTGACCATGCTGTTCCCACCATTATGAATTTTAAACTTCTGAAATCATCCTGTATCTAATGCTGGAAAGAAAATACAAAATCTTATGATTTTGTATCTTTTAGACACAAAGATTTAGTATTTATGTACTATGCTCATTCAAAAGGAGCCAGAGCAGTGTCAAAGGAGATGCATCTCTAAAGGGTATCCTACTTTAAGAGCCTTTTGGATAACTAAGAGTTCATTTGGCCAGAACACAATATATAGATGGAGCTAATTTAGACATTGAAGAAGGTGATAGTTCTTTATCATCTGAATACAGCATTGACAGATTTGGTCAAAGAGTCACAGACTCCTTCCATCTTGAGACTAAGGGATCACAGGTAATCTTTGATTGTAATTTGGTTTCCAAAGAGTGTAGACAAAGAGTGCTATAAATTACACGAGAATTGCAGATGTCTGTGACTTTTTCTTCATGATGTCTTGTGACAAATAAAGTCAGATCAGGTTAGAATGTGTTGTAACAGCTGACGTTTCCCACAACCAGACAGCAATTAAATATGAGACTACTTCAAGATCAACTTTAACACTAGGAAACTAGTAATAGGTATGCCCAGGTACTGTTCTAAATCTACCTTAGGATCTCCTGGGCATGATTGCAAAGGTCCTTTTCTTTTAGGAGGGGTGTGTTCTTGCACTGAATCTGCTGGGTGTGACTATAGGGTGGTCACGAAGCAAGAAGGGGTTCTAATTTTGGAAATGAAGGAAATATTGATTAGTAAACTCCTCCTTGAAACTATAAAGATCCTGCTGGCCATGTTCATCACAGAACAAAAACCCCTAGAGGATTTCACCCATCAAAAACTATGGCTAACAAAGCATTGGATTGTGGAATGCAAATTGCCTTTACTGCTCAGGAGATGGCAAACCAAAAAGTGTGGACAGTTAGGAAGCCAAAGTTATGTTGGAGAGGGATATCTTTTGTCAAACCGTTAAAATTTAAGAATGATCTGCATAATGGATCCAAATTTTTGAAGGAATAAAATGTGTATATTTTGCCATGTACATATGTTGCCATAACATGACTTAGTACTATGCCAAACAAAGAAGTAAAGGATAAAAATATATATATAAAGAAAATAGCTTTTAATGAAGACAACTATGTATACTCAGTTTGCTTATGTATGTGAGCAGTGTGTGCGCCATGTGGAGGCCAGATGGCAGCCAGTTCTCAACCTGTGGGTCGCGACCCCTTGGGAAAGGCAGAACCACCCTTTCACAGGGGCTGAACACCAGATATCCTGCATATCAGATATTTACATTAGGATTTGCAGCAGTAGCAGAATTATAGTCATGATGTAGCAGCCAAAATACTTTTAAAGTTGGGGGTGACCACAACATGAAAAACTATTTTAAAGGATCTCATCATTAGGAAGGTTGAGAACCACTGTGCTAGGGCAACGTGATGTGTCTTTCTTATTCTTTCGGCACTTTTTTTTAAAGACAGGATTTCTCAGTGAATTTGTATCCATCAATTGGCTGATTGACTGGCCTGTGAGCCCCAGGGGTCCTCTTGTTTAAGACTCCCGAGAACTGGGCTCCGGGCCTGGGTTACCATGCCCAGATGTTATGTCTGGGCTGAGGATCAAACTCAGAAACTCTTGCTTCAGCAACAAGCAGTTTAACCCCCCCGCCCCCCCCTCCCCATGTAATTCCCTAGGCTCTCAGCTTGTGTTTGCATGAGAATCATATCTTTATGGTTTTTTTTTTTTTGAATTAGCATTCAATTTGTGCTTCCTTGGGCTTAGCCTTCTGTGAAAAAAAAAAAAAGCCTTAAAAATGAATGATTTAAGTTCAGATGGAATTTAGAATAATCCAAATGGTGGAATGATAATCCATTAAAGACAAACCAGAGGCCATTTTCTTTCCCAGGCTTGAAGTATCGAAGCATTCAACGAAAGAAAACATACCATAGGGTAGCAGAACTGAGTGTAGCAGAATGTCACTAGCAATCATTTCATTGACTTTTTTTCCAGTCGTGCTTGGTTCTACTCTGGGTCTCTGTCTGGGCTGAGTCTCTGGGCCTCTGGTTCCTGGACATCTAGGCAGTGACAGGCATGAGATCCCTCTAATGACATTCTGCTATGCTCGTAGACTGGAGCCTAGCATAACTGTGATCAGAGAAGCTTCATCCAGCGACTGATAGGAAGAGATGCAGAGACCACAGTCAGACATTAGGCAGAGCTGGGGAAAACCCACAAAAGAGGAGGAGGAAAGATTTTAGGGGCTAGAAGGGTCAAAGACACCAGGAGAACATGACCCACGATATCAACTAACTAGGGCTTATATGGTCTCACAGAGACTGAAGGGACAATCAGGAAGGCTGTCTATATCTGACCTAGGCCCTCTGCATGTGTGATGATTGTATAGCTTGGTGTTTTATAGAACTCCTAACAGTGGGAGCAGGGGCTGTCTCTGATGCTTTTGCCTGCTTCTGGGACCCTTTTCCTTCCTACTGGGTTGCCTAATCTAGCCTTGATATGAGGTATGCGCCTAGTCATTTTGTAACTTCTTGTGCCATGTTAGGTTAATATCTCTGGGAGGGCCACTCTTTTCTGAAGGGAAATGAAAGAGAAGTGTATCTGATGGAGATGGGGTTAGGGACTGAGAGAAGAGGTAAGAGAGGAAACTGATTGGTATGTAACATATAAGAGAAGAAAAATGAATACATTAAAAAAAGATAACAGAATTGGCTCAGATTTATTTTGATATTATTAGGAAGGTGTATGGCTAAGTCATGTTTGTATTGAATCTGCTACATGTGCCTTTTAATATTGTTTCTTATTCTGCTCATCTTAAAGTTTACTGGTTACCTCATGACCAGAAATTGTGAGTACTTCCGATACTCTGTATCAATAAAGGGGCCTCAAAACAGCTGGGCGTGGTTTATTTTATTTGCAAGGCTCCTGAATGTAAGACACACCTTCAGGAAGACACTAAGAATGGAAGTTTGTGAATCCTGGCCCCTTCTTCTGTTGCAGAGTGTAGGGAGTGTAGGGAGCTGTTTCCCCATTACTGCTGCTTACCCTACATGCTCAGCCTTTCCTTATGCTCAGGGCTAGAGGTTCCGGAAGTGTTGGGATGAGTTATTCAGACAAGATGTAGCCAAATATCCACAAAACATGCATAAAAAAATATATATATCAAAATCTTACAGTGCAAAACACATCACCACAGCCCCAAACCAGTAGGTAAAACACTAGGGAAGTTTGGTAGTTCCAGGGATCAGAAGGCTGGGCCTTGACTTGGCAAGTTCTCTGCCACTGAGCTACATACATCTCCAGCCAAGCACCGGATTTTAGTTAAATCCTGTCTTCCTGTTACTGACAGGATAAACTAGGGCACACAATATAATGCCTACAATAACTCCGGCTGCCTGAGCTTCCCATCATTTCCCGTGTGCTGGGTGATGGACGGGTGCCCTTGGCTTCGGTCCTTAGGCCCACCCTCTTGCTTTTGAACACAACTAGACCTTTGGGGGCCTAAGTTCCTGCACAGCTCTAGTAATCCCTTGCGGTGTTGATTCTTACTGATTTCCTTTTAGCCGAAGATGAGGAAAAGAGGGGAAAGCCACTGCTCTCTATTCAGATTCCTCTTCCAGTCAGGCACTGCCCTGTCTTTCCAGTGTAGTCCTGTTCTCCCCACAAAAAAGCTTGAATCAATTACAAGCCAAAATATTAGTCCTCTTTCTTAATATTCAAACCCTGCCTCTAGGAGAAAAGAAATATGCCTATCCCATTATCCTCTGCAAGGAAGAAAGCAAAGAAAAGGAAAAACAGTTAGATTTTGCATTATTACGCTAGATACAAAATTGGTGTCATGACATCCTTCATCAGAAGGCTTCAGGCAGTGGAAACTTTGATACTGGAGCTAAAAACTTGCCTGAATTATCCTGTTTTTCTTAGGTTCTAAAAACAGGAAAACATTTTCTCGTCTAGAAGCCCTTACACAAATAGCTTGAGGTCTAATGTGCATTCTGGAGTTAAATCATTTGTAGATGTTAGACTGGCAACATACATTCATATGCATAAGAACATACCTGACTTCTTGAGTGTCTGGGCAGCACTCTTCCGTCAGAAGTATGCCTCTCTCTGTGTATGTATGTGTGTGGTGTGGTGTGGTGTGTGTGTGTGTGTGTGTGTGTGTGTGTGTAAGAGTGCACATGCACATGTGTGTGTATTATAACAAACATGAGTATTCACATTTTACAGGTCAAAGACTATGAATGTTTTCTTGTTAATTAAGATAAGATTTTGTTACTAAATGATTTCGGGTGACACTTTATTTTGCTATCAAGAAAGTTAAAAATTACTTCAGATTTCTTGAGTTTTTTGGATTTTCAAACTTTGAATAAATCATGTTGGCTTTTTCCTGAGTTTTAAAAATTCAGTTAAAATATTCATTATCTGTTTAATAAAGAGTTCAGAAGAGACTCAAATTATGAATGTTGCAATCATTGCTTCTATTTTTATTTAACAATGTTAACTATATCTTAAGCTGTATGTGTATCTTCATGTTTCTGCATGTATGATGTACATAATATCAGGTCCTTAAAACTTGTTGAAGCTTCTTGGTAAGTAGCATGTAGTTCATTATTACAAAATTCTTAGTTATCCTGGGCAGTAGTGGTGCATGCCTTTTTATCCCAGCACTCAGGAGACAGAGGCAGTGGACCTCTGAGTTCTAGGACAGCCTGGTCTACAGAGTGAGTTCCAGAACAGCCAAGGCTACATAGAGAGAAACCCTTTCTCAAAAACCAAACCAACCAACCAAACAAACACCCCACTCAGATTCTCATTTCTATTAAGCTATTTATTATCAGAGTACTATTCACATTCTTATTTTTTCAAACATCATCTATACTTCTTTTAAATCTGCTTACTCTGTTTCTGTCAGAGAAAACTACCTTGAACAGCCCTCTCTAAACTGTCAGTTCTTGGAATTCTGAAGTTTATTTTCTCTTTAATAATTAATACTTGACATTTAATGGCTTTAGCAAGAATGACATATTTTTCTTTAACTCTTGTTTGTTTTATTCTTTCTTCATTCCCCCCCACCCCCTGCCTTTTGCCCCTAGTTCCTACTCTCCCTCCCTCCCTCCCTAGCTGTTTGTTTATTTTATCTGACAGATCCTCCTATAGTTCAGTCTGATCTCTAATTCACTACTTAGTCAAAGATAACTTTGATCTTCTGAGGTTTTGGCTTCCACTGTTCCAGGCTGGGATTAGAGGCATAGGCCATGACACTTGATTTATGTCAGGATGGGGAGCAAATCAAGGAAGGCCTCATGGTTGATAGGCAAGCACTCTACCAATTTACCCACACCCCAGTCTGTAGTCCTCCTTCTCCCCCTTTTTCATTTCTCTTCCCTTCTTGTATTGTCCCTCCTCTTCTTTCTTTTCCCTTCTTTCACCTCCCTTACTACCCCCCCCAACCGCACCTTTTCACCCCCTTGTCTTTCCCCCTTTCACTTCCTATTCCGGCTCTTTCCTTCCATTTCCAGCCTAGCTTTGGTTTTCCTCTTACGTGGCATATGAGAACGTTATATTTGTGTTACACTCCTCTTTTTGAACCTACCTGGGTGTCCTTTGGTTTAACACACACATTACGTTAAATAACAACACTTAGCACTTCTTTGCCAGAAACAGAGCTTTGTTGTTTTATAAGTTAACTTAAATATTTTTCTCATTCATATTTATTGTAATTGCTGGTGTTTAGAATTATTTCTGTCTTCTCAATGAAGATTTCAATTTATTATGATCCTTAGCACTTCTCATTAATTATATTGTTTAAAAATCTGGGTTTTGGGCACTTTTTATAATGTTAATTCTTTCCCCTTTAACTGGAAATAAGACAAAATAAAGCCACTTCCTCCCTTTGTTACATCATTTTAGTGACTACTACAGACACTTGATTAATTGCCTGGCAATGCAGGTTTAAATTTTTCTATACCATTTAAATTGAGCTGAATTACTATGGAGTTATGCTATTATTTGTAGATACTTTATTAGAAATGGCATTCTTTTTGGGGGGGGGTTCGAGACAGGGTTTCTCTGTGTAGCCTTGGCTATCCTGGAACTCACTTTGTAGACAAGGCTGGCCTCGAACTCAGAGATCCACCTGCCTCTGCCTCCCAAGTTCTGGGATTAAAAGCGTGCTCCACCATGCCCGGCCTAGAAATGACATTCTTATATATATTTATTTTTATTTCTTCCTTTATTATGGAAAGGCATTTTTTTTGAAAGCAAACTTCTCAAAAAATGCAAATTATGAATCTTATAGAAGTAGTTAAGCGATAAAATTGTATTCAAACTATTTGATAACGAAAGAACAATGAGATGTTCAGATGTTCCAAGAGCATTCAAAACTACACACACACACACACACACACACACACACACACACATATATATATATCTATATATATATATATATATTCATACCATTTAATAAATTGTTATTAGAATGAATTCTATTTAGTTATTCACTGTTTATGTGTATGTGTGCTCATATGTACTTGAATACATACAGACACATGCATGTATACACATTTGTTTGTAGAGACCAGATCAATAACCACAGCAGCCATATTTACCAGTAGTTATATTTTCATGTAATTTAAAATATAATTCTACATAATTATCTACCAATAATTATCAAATGATAATTTCTTTATTGCTGTCTTTTGAGTTTTATTAAAAATATTCTCCTAAGGAATCATTTCTGTGTGAATATCTGTATCCAGTCCAGTTACAATTGACTTCTATCATCATTTGAGTATTGTTCAAAAATGTGCTGACATGAATGTTGTCAAAGTTGGCTCCTGTGCTGTTTTGATGTACCTATTTATGTACTTCTACCACACTAAGATGCTCCAGACTTATCCCATACTGGGAAGTATCCATTTCCTCAAATTCTTTTGTTTCTTTTCAATAGAAGACAGATATCCAATCAGGCTGTTATTAGAGTTGACTCTAGATTTCTCATTGGATGAAATTAGAAAACACAGGCTGTGTAAACACACACACTCACTCACACATATACACACTCATATTCATACATACATATTCATTTACTTATATACAAACACATTCACATGTCTGACTGTAATGTGGCAACTGAGAGCATTTCTCTGTTTCCTTTGGATACTGCCCCTCACCTTTCATACCTGGGAAATCTGGTTTCCATTGTTCACACACTCACTTCTGTTCTTCATCCTCTAATGTCATCGCCACAGTGGCTTTCTCTTTGGTCACTAGCTACACCCCCCTGTGCATGGCCCCTCTCTTCTCTGTTACCATGTCTACTTGAAACCCCTCTTTCCTGTGTTCTCTTAAGTCCATTGCTGACCCCATAGCTCCACAATCCTTTGTCCCACGTTCTCTCCTGCCTCCTGTGCTCTTCCATGGTACCATCTCTAAAGAAATTAAAGTAAAAGGAAGAAAGCAATAGAAACATTTTCTCCATGTTTGGATATTATAGACTTATTATTATTATTATTATTATTATTATTATTATTATTATTATTATTTTGCTAGTGAATATATCATCTGGTTTAAGTAATTGCACCATTTTGTTTATTTTTGGAAAGTCTTTGCTGCTAGATTTTTAATTCTGTCTTTCCATTTACAGAAATTCTTTAAGTTGAGTATCAGAATTCTTACTTTGCTCTGAATTTTCTCAGTAGTTTATGCTTCATTTACTGGTCTGAGTTCTGTAAGAGTTCACCAGGCTTGCATTCTCCATTCAAGCACTCACCCTATGGTTGATTTAATATCGCTCAGTCTCCTTATAAATTGCATATCAGAGTGAGCATATTTTAGATGTCTGAGAAGTTGAGCTGATCATTTGTATTACCTCTTGTTCTTATTTCTTTCTTTATGTATTTGATTAAATTCTTCGCTTTATTTTCCCCATAGCAGTCAATATGCTTTGAGATCTTTTCTACAAACTCACTTCATGGGTGTAAGTTCATCCTTGTGAGATGGTGGACTGAGTTTATTGACAATCTTTCATGTTCTTGTTATGCCTCACAAAATCTAATTTGGGCATTTATCTCTATGACAGAATTCCCCATTTGGCTGGGCTGTGGCTGTCTCATGCCCGAATCCAATTTGAGTCCATGTGGAGTCAAATGTAGTTCTTATACAACAAGGTATAGCTGTAACATGAGCAGTATCGGCTTTCAGAGTGCCTGGACTGACTTCTTAACATAGTAGCCGTGACTGTGACATACTCCAGATAAAATGGTCCCAGAGATTTCCTGCTTATAATGACTTTCAATTACCATGGCTCTTCACACAGAGACTCTATGTTTATAGCTACAGTCCTGACTAATTGCAATGGCTGCCAATCTTTCTTTGAGGGATAACTCCCAGTCTCACAGCTTCATATCTATAAAGTTTCTTTCCTCGGTTCCCCTCCCCAACCTGGTTTCTGTCTCTTATTTGGTATAGAGGATGACATATGTTTAGTCTGAATCTTAGAACCGGGATGTACAAATGAAACCTAGTGCCTATGTGATAATCACTTTAAGAAACAATGGCATGTTCTTCCTGTGGCTTCAATGCACTTACATTGAACTCATCTTATTTGATATCTGATTCCAAATCCTTCCCATCCATAGGAAGCCATATACAACACTCTGTGGAATGCACACTGCTTAGAACACTGACTTTTAATATGATCATGGTTTTGATATTGATTCTGTCAAAATAAGAACAGTTCACCTTACTGCATCTTTATGGTGTAACCCTTTCGAAAAAATCCTTTTAGGTGAGAATCTGAACTCTATGTTCCTGTGCAACCACAGGCGGCAATGCAAGGCATGTGGCAGGCTGAGAACCTAATAGCAAAGTTCTTTCTTGGGTACATGCATGCACAGGCAGTGCCAGCTACATCATGACTTAATCTTCAAAGAGTTTTAGGCACAAACCAGGAAGGAATACTTTTAGCAACAAGGAAGCATGGCTCTACTGGGCATCTAATTTGCTGACAAAGAAATAGTTAGAAGATGTCCTAAAGCTGTCAAACTGGGTCACTTCTTTCCAGGCTGTTTAACCTCCATCAGTCTCAGGCTAGACCTCGAAATAACTCCTCTAAGGTTCAAATCCAGAGGAAAGTGGGGAAAATGTTCCTTTCCTGAAGTTCTATTCAAATCCTGGGAACAAACTTGGGCCATGTGGGTCTTGACCCAGACTCATGGTGTTAGGGACTGAATGAGGTGACACTCCAAACATAGATTAGGTTGTTGCAGCAGGAGGAGAGATAACTCTCATGGAAGATTATGAGACTCAGTTCATAAACAGAAGACAGATGGTGGGAACTAGGAACAGGAAAATGTCTCAGATGTGGCTGGCTTCTGAAGACACGGAAAGCATGCTTTTGGTAGCAGTGTGTGTGTGTGTGTGTGTGTGTGTGTGTGTGTGTGTGTGTGTGGTTAGCTTGTAGCTCTAAAATTTGAAAGTGTCTGTTTTGTTACAAAAATAATCAAATTAGAAAAATCGGGCTTATCAAACTTTCCAGTTTTCTATCCTTACTTTTTTTCTGTTTATTTCTATAAGAATTTTTATTTAGGGTAAAGCAAGAACCAAAAAAGGTTTAAAAAAAAAGGAAAGAAAGAAAATAAAAGAAAAGAAAGAAATACTTGGAATAAAATAGAACACATAATTGTTTCTTTAATTGATATGACTAGCAAAATTGTAGCTACATTTCTCTGCTTGTCTGATTGGAAGGTAAATAGAAATTAAAACATCTGATTTGCTACCATACTGGGCATGAGCCAAAGAACATGGTTTTCCTATAAATCCTACATAGAGAAGACTGTTTTCTTGATTTCCTTTTTTTTTTTTTTTTTAAATCAGATCTAAATTACTCTTGCTTTACCAGTAACATAAAGTTATGTAAAATAGGATTGTAGTATAACAATCTAGGCTTCACATGGACTTGTGACACCTTTTCTCTGTGGTCTTACACAAATAAAAATAGAATAATTGAATAAGCATAAGCAGCTGCTGGCTATCCTGACCAGCAGTGATCACTGCCTTTGCCCAACACCCCTCCTCTGCTCCAGCACAATCAGGCAGAATTGAACTGCTTGCTGCTGGAGCACATTAGCCTAAGGAGACTGGGGTGCTATCTGAGAGTCAGCTTTTCTCTGGCTTTTGCAAAAATAAAGGAAAGGTATAGAGGAGTACCAAACTCCCACAGGGCAGTATCTTGGATGGGTGGAGAGAGGTTTCTCTAGAGAAAGTTCTAGATTCATATTCTCTGGGGAGCAGCATAAACCATCCAAGGATGTTTCTTTGCCATGTTTCTGCTTATAGATGTAGCCTAGCTGCCTCAGAGTAAAGCTGCTTCTGGACACATGTGTGTGGGTGACCTAAGGAGATCAGCATCTTTCTTCTCCCTGTCCTGCTAGGGGCGATAAATAGAGACTTGGCAGCCTCTGGAGGCTGCTGACACCTGCCCAGGACAGATTCCAGGCCAGAATGCTTTCTGTCTTCCTTGCGTGTTCTGCACGAAGGACTCAACTTTGTTTATCCTCTATCCAACGGGGGGATCGTATTTCATGGCCAGCTGGTTCTCTCTGAGGCGGAATTTGGCCCCTTAAATATAGCACCATCTAAAGAAACGTTTAAGATTGTTTACTGAAGGACATAGAGCCACGTTGTCATGGCAGTTCTGCTCACCCTTTCACTCGCCTAATTGGAGCTAGACACATGTTTGTGGACAAATCTTGTTTTATTTTCTCCATTGTGAGCAATATATGACAGACAGGTATTTTGTTTTCATAGCTGAAATTCCTTTTGCATTTTTCAAAGAACTTTTTTTGTTTGTTTTTTGAGGCTGTGAACATTATTTTAGTATGTCTAATGTCTTTGGTTAACATAAAGATCTCAACTAACCTGGGTGAGCCTTTGCCTCCCTGTGGGTTTGTTTGTTTCCTCCTGGTGCTCTGTAGAACTTTCCACACTCAGCGCCTTCTCACTCTAATCTCTTGTGCTTAGAATTCAAAATTTAAGTCTCAATTTAAGATAAAACAATCTTAAGTAATTATCTGCCAGGACCCCGCTGTGACCAGCCTGGTACTACACTTTCTTCTGCATAGACTGCTTCCTGTTTGGCCTGTTGTTTAAACGAGAAAGATGCAAATGGTCCTGACTGCTTCGCATTACTCTTCCTGAATTAAGAAATGCATCTTATTATCACCCTCTCTCAAAAATCTCCTGTCCTGGGTTGTTTTGACATTTCCACTGCTAGTTTTCACAGAGCCCTAACCTGTCACTGTGAGCTCCAGACTCATGATTGGAGTGGACTCAGATGTGACAAACCTTCAGACTGTTTCATTAAAGCCAGTTTGCCTGGTTTCACATAAAAAAGGGAGCTGGGAAATGCCGGTCCCTGCAGATCAGAAAGCAGCCACATGAACCGAGCTAAATGAGACACCTCTGATTTCTCGGGCATGACTGAGACGGATGGGGCCCGCAGCTGTGTCCAGCGCACGCATAGCAGAGATTCAAACTGTGGAGTTCTGGAGTTACACTGTCTGAGTTCACGACCCACGCACATCCCCAGTAACTCGCTGTTTTCTTTTAAGTAGGTTTTCTTACCTTTCTAAGCCTCAGTCTCCTTATGTGGAAAGCAGAGATAATAAGAGTGTCTAGTTCACAGGATGGCTGTAAGGACAAGATTGGCTCACGCTTTGGAGGACACCGGCCAGGTCTGGCACCAGGCGAACACTGTGGAAGTTAGCTGTTAAGCCCCTCTGTTGGCTACAAGCACCAAAGTCCTCGAGTCTGAACTACTAAAGCTCGTGGCATGTGGAAAGCTCATACTGACGCTCAGTCACGTGGTGATTCCTTCACTACTGTGTACCCAGGCAATCTTTACTCCTCTAGATTGCTGAATGTGGCTTCAAAGACTGGGCTGATAGTGTTAGCGCACTAAATCGATTTCTAACCAATATTTACTCAAGTAATTGGGATATATATATATATATATATATATATATATATATATATATATATAAAACTACTGCCTATGAATGAAGAAAAATATTAAACTTATGGAAGTACTTTGTTTGGGTGTTTGATGTCATCCTGGAACTTTTCATTTTTATAACTGCACTGTTGGCAGAAGAGCTTGGTTCTAATGGGAGGGTTTATATACACTGTGAAATGTGCAAAATGTTCAGGATTAAGCAGCGCCACTCTAGAACTCCAGTGGATGCTGTGTGAGCAAGTCTTTTTTTGAGCCTTTAGATTTCTGTTTGACATTGAGTATCAGAGACCTGCAGACTGAACGAAGGGACTCCCTAACCCAGTGGCCCTTACTCTTGTAGCTAGGATAACTTCAGTTTCTTTTTTTCAGTGTTATTATCTTTGCCATTGTTATTTGCCTAAGGAGTTTCTTTTTGTTTTCGTTTTCTTTTTTTTAAACTAAGCCTTGACTTAACTCAGCTTGAAGGTGTGCTTACCATTTTGCCAAAGATTCTATTAATTTTTTGATATTGTCCTGTTCTTTCAGCTTCAATAGAAATAAGAGAGACCAATAGGCTGGTTAGCCACAGGGCTAGCTGCAGAGTACTGGCTATACGGAATGAACACAAAGCCTAGGACTTCATGGAAGATTTGAGGATAAGGTCCATCTTGGCCCTGCTCTCTGTCCTTTAGTCTACCTTGGCTTTGAGGTTTTTGATCAGTCAAATGATAGTCATTTAGTTCATTTCAAATGACCGGAGCAAGAAAGGGGTGGTTCTTCAACACCCCCCCCCCCAACTAATACCCTGTGTCTGTTTTATTTGTCTTGGAGAGTGAGCATATACATATATAGATCAAATTGTCTTTGATAGTGTCCTACAGTGCTGTCTTTTCATGATCTGATGTTTGGTACGATAAACTTGTGCTCTTAAAAAAAGAAAAAGAAAAAGAAAAAGAAAAAGAAACGATGAGTTTAATCTGAGCTTTGTTTTTGCTTCCAAGACCTATGGAAAGGGCTAATTCACACAGTCTTTCTCAAGTCTGGCCCTGTGAGCTCTGCTTTACTTCCACCTCCTTGGACTACAAGCCTGGCTACTTAAGGGCCTCACACATTTCCTGAACAATTCAAATGTATGCCTTGCTCACCGCAACGGCTGCCCACATCGCCTTCTTTACTGGCTTTAAACAACAGTTAAAACTACAGGTGATTTCGATTTCTTGGGAACTTTCTTTGCAATCTTATCTTAAAATATGTAACAGTAAGTTTAGGAGTATGTGAGATGCAGTCTCTCTCTCTCTCTCTCTCTCTCTCTCTCTCTCTCTCAATATAATTACAGATTTCTATCTCTTTCCTCTCTTTAAACCATCCCACATACTTTCTTTCATCTTCTTTTCTTTCTTTCAAATTCATGGCTGCCTTTACTCATTGTTATTGCAACATACACATGCACACACACATGCACAAGCACGCACACACATATGCACAGGCACACACACACACACACACACACACACACACACACACACACAGATATTTTACCTTATTTTGCATTTATGCATCATACAACTGTGAGGTTGCCAAATTCGTGTGTGTGTGTGTGTGGTTAAAGGCTAAACTCACAGCCAAAAAGAGATGGTTGATTTTCTGGAACCACATTTTGGTTGCCTGTTGCAGAGCATGTCTGGTTGTGATTAGTTCTTCAGGTCTGGCCTTTTTGGATTTTTATTGCAGCTAAAGGGCAATGACGGGGGCTGGGGGGGGGGCGGGGGGGAGGTGCTGGAGCTAGGGTGTCAGACACTGGGAGTCAATATCGTCTTTGAAGGAGGTGGTTCCATTGCCAAGATAGGGCTGTGTATGTTGAGGTTGCCACCCACTGGTGAAAGCAGAACACTTCCATTTTAATGAGTAACTCAGGCTGGGTGCCGGGGTAACTAACTGGGGCTGGGTGCCGGGGTAACTAACTAGGGCTGGGTGCCGGGGTAACTAACTGGAGCTGGGTGCCGGGGTAACTAACTAGGGCTGGGTGCCGGGGTAACTAACTGGAGCTGGGTGCCGGGGTAACTAACTGGGGCTGGGTGCCGGGGTAGCTAACTGGGGCTGGGTGGCGTGGGGCCTTCTGTTCTTAGAGTGTGAATTTGCATGTTGAAATTCTTTCAAAGACTGGTTTCAAACTCTACTAGAAGAATAAGGAATTTCACAGTTAGTATCTTGGCTGGAAAAAGGAAACAGTCACTCTTGGGAAACCTTTTAAAGAGTTGTGTTTACAACACCACCCCCCAACCCCTACCAACCCAGAAAGTGAAAAATAGTTGCAGAATTAAAAGGACCGCAGTGTTTTATCATTGTTTGCTACTGCTCTAAGATGAAAGCAGTTATTACTTCCTCTCTGCCTTTGTTTTTTGTGTATGTCTGCTATGGAAAGCTTGCACTACCTTACCAGGAACAGAGCTGCATGTGTGTATAGAAATCAAACTGTAAGGCTTTAATAACGATGCTTTATGGTGTGTAAGAAAAAAGCCCACCACTTTAAATCATAGCCACATTAAAAGAGACAGGTAGAAAAGGAAGAAAGTTCAGCAAGTGAGCCACAGTTTTCGCCACTCCACTGGCACAAATCAAAATTCGATTGCACGCTGGAGAATTTATGATGTGATAGAGACCCCGTGTCGGCCTGGGGGCAAGAGTACCTGCTTACCTCACATCACATCCAAACACGTTCCAGATGTGACGAGTTGCACATTATACAAACAGAAATGTACACATGAATGTGTAATCAAGGCAAACAAGCCAAGGAAAATATAAAAGGGAACTTCCTTGTGTGAACATCACCCATGAAATAAATGAGAAAATACCTTGTGCAGGCCCAGTGGCCGAGAAGAAAAACACATCTCTGCAAAAGGCCTGCTAGCATTTGAAAAGCACATTTTACCTCACAGGCAAACTAAGGTGTATGCCTTTACACACACACACACACACACACACACACACACACACACACACACACACCACACACCACACACATACACACACACACACACACCACACACACACACACCACACACACAAAATCTATAAATGTGACTAAGGCTTTAAATAGTTCCTTACACTAAAGGTTGTGAAAAAAAAACTTCCATATTTTAGAATGTTGTTGCATTTGAAAATTTTCCTTAATGATTATTCTCTTCTTTGTTCATTTTGTATTTTTTTTGCTATTGATAAACAAAAATGTATGATATACTTTAATAATCATCTTTTGGGTGATATCTAATGACACTAGTAAATTGTCTATGACACTAGTAAAATGTCTGAAAAATACACCACAGTATGCACAGTTGGCTTACATTTTGATAAAGAAAGAACCCCTTATCTACTATATATATAGTTTTAGAGATTGGAGGGGCATGTTCAAAGATTTTAATTGTGATTTCTGTAGTATAAACATAGAGCAGTTTTCTTCACTCATTTCTAACTTTTTATTTCAAAACAGTGACATTCGTAGATATAGCAAGATTGTGTATTAGATACCTGCAGACAGACCACTGTGTTAGTTACATCTTAGTTCAGCTGTCAAAACATAGTACTACCCAACAGCATATGGATAACTCTCATCTACTTTCTCTACGAAGGAAAATGGTGGGAAGTCTAGTTTTCTATCTTCAAGTTGATGGTCAGTTCATCTTCTTGGTAGAATACTCCAGACATTTGAGCACCTTTCCTAGTGGCATTCAGCACAGTAACCAACAGATACTGCAGATCGCTTCCCATGTGCAAGAGTGGTGGAAGGTGATGGAGTGCTTTGGGTATCATCCGTACTCGTCAACATATGTGAGTCTCCAATGAGGAACAAACATGATGTTCAAGGAGCCACTGCTTTGTGTAGCATCTCGCTGCTTTGCCGTCACAAGATGGCAGTTTCTTGCGAAGGAAAAGCTTGAAAAAAATAAAGGAGACAACCTCATATGTGAGAGTCTCTGATTAATAGCCCGCGCTTTAGCAGTAATTTTACTGATTACGTGAGCTGTTAAATAGTCCACCTGCAACACAGATATGACTGCAGAATTAATAGAAACAAAAATTATTTTTTCTCAACCAACTCCAGAACTAAATTAAATAACGCCTTTGACTTGAGGGAGCCAGCGTTTTTTCTGATAAAAGCTTTCAAATATCCGGCATGTTAGAAGTGTGGCCAGGGACGTGAAAGATGATGTTAGACAAAGAATGACATCGTTTCAATCATTTTTTAATAAAGGAAACCCTACAGCTCACTGTCCAGCTGTACCCTGCTCGGCTCGGCTAGTGGGCAACACTAATATGTATTCAGAGATACGGAGATGTGGCTGAGTGACACGAAGACTTCTGTACAGATGAACCGAGTGACAGCTGGCTGCATAGCCAGCCCTGCCTTTCCTAAGAGGCTTACTCACTGTCTCTAACCAAAGCAGCTAATTTTTAAATACTAATGCATAGCACAGAGCTTAAGAACACATGGAAATATTCACCCCCTGAGGCATGTCGGGAGTTGATTATGATAAAAATTGCTTAATTATTTATTAGTGGTTGCTTTATAAATTACTCTGGTCTGGCTGGAGGGTGTAAACTCTGAGGTGAGAAAGAAGAGCTTGGGGGGCAGTTAATAGGCAGGGGATTTGGTGCTACTGAGGGTAATTTTGGTTTGTTTGTTTTGTTTCGTCATTTGGAAGCCTTTGAGATGACCCTGTATATGTCCTGGAAACAAATATTCTAAAGGAGGTTTGAAAGATCAGATTTGTGTTTTTGTGTTTTCTCTGGATGGGTAATGGAAGATGGACTTTCAGGAATGAAAGAACATAAAGTCCCTACGGACATCAAAGCCTGAATGGCAAGTTGAACATGACCTGGGGCTCGGGGGGCAGGGAGAGAAGCCACCAAATATTTACCACAAAGCAGGTAGGAGAAACAGGAGAAATTTGGACTTGATAAGATATAAGGGCCAGAAGGAAAGGAAAATATTGAATTTTCTGCTTCATAGAATCACATAGCGCAGCCAGCAACCCCTTAACTGATAACGAAATCACAGGTGCTGATGTCAATTAGATGGGGAGACCTAAGTGGCACATTGACCTACCTTCACGGAGGATACACATTGTGTCCCCCAGAAATTTCATAAGAGCAGATTGTATAGACAAACACATGATAAACGCTGACGATGAAAAGACAGACATAGCAAAAGGCTGTGTCCCACGTCATCACAAAAGGCAGGAATCTTTTAGTGGTGCAGATATCAGGGGCCAGGACAAAACCAGAAACAATTAGGCTGCATTAATTGTATTTGTCCTGTTGCACTGGGAGAGAATTTCTTTGCCCCTCTAATGAGCTCTGTTATAATGAATTTCTCCGTTCACCTCACTTGTTCATTCATTAGAATAAGCTTTATTTTTTTCCCGTTACAGAGTAAATATGCAATAAGATCAAATAAATTTTGATGATTGCCAACAGATGGTGAGGGGATCTTTTGCTTTTTGGTTCTTTCCGGCTGTTCTTTCTATTTAATTACCTTCCACTCACTTCCTAATCCCTTCCATGTAATTCTACACCAAGACTGGGTCTAAGAGTCTCTATTAATTTTCTGCAACCTCCACAGCTTTCTGATAAGATATTCTTTCTTTGCAGTTGTGTTGCTAATGGCTCCAAACAGCCTAGCTTTTGCAGAAGCTTTCAATCCCACTTGAACCACGTCTTTGCTCGATTTATTAATTCAGTTTAATGCCGATAATTTAAAATGCACTCTTACAATTTAATCTTCATTGCACATCTGACACAATGGCTCAGCCACTAGTAATTTTGCATAATCAAGGAGGAATTTTAACTGACCTCATTTAAATCCTTCTCATACGAGGCATTTACACTTTCCCGTCATGGAATTGGACCTACCAGAGTGACATTTGTATTTCAGTAAGACATGTCCACTTATGTGAATGTGTCTACACATCTTTTATGAATGGGAGAGAAGGTACTGGGGTGATGTGTGTCTTAATGGTGTTTCGGGGAGACACCTAAACAGTAGGAAATTATGGAAGCCTAGAAAGTCCCCCTGAAGCAATTCTTTATAGACTCCACAGGTCTACTTACATAATCCATACCTAGATAGAATTTTTTTAGTCTTAACAAGAACCATTTAATGTTCAGTTCCATGTTCAGAGATTTTCCTGTTTTCTGCTCAGTTTTCTCTAAAGTTCTGTTTTGCTAAAGGTAGAATAATCTCATTCCGTGGACTGAAACATCCTTGACCACAGATATATACTTAGACTTTATTGAGCGTAAAATTTTAACTACATCATTTGTCTTTTGATGCAGAATTGGTCCACTAAAAACTATGTATTAAGCATTTATCATAAAGTAAAGCTTAATGTTAAAGATACCAATGTTTTGTGAATGCCATTTAAAATAATCATTTTTCTTTATAATGAAAGCAATATATATTCATTTAATGCTTCTGAAGGCTACAGAAAGACAAAAGAACTCATTGTCTGGCAGTATCTATTGCGTCATTAGTGATGATGGATATAAATGTTTTTGTACATATGCTTTCTGGGTTTTTATGCATATCTGCATCAAACATATTGTTTGAACTTACATTGCAAATAATGAGGTATACAGATAATCACTACACACCATTCACACATATGCTGTGTACAAAAGATGGTTTAAATACATTTGTAAGTTTTACCTTTATTTGAAGTTGCTTTCTTTATTTTCCTAATGAACGTATGCTATAGAATAACCAAGAGATGATCATTAAAATTTGGTATTTTTAAATCAATTCCATTTTCTTTATCTGTCATATTATGTGTATTTTTGTTCCAGTGACTATAATTTTGATAGAGAATATATTCTATCAATATCTATATCTAATATGTAGATAGAATATACAATACATAAATCTATATTACTTATACTGTTTTTATAAATATAATATTCTATAGTTATATAATTTATATATTTTATAAATAATAAAATACATTATATAATATAAATTTATATGCATTATAAATTTATATAAATATCTAAATTTAATAAATTTGCAACTATTTTTATAACATAAGTAATATATAAAATACATTACATAAATATATGTATTTCCTTTGCAATATGGCCTAATTTTAAACCAAGTAGTTTCTGATGTGCATTCATAGAGGCAGCTATCCAATATATATTTATAAAAGAATCATGTAGTGCACATGGAAGTTGGGATCTGGTCTGAGATATTCAAGTGTCATATTGACTGACTGGGTAAGATTTTTTTCCTTACTGTGTGCTAGCTTCAAAGTGTAATGTCTGCACTAGAAGCAATTCCATTGTGCTTTACTTGTTTATTTTAAAGCACGGTTATTAATTTTTCCATATCATTAACTATACTTTGAGAACATTCAAAATAACTGTCCTGCCATCCATCACATGGCTGTTCCACGTCTCTGTTAACCAGTCCACTATTATTAGGCATTTGGTTAATTTCCAAGGTTGGTATAAATAAAGCCAAGACAACTGGCCTGAACCACGATGTTAGGGTCAGCTCTTATTTTTTGCACATGTACTCAAGGCTGTCTAGAGTCAGTCACGGAGACTCATTTACCCCCCAGTTGCTGAGAACATGTAGGAAGGACAAGTGGTGGTTTTATGGCAACCCATTATGGCTTGTCTTTAATGGAAGTAAAAGCAAGAAAACATAATACACACACACACACACACACACACACACACACACACACACACACACAATCTTTATTTCAGACCATTTGCCGTCATATCTGTTCAGAGGACTACATGAGTAGTGGTCACAGCTCAGAGGGTTGTTTTTGTTTTGTTTTTCTTTTTTGAGAGCTGGGCCTTTCTTTCTCTCTTGTTCTCTCTCTCTCGGATTTGTGCTGCCAATAGTCATGGCATCTCCCAAAGCTAGCAGCTGGCTGTGCGTTTCTGTGATGATGGGCACAGCTTGCCTTTAGATGTAGGATGTTCTGGACAGTGGTATTGGCCCTCTGTGGTGTAGGATGCTCTAGACAAGCCATTCTGGCCTTCAGCTGGGAGCTGCTCTGGACCAAGCAGTGAAGAGAAAGCTAGAGTCACACTTTATTCCAAGACCATCTTACAGGCCCTGTGAGAAAAAACACTTTAGAAAAATCAAAGATTTGCCCCTTACCAACATGTAGAGTGTGAAATAAAATGTATTAGAAGTATAAACACTTTTAAGCCTTTGGTCTTTACTGCTAAGTTTCTTTCCAAAAAAAAAAAATTGAGCCAGTTAATGCTTACAATAATTGTATATGAAAACACCTTTTTGCCTAAATTCTTGTCAGAAATATTTTTTTTAAATAAGAAGTATAACCATGGGACCTTTGTTTCCTGGGCTTCCTGCCCTTTCATCTCTCCCTTCCTTCCTCCCCTTACTAACTCTTCCCCCTTTCATTTCTGTCTTTTCCTTGTGTCCTTCTCTTCTTGTCTGTCTGTTTTCTTTTCATCTTTAGTTTTTTGAGATGATGTCTTTAATTTATCCATGGCTGACCTTGAACTTGCCACCCACCTACCTCCGTGTTCAAGGTGCTGGAATTACAAGCTTTCCCTGGTATCCCGGCTTATTCTCTTACTTTACTAAAGCAGTTGTACCTTTGTGTGTGTGTGTGTGTGTGTGTGTGTGTGTGTGTGTGTGTGTGTGTGTATTTCAGCATTCTGCCTCCCTATGGTGTGCCGTGTTCTTTGGACCCGCCTCACTGCTCATTTTTTAAAATGTCCATCTAAGGCATGTTTGTATTTTAAGATTTAGTGAGAAGACAGAATGTTCACATTTGTGAAGACAAATGCGTATTTTTATTTTTTTCAGAAGAGATAGGAAATGGGAAGAATGGGAGAAGAGCACATCAGTGCTCAGATTGAACATCTGCATTCGGTGCTGTTTCTATTTTATCTAGAACACAGAGGCTTTGGTACTCAAGCTGATACTTGGGCTGTTGCTTCCACAGCCTCGTCTCCTTAAAGATTGCCTTACTATGCCATCCCTTGTCCAGGTAGCCATGTTTAATAATCTGTGGATGTTTAGGATTGGATGTCTAAGTCAAAAGGTACCAATCCAGAGGTTGCTGGGGCTGTGTCCTCTTCACAGAATTGGAAGAGGGATAAAATTTTATAATAGCCAATTTTGAAAAACAAATAACACAGGAGGCAGACACACCAGATAAAAGGTACAGCTTGTGGAAGAAAGGGCTGAAAAGTCACAAGTTCCTGCTAAGGAGCTCCCTGGAGCTATATTATGGCCTGAAGGAGGGAGCTGATCACAGCAGGATGTCCTGAACTCATTTCCCTATGCATGCTCCCCTGCTTAAAGGGCTCCAAGTGGGTCTCTGGTATATACCATTCAATAAGACAGATGGAACAAACAAAAGTTGGCTATGGATTTGAATCTCTGCTACTGCAACTGTATGAACATGGCACTGTACGGTCATTTTCATGGCTACTGCTCTCACTTAACAATAGCTCAACATAAAATTATCAAGCTCACTAAGATCTTGCAGTAGTTGTTAGACAGAGAAGAGAACTCAAGCAATCTACAGAAGCACGTGGTTGAGTCACACTTTTCTACATGGCATGGTGACTGCAGATTGTCAGATCGATGGTGACCAGGGAGTTGCTAGGCAACTTGAAACACAGGAATACAGAGTGAAAGAGGCTTCATTCTGAGATGAATTATTTGAAATGTTTGTAACAAACCATGAAGGGCCTGAACATTTTCTTGATTTCTAACGCTAAGATATTAGCCTGCCACAGTTTAATAAATGCTGACATAGACATGTGACTCCTGGGGTCACAGAGATGAAGGACTTTATTTCAAGAAGGCAAGGAATGTGAGCTTTCTGCTTGCTTTAGGGTTCTTTGCCCCCACATCCCATGGGAACTACGTTGAGTAACCCAAGTGGACGTGTCACAGTTGAGTAACACCTCATCTGGAAGCTAAGTCTTTTACAATGTGCTCTGAGCCAACCTGTCTGATGTGTCCTGGAGAGAGACATTATCTTTGATATACTGGACAGTCACTTGCTCTTTGCTCTGGAGACAAACACTATCTCTGTTTTCCAAGGCTGTTTGCTATCATTATATAAACATCCTTGAGTAGATAGCAAGGGACAAATGCCGTCAGTGCCTCCCTGGCTCTCAGTAAATGAACAAATGACAAACATCCATTATCCCCCCAAAATGCTCTGTCCCTGGGTGCTTTATCTTTGCAGCCATTTCAAAGGTTGGTTCTTGTTTCTGCTTGCCTGGATATTCTCTTGTAGTCTATATCCTGATTATTTTAAAATACTTTGGTTTTATTCAACATCAAGAGCCCTTTTCCTCACTTAAGCACAAAGGGAGAGGATTCCAAATGATTAGAGTTTAAGAAAGACCACCGTGCCTAGTGCTGCCCAGGGACACTTGGTGTGGGGCTGATAGTCATCATTGATTATCTCCCTTGGTTTGCCTTCTCAGCAACAGCTCCACTGTTCTCTTCTCCCAGGCTTAAATTCTCACAAGGGAGAAGCCGAGCACATCAGCGTAGCTAGACTTTCTCCCTTGATTTATCCTTATATCTAGAAGGGGTTGGTCACCAACACACAGCCCTAGTACATTTTATCCGTTTCTGTTGGAGGGCTGGTTTCATGGGAGCTTGGCCACCTTCCCAATTGCTCTCTATTATATTTTGATTCATATTCCATTGCTCAGACAAGAAATGAGATTACTGTTTTGAGTTTTATTTCCTTTCATTTCATTTCTTAAAATCAATTACACTCTGACTTGCTTTGTGTTTCATTTTCCTGCCTATCCCGTTCCGTGCTTTTTCCGAACTTCTTGGAGTCATGTTGTGAGTGGCTGTTATCCATTTCAAGGGTTTTTGGTGAATTGAAGCGCCCTCTGGAGATGGGAGGGAGATAGGAGTTGTGGCTTTCCCTGAAGGTCTTGTGTGGGGCAAGTAGAAGAAGAGAGGGATGACTTTGATAACTCCAAGTAGCTATGAGCTAACCATGTAGCTTCAAGACCATTACTTGAGTAATAAAAATGTTACTTCTAAATATTTGATGTGATTAACACATCCTTGGATGTAAATTTCAGTAACTTTATTTAAAATGCCAGGGTAGCCATTTCTGAAGCTGTGAGTTTTCCTAATTGGGAGAGTCCCAAGATTTTAATCAAGGCCAGTGTGAGGACTAATGTTCCCTTATCGTTCACATGCACGAACATTCATGGGATTTCCCCAAGAAGGACCCTGAAAGTAAATTAGCAGACAATGTAATAACCTAAAATTTGGGCACTTAGTCATGCACTCATGCTAATTTTCACACTCCTTTGTAATTAACATTCCTCCTGACTGGATTAATTGGGTTTGCAATAAGTAATCACATTTGTAATACTGCAACTGTTCCAAAATTAATTGCTCACATGTTCAATGAGCTGTTACATGTTCTCTTTTAAAGCCGCTTAGAGAGTCCACAATCTGAGAGCTACTGTCCTAAACATTTTGGGAGAAAGGCACAGGACCATCTTAGAATGTGGGGACAACAGCCTACCTGGATTTTCAGAGTATGGGAGAATTACCTTGCTACCTGATTAACAATGTGGGTATCCTGGACTCACTCCAGAAACTCTGCTTTGGACAGTATGTGGTAGTGTCTGGGGAAGTTTTGCAGAATACTATACTCTGTTGAGGAGAAGGCATGTATACGAACATCCTTCTTAGCCAGTGAGTTGAAGGAAGATTTCAGAGTCCTGTGGCTTTAGACTATTTTTCCTAAGATAGCTTGCAAATTATAATTTACAGGGGGACTTTTAAAAACAACATTTTGGACCAATTCCATCATAATATCTGTGATATGTGGTGGCTAAACCATTTGCACTTTTTTTCTAGCCTGAAAAAGAGCTAGAGGGCTTTTTCTGTTTTCTTTTGTTTTGCTTTTTGCCATCCCCAAATCAATCTGTTTTATTGAATTAGTCTCAAGTTACGAATTCCTCACAAAGGTGAGAATGAAGAAAGGTCTGGTAACCCTGCAAATCTACAAAATACACTGTTTGATTTGTGCATTGGTGAGAAAACACACCTTTTGAGCATCAATTTGCCTTTCTCTCTTCAAAGCTTCAAAGGATTTAGTGGAGTTAGCAGCATTTGTGATAGATAGCCCTCTCCTGTAGAGGCAGGAAAATTGAGGTTCTTTCTTATAATTTATAGTGTTCGAGTGATTGTTCTTGTGATAGCTTAGCTGAAGGCAAAATCTTATAAAATGTGTGGACCTTAAAATTTTTAAAATATCACCTTGAGCAGTAACTGAGAGTAAATATTCATTACGAGCTATCTGGAGAAACTTGTAAGAGGAGAAAATTTCTAGACATTATATGTGAAGCAATTCTTCTTCTTCTTCTTCTTCTTCTTCTTCTTCTTCTTCTTCTTCTTCTTCTTCTTCTTCTTCTTCTTCTTCGATTCATTTGATTAAGAACATTATGGTGATGAGCAAAATAGTAAATGGAAATTAATTTAGGTACATTGATAACAGTTTAGAAATTATTCCAGACCTCTGTATTATAAGGGAAAGTACATCTACAATCAGTGATAGAAAAACCATGAAGAAAACAATTATAATCAAATCATCTATGTTTCTTTGAAGTGGGTACATTATAACATCACTCATATAACCGGGCAAAGCACCAGTGATAATAGGTGATTTAATGATGTTTAAAGCCCTTGAGTAAATTCATATAAGCCAAGAGAGTTCCCTGAGGACAAGAATTTAATAATTATGATCATTTCTTGGGCTGATAATACTTGAGTTAGTATTTCCACTGCCAGAGATTTTAGAAAAATCAAATAGAAAAACTCAAGTGTCAGTCCTTTGGCAGACACGTGAGTTACAGTGCACCGTGCGGAAGAAGCCCCCAGTCAGCACAAAGGCCAGGTCTAAGTTCTGGAACCCTCCATTTCAAAACCGCATGTATCTAATGGCATGAGGCAGCAGCCACCAGCTTAGAGCATGTCTTTATTTCTGTAGGCAATTCTACTTTACATCATTTTTAAATTGTGAAGATGACAAGGTTAGTATAAATTTATATATTAAATGTTTGAAACTGTTAATAAAATACAGGCATGTTTTTATTAGGCAGTGGAATATAATTCAACAGACTTGGGAGGGTTTCCGGATTAGCAGGTCTCTCTATAGCAGGAGAAATTGATGTGTAATTGAAATCCAGATACGTTATCATTTAATCTTGCTATACCTTGAGAGGATGGTACCCACAGAAGGTGACTGTTAGTTTTGACGGTGGAGTAAAGACTTTAGGTGGAGATTCGGCTCTTGTGAGAACACGGGTGGTCCTGATGGTAGAGTGTCTAGTCTTTGCCACCCTCACAAAGCAGTTTTGTGGTGCTCTGTCTCATCCTCCTCACAACTCAGCTGTCATCACAGAGCACACCAGATTTTACAGGTGGAGAACATGAAGAGGATTAAAATGCGGATGGCTCCAAGTCCGAAGTCCTTGGTTTTGTCTTGCTTACTTTTTATTATTTTTTATTTTTTTGCAACTTTCTCTTGTCTCTCTTCAAAAATACCCTTTGCAACTTACCCACCCTCCCATCTCCAATTCCATCCCCTCGTTTAGATCCTCAGAGGTTGATTGCTTACTTCAACTCACCACAGTTTGAGACAACTTCTGTAGAACCGGTCAGCTCTACACCCAGATGGTTGATGTCCATGGGACTTAAAAATCTGCCGCTTTGCGACTGCTTATCAATTCCGTGGGAGATTAGCAATTGATAGAGAAGGCTGCCAAAGGAGGGGGCAGGCAAGAGTTAGGAGAGGAGGTGAGTGCATGGAAGTAGACCAGAAAGGAACTGGACAAAGGGGCAGGTAAGGAAGAGGAAAACTTTTGTTTCTCTTGCAGGAACCAAGTTTCCATTCAAATGATCTGCATTGGGGGTATTCTACTATCCAGCCAGCAGGGGGAGCAGTGGACTTGGAGTGCCGTCCTGAGGGTAAAGTCCATCGACTCAGTAGATAGTGTCATTATCCGGGATCTTGCCTCTCAGTCAACACATTCCATTCGGAAAAGATTTCTTCTGTTTTCTTCTTACCGTTTAATGGTTAGTAGAGGTGCTGGTTAAACCCTACACTCCAAAACAGCCCTCACTTCAACGATTCACCTCATTTTGCATTGATAGATTCAATACATGATTGTCAATTTGACGTTTCTCTCTAGATTCCAGTAGGTTCATTAATTCTAGCCGAAACAGTCTTTATAGCTTGGAATTAGAATAATAGTTTTGCTTAGGAGAATTCAGTTGAGGAGACTAGGTTCTAAGACATTTGAAAGTTTCGGGGAAGCAATTATTGTCTTTTAAAAAACAGGATCTTGCTATACATTTAGGCATGTACTGCCAGCATGATTCTTAAAACCTTGCAGTCTTTTGTAGATTAAATGTTTATAATTAAATAACTAAGAAACCCTTACCTTATCTAAAACGGGTATGCCAATGATTGATCGTTGTTTACTTCATTTGCTCATGTTTACAGAAGTTCTAGGGATAGGTTCATTTTGATGTGACAAGAGTCCAAGGCTTGTTTGATCAAGCCTGTCTGGAGACAGGACAAAGGTCTCACACCAGGAAAGTGGGAAGATGAAAGAGAAATGCCTACTTTAGTTTGGACGATGCTGGTTGGCTGCTTCAGATCTTAGGTGATCTGCACGTTCTGAGTAAGATACATGTACGGCGTAAACAAGCAACGCTAATTACATTTAAAATTCAAGACTCTCCCTAAATTGGAGAGCCAGGAGCTAGAAGTTAAATGAAAAGGCTATTGTGAACGACTGGAAGAGAAGCGGGGTCGCTTTACACAGCGTCTCTGATCATGCCTACTGAGATACCCAGGGTTCTGTGACGTGGGTAGAGCAGACAAGATAAAGAAGTGTGCAAAAACCAGAATGTAAACTCTACCTTCCCCTAATTTCCGAGGCTTTCCCAAGACCTTCAGGCTAACAAACCCATATTTCCGACCACAAAGTGCTTGCTTTTCTTTCTTTCTTTCTTTCTTTCTTTCTTTCTTTCTTTCTTTCTTTCTTTCTTTCTTTCTTTCTTTCTTTTTTTTTTTTTGAGACAGGGTTTCTCTGTATAGCCCCCTGGCTGTCCTGGAACTCACTCTGTAGACCAGGCTCTCCTCGAACTCAGAAATTCACCTGCTTCTGCCTCCCAAGTGCTGGGATTAAAGGCGTGAGCCTCTTGAACTGCAGGGATAAGTCAGTCATTACGGTCTAAGACCCGTCCACTGCTTCAGTTACTGGCGCCCCCTAACGGTAAAGAGGTGTTGAATCCTGGGCCAGTTCAGAGGGTCAAGGGAGCGGAGCTAGCAAATCAGCATTAGCTTTTGCATAGTGGTACTGTAGTACCAACAGAGGGCTCTGGAATCGTTTAGATATATCTACAGAAAAAGATGGACAATTAGGTAATTCAATGGGAATTTTAAGGCTAGCATAATGAGACGTGCCAACCACTTTCTTCCAAATTTTTCCTAGTTCCACTGTCAAAGGTAAAATCTTTATCTAGATCAGTGGTTCTCAACCTGTGGATGGCTACCCTTTGTGGAGGTTGAGCAACCCTTTCAAGGGGCTCACCTAAGACCATCAGGAAACAGATATCATTCAAAATAGCAAAATTACAGTTATGAAGTAGCAACAAAAATAATGTTATGGTTTGGGGTCACCACACCATGAAGAACTTTATAAAAGGGTTGAAGCATTAGGAAGGCTGGGAACCACCGATGTGGATGGATAGTTGTTCCAACCCAGAATGACATCCCAACTTTTCTTATCTATAATCCAATTTTTGAACTTCCTTGTCAATGATATTAGGGAGAATAGCATTTTTAAAAAGTTTTTTAGTATGAAAGATGCCGAATGCACCTGGTGTCTACTGTTGGTCAGTACACTAACTATGCTGATTTAGAATTTTAAATGACTTGATAACTGTCCCCTTTCAGGATCCTCCTCTCCTGTGCCACTTTCTTCTCTCTCACATTCAAGGTGGAGGTGGCTAAACCTTCATTTGTCAAAGGGTCAGAGAAAGTCATGTGAAGAATCAGTTAGAGCTGGTGATTAGCTTGGAACAGATGACTGATCATGAAAGGGTCAAATCTTCTGGGCATAACTCTGTAGCCATTTTCCTAGCCCAGACTCTAGGAATATTCACTATGGACCAACTGGTAAGTACTGGATTGTTCTAATAAGTGGTTTCTAAACAGAAGCATTTATCCAGAGAGGGATTGTAGGAGGAGTGAAATCTGCAAAAGAGGCCAGTTGCCCAAATATCACTGTTTTGTATGAGACTGAGATTAGTCTCCCAAGAGACCCTTTAATTGATAGTGTCCTGTTATCCTTACTTAGAACTTTGTCTAAAATACTATTTGTATATAGGTTTATCCTGTCTTAGCAAGTGAGCTGTATAAACCTTAAGGACTCTACTCTTAGATGAGGTGTAACTAGCTTTGGGCATCCTTCCTAGTGTTGCTCAGGTGAACTGGCACATGCTAGAGACCAGGTAAGCTTTTCTCGCTGTCTCAGGAAGAAGCGTAGTGGGATGGTAGACATCTTATTCTTAGAGATGACCACTCTTCCATCAAGGTTGCTACTAATTTCTTTTGAGATAATTTGTTGTAAATTGTACAGATCATGAAATTATATTATAGCAAATTTGGAAAATATAGGACTAAGAAACCAGTCTTGACATTATTGTCCTGCAAGCACCAACTCTTGGTACTTTTATTAGCATGTTTAAATAGATCTGTAAAGACAAGCTTTTGAAAGCAGGTTTTCTTTTGTTTAGCCATCCTCATAACTGTTATTCCAGTATCAAAACTTTAATTTTTTCTATTAGTATCTTGAACATAGCACTGTTATCTATTAAATGTTATTTATTTCCTCCTTTTTATGTAGTGATGATGCATTGGATATAGAGTGATTATTAAAACTGTTAGCTTGGAAATCTGTTGGCAGAAGAGGCTCAGATGTAACTATTCTAATGTGTATTTGGGCCACAGTGTGTCACAGTGTGTCACCAGTGTGTCACACTGGTTCTCTTCCTCATATCAGAAGCCAGAAGACATACTTATATTCAACCCAGAGACTTCTAACAATTATCACACACCTTTGTCATTGCTATTCCAATGATTAATTTGAGGGAGTTACAGCATTTTGATGACAGGGTTTAAGTTTTTTTTTAATATATTGTGTGATTGGCTGTATCAACTCAAGATTGTCAGACATGGGATGTTAGAGATATCTAGGGCATGCAGAAACTGGAGTTACCTCTTCGGAATAGGAATCAGAATTGCACAGGCAGAACAAACACCGACGTTGTAGAGTATCTGGACTAGGGGGCGATGACTGTGGACTTGTACCTTATCAAGTATCCCAGTACTCAGATTCTAGTGGGAGGAAGACCTGACTTGATATTACTGTTTGGTTAGTAGACCTTGCTAACTTTTTAGAGTTAGTGTTAAAATTTTCCTCATGTTCGGTCTTTTGCTTTTAAACTAATTGAATCTTGAAATGACTTATAACAGGAGGCAAATATTACAATAACAATTACGTTCTGCAACAGGGAATAAGTTCTAAATGAATCTTAACATTTTACTTGACACATTACTATGTTTAAGTGTGTTAAAGATGTCATTGAAAGGTGCAGGGGAGGAAAATGAACTTGATTTGGCAGGTAGGTGTTCTTGGTACTATTATCCACAGCTGTCTGTACTGATTGACAGCACACACATTACCTCTTAACAGGCATTGTACTCACTTGCAGCATATTTAGGTGTGTGGCATTTTTACTGACTATTTGAAACTGTTTTAGTTAATAATATTAATTGTGCATAGACCAACTTTCAGCCATAGTTACAAAGTGCTTGATAGATAATGAGGCAAAAGTTTCTTTGGACCTTTGCTTAGAGAAAACAGAGATCAACAGTATCATGCTGCTTAGGTACCATGTGTTCTGAGAAGTCACAGGTGCGTCACAGTGCAGAATAGAATTCCTCCCTGTGTTATCAGGTTGGAAGCAGAAACCCAGGCACAGAGGCTGAAGGTCACTTAGCCCCAAGGAACATGGCAGAAAGTAGAGCTGAGTTTCTTCCTGAGTCCTTCCTTGTTCTGAACTCTTTCTATATTATATTATTATTATTATTATTATTATTAATTATTATTGTATAATTTCTTTCCACTGAGGTTTACTTGTTCTAACGGCTGGTAGAGATCTAGATTCATATGGCAAAGAGCATCGAAGCAAGGAATTTTACTCAGTATTTTCTTTTGGAAAACCAAAAATGCTTTATTTTATTTTTTCACAATTTATTTAAACATCTCACATATACAAAATAGGTACAATTCAATTTTTCTGCTTGTCCAAGAAACAAGACTTCTTCGGAACCATTGGGCAAGAAGGAAAATGAGGCTGGCAAAGAATGAATGCTGAATCTAAGGGAGAGCAAATCTGGGGCAAGTGGTCTGCATTTCCTTCAGCTGGGGATGAGATGAGAAAGAGGACTGCTAAGTCAAATTAAAAAAATCCCACACAATGCACATCGATGTGGAGGGTTGCTTCTTCTGTAATTCTTCCAGCACCGTCCATATTCTTCAAGTATCTGAAATACTACTAACTAGCACCTTTGTGTCGCGAGCAAAACAATATCAGTACCTCAGCTCATGTCAGCCGGGGTCAGCTCTCACTGGGATGGTCTACACTCACAGGAAAGTGTCTTGAGGTAGTTCAAACCTTTGGAAGTTTGGGTTTTAAACTTCCCTCTGTGGAAGATAGTCAGAAGCCACAAGTGGTGCGAATGTTCATGGGTTTCTTTTTATTTTATTTTTCAATTTTTTTTTTGGGGGGGGGGTTCTTACAAAGGTTGACAATGTCCACAACAGGTGTCAGAGTGTTAAAAAAAAACCCACAAAAATAACACTGCAAACATTTTGGGGAGGGGCCGAGGGAGGAGACTTAGCTGGATCATATTGCACACTGCTCTGACCAATCCTTCTCTTTTGCCCACAGTTTAAGATGTAGATGCATAGAAGACATGGAAGGATTCAGCTTTCAGTTTTTTTTTTTTAAAGGGAGGAAACGGCAAAGAGAAAGTTTTTTCAGGGGTTTTTGGTTTTTAATTTAGGTTGAGTTCACTTATTTGAAACAGACGGGGCCAACCTCCACACGGAATTCTTGGTCAGCACCACCAATGTCCAGAGGTGCAATGTCGAGGAACGGCAGGCGAGATGGCTTATTTGTTTTGTATTCAATGATTGTCTTGCCCCATTCGTTTGTCTTTTTCTGTATAGTAGAAAAAAAATGGGAAAGAAGGAAAATACATAAGGCCACCATACCTACATCTGACTTACATCGAAGCATCGGAGTCTAGGAAAGACATTTCTCGGCAGGTCAATACTGTCTGAAGATAGGTGTTCCTGAGTAAGAGGTTCATTGTAGACACACAGTGTCACTGATGTCTTTCAGGGAGTGATACTTATTTAGGATAAGTTTCAAATACATTTGGATACATACTCTTTTCAAGGTGGGTGTATGGTGTGTGTGTGTGTGTGTGTGTGTGTGTGTGTGTGTGTGTGGTGTTTGTGTATCTTGTATGTGTGTGGTTTGTGTTTGTGTATGTATCTTGTATGTATGTCTGTGTATGTATAGAGAATTGGGTAGGTATGCCGTCATTTTACACTTAAAGTTTTATTCTACATAGAGCATATCATATAAAACATATACACTTTTATACAGGAAAAAGTCTACAGAAGAATCGAGTGCAACTGAAGCATTGTAAACCTCAGTAAACTTTAAATTCTTGGTATCTGTTAATACATAGGAACTCTAAATGCTGAGAGGAAAGCAGGGGCTGTGTGGGCATAGGAGTCAGCTCACTGTGTGAGAGTTTCTTAGAAGGCGGTATCTAATACGAATTCCTGTATTAAAATTCAGAGAATTGTTGGATGCACTTAAGTGCGTTTAAAGAAGAAAGGTCAAACTAAGTTAGGCCTCTCATTCATCTGTTCATTTAATAGCCTGAGCTAGAACTGCTCACCTCATTTCCTAAAATTAAATGTTCTCCCTCCATTTTCCCATGTACTTACGGAGCAGCCATCGACAAGCACAGAGTAGGTGAACCTGCTGTTGCCCTCAGCAACAAGTTCAACATCGTTGGAACCCTGCAGAAGCACGGCCTTGTTCAAGCTGCCCGTTTCCTCATCCAGGTACGCAATGCTGTTCTTGCAGTGGTAGGTGATGTTCTGAGAGGCACGGTTGGCTAGCAGGCGCATGAAGGCCAGCTGAGTTGCCATTTCCTTGGAGGACACCCCTTCGACGTTGTATTCAAACTATGGAGAAGAAGGTGCGAACTCTTAAGTAGACGCCTCATACTAAAACTCAAGTAAATGCATACATCGAGGAGACAGAATGGAGTCAGAGCCCGGGCTTAGGAAAAGGGTGCTTTTAAAGGAAACTTGGCACACTTATTAAAGCTTCAGGTGCTTTAAGGACCATAAGATCTGCCTAGTGAGGGCAGGGTATCCAAAAAGAGCATCTGACCCAGTTATGCATCACTGCAAATATTCCCCTCATTAGAATCTGAAACTGTGAGATGGAGTCAGACCTCATTCTGTTTTCTGTAATGCACTGGATTCTAGTGTCATTTGGTAGCATCAGTGGGAAGGTTTGATTAAAAATTCAGAAAAGCTGCTCACATTCTGAAATACATATGCATAGCTTGGGGGCTCTGGGCTGGCCGGAGCACCTTTACATGAAATCACATTAGCTATGACTCCCGTGATTACCCATTAAGTCAAATTTGAATAATAGCGTTGAATTAGATGGGTGAGTCCAATCTTTTAATACGTGATCTAGGATAGAATTGGAGTTTGTGAAAAGAGCAGTTTCTTTTAATAAGCTCATGAAAGTAAAGGATTAAAGCCCAAGTAATTAAAAAGCAAACGATGTTAAGAAAATCATTTTTAGGAGGATGAGGAATACTTGGAGAATTCCGTACCTGGCTGCCACCGTTGATCGTCTCTCCTAACCAGATATGCTTGTTGGCCTGGGCACGGCTGTATGAGTTCTTGACTGGGGTGTTTACAGGTTGGGCCTGGATGCAGGTTTCACCAGTAGAGAAATCACAGTACACTTTGATGGCATCCATAGTACATCCTTGGTTAGGGTCAATCCAGTAGTAATCTTTTTAGGAAAGAAAATCCAGCTGGTAAACTTACTGCAAAATGTAGGTTCTAATAATAATGATGATGATAATAATAATAATTTGTCAATAATATTGATTCCCATAAAAAAAAACATTTTAATGGTGCTGTTCCGTCTCCTATTCCACAGTTAGTGAGAAGCGGGTGACTATCTTTAAGAGTCACCTTTTTCTTCATGAAACATCCAATCAGGATGTTAAGACCACCTGAGGCAGGAGAATCATTACTTAAAAGACCCACTAAGACTAGAGTGAATTCAAGTCCAGTGTAGTGAGACCTGGTCTTAAAACAAAGTGTAAAACGTGGCTTGATGGAGCTCTGTGTTAGACATTTGCTTAGCATGTCTAAGGCCTGATATTTAATCCCTAGTCCTGGGAGTAAATGGATAAACTAAACAGACTTAAGGGTGGATGTGGGCAGAGGAAGAAAATGATGTTTCATTAACTGGGTAAGAGTTTTGACAGTATAGAGTTTTGGGCCCCCAGTACATGTTTGTCCTAAAGATCAATGGACATAGATTTTGGAAAGGTCAGCATATGAGGGACCAGTGTGGTTCGAATGTTCAACCCACCGCTGTTCCACTCTGGGTGGCTGAGTCTTAAGTCCCGGCACGTGCGAGCAGGGTTCTTTCTAGAGCCTTCAGGAGTGAGAAGGGTCTCAATCTGGTTATTGAGAGATTTCAGAGTTGCATCAACTTCATAGTCCTTGGGTCTGAGTGAAGGCTGTGAGCGAGGCTGGTCAGCCCTGTAGAAGTCTCCTTCAAAACCAAAGTCATAGCCACCTCCGCTGACACCAGCAGGACCAGGAGGCCCAGGGGGACCAGGGGGACCCTGTGAAGTAAGAGTCAGAGAGACCATTTTAAACTGGCTCATAGTGGGAGAGGCAGCCAGGACAGGAAACTTTCAGGTGTGCTTTGTATCAGTACATGTTCTAATAGGAGAGAAAGGAAAAAGCTTATGTAAACAGACTACTTGATCACAGTCTCAAAGCGGTGGTTTGAAGAAGCCCATCATATACAAACAGTTAAACTTTTCAGAGAGCTACTGAAGTGAATCTACTCCTGTGTGCTATCAAATTCTTGTCAGTTTAGTCTGAAGGAAGCATTTCTTTGGTCAGGGAGGCCCTAAACTCTCCCTCCAAGTCATACTTACAGCAGGACCTTGGCTACCCTGAGAACCACGAACACCAGCAGGCCCGACTGGTCCAGGATGTCCAGATCTACCATCTTTGCCAACGGGACCAGAAGGCCCAGCAGGACCCTAAAGAGAAAGGATACCGAGTGCTTATGAATGAGTAAAATCCCACAAGTAGCAGTAGCCTAGGGCTCACTGCCTGGATAATTCTTTAGTTCAAGAGGTGAACTTTAATTGTCATTTACTTACCCTGGGACCAGCAGGACCCACAGGGCCAGGAGCTCCTTGGTCACCATGTAGGCCCTTCAAAGAGAGAACAGAGAAAAAAAATCATACTTTCAGAACATGAATCAGTAGATAGGTTTTTTTTTTCTTCTCAAATTGAATGGAAAACTTTCGTTTCAATGGACTCTAGATTGAGAAAATTGAGAATGTAAAGTGGGGCTCTTTTCTTCCATTATATCTATTATGCTCAATTATTTTTTCCACAAGCTATTTGAACAGTGCCATATTAGTCATCCTTCTAATTATATTTATTTTAAGTGCAGTTGAAGGACACTGTTGCCAGGAGATGTTAATACACGGACGTTTCTGGCTCCTTTAACCCTTACCTCTTTGTGTTAGACTATGAAATAGGATCCTCTCTGAGAGAGGTAGAGTTAGCTGGGGAATTGGAATTGATCTAGAAGGTAGGGTGTTTTACACTGTAACAGTGGGCATCTGAGGAGGGATCCGAAGGGTATTCAGGTTAGAATTCATGCAAGATGGTCACTTTTTGCTTACAGCAAGACCAGGAAGACCCTGCAATCCATTGTGTCCTTTTAAGCCAGGAAGACCCCTGTGCCCTTTATCACCAGGCTCTCCTTTGTCACCTCGAATGCCTTGAGGACCCTATAAAGAAAGAGAAAGAGATGTTTCTACTCTTTTAGAACAATATTTCTTATTTATTTTTATTTTTTGTTTTTTTTCGAGACAGGGTTTCTCTGTATAGCCTTGGCTGTCCTGGAACTCACTCTGTAGACCAGGCTGGCCTCGAACTCAGAAATACGCCTGCCTCTGCCTCCCGAGTGCTGGGATTAAAGGCGTGTGCCACCACGCCCAGCTGAAGAACAATATTACTTATTCCTCTTCAAAGGGTGTTTAATCCATTTACAAAGGAAACTTGAGGCATGCAAAGGTCTAACTGGGCTGCCATCTTCTCTGCCATCTCCTTTAACTGAGCAGTTAGTTACAACTAACTAACATACTAATAACTATGGTACAACTAACAACATACAAACAAGCAGAATAGACTTAAAATCAATCAAGTCATCTGAATCACTTCTCACCATGGACTGAAGTACCAAAGTCTAGCCTCTATATTATCTATTGTCTAAGTAGATGGCTTAGAATCATTCTTCTTAATTCTTAAGTGTTAATCATCACCATGTACGTACACTAGGACCTCTTGGACCAACAGCACCAACGGGACCAACAGAACCAGCAGGACCCTGTGAGTTAGAAAAGCAAAGGAAACCTCATCAGTCAAGGTCAAGGTCAAGGTCATCCCTCTTGATGGCCTCAGTGCTCAAGCGTGAGGTCACAGGAAAGTCCACAAGGGTGACAACATTTACATACTTACAGGTTCACCTCGGTTTCCATGTTTCCCAGCAGGACCCACAGAACCGTGAGGACCAGGGGCACCTGCAGCACCAGTGGGACCAATGCTGCCAGGGTAACCACGCTCTCCCTACCAGAGGCAAAAATGAAGTTTAGCATTAATCTGTCGGTAATTTGATCACTCTTAAATTAGATAAAGGTGAATAGTATACTGACCTTGTGTCCAGGTAGCCCATCACGACCTGGGGGACCATCATTGCCAGGGTTACCCTATGAGAATACCATGCAAATGAAGACGCATTGGTGAGGTTCTGTGATCCGTTAGCCTAGCTGTCTCTGCTACTATGCCCTTATTCCCAGTGTTCAGTTAAAAAAAGGGAGCAACCCCCCTAATTCATTTTTAGAGGTATTTTAAATATTGGAGCCCCAATTTACAGTCTGCCAGCAAAAGACAATTTTCAAACCCAAGCAATCCTCACAGTTTTACTGCAAAGAAGGATCATTATATGAAGAAGTAGATTATCTAGTTTGGAAACTCAGGGCGTGAAACCTCATTTCCACATGTGAAATCCTGCCTGGTTTTATTTTACAAAACAAACACTGCACTCACATCACGACCAGCTTCACCAGGGGCGCCATTAACTCCAGGGCTGCCCACAGCACCAGGGGGACCACGGGCTCCAGGAGGGCCTGCGATGCCCAGAGGACCAGGTTCACCCTAGAGTGGCAGGGAAGATAAAATGGCATCACTATCCTTACTTAGACAGACTGCTGATCTCACATGGCAAAAACAACTCCCAGAAAATTCTAGTTAAAAGAAGGCAAGTCGAATGTAGATGGGTCACAACACGGTAAGAATCATCACTGCAAGATAGCCTTTCTCTGTCTTTCCTACACTTAGAGGATCAGTTGTGTGGATGTGGCTGTGTATGGGAGTGAGAGGAATATCTGATGGGATCCAATGCACCACAAATAAAATTAATTCCTAAAATTGATAGTTTCTGGATAAAAGATGGTTTCAAGCTGCTGTCATGTATAGGGTTAAATGAAATGATTCATGAACTTCCCATGAACAGTTCCATTCTTCTTGCGGGGATAAATGATGCCAGGATTTCACATTACAGAGACGGAAATGCAATTAGAGCTTATATCATTCTTAAACGTGTAGAAAGAACAAAAATCATTCTGCATAATGTTAAGCTGTGTCTTTATAGCGTGTGTCTAAGTAAGGTAGTATTAAAGCTTCCTGGATAGGTGACATGTAATCTGTATAAAGAAAATGCCATGAGTAGAAAATCTTAAGTGGAGTTATTCAGCGATCAATCTGTCACACTCCAAGTGGCAGCTTTTAAAATCTTTTATTATGTTAATGAGAATCCGGAATGGCGTCAAACTCACCAGAGCACCAGCAATACCCGGCAGACCACGTTCACCTCTAGAGCCAGGGAGACCCAGAATGCCGGGAGCACCAAGAAGACCCTGAGGACCTGCGGTACCAGGGGGTCCCTAGATGAGAGAAAAAATACTGATTATTACTGGTAAGACCCTATCTCATAATTCAGATTAGCTCAAGGATTGTGAAAATGAGGACTCCTGGATTCAGGAACAGGCCAGTGACTTCTAATTGGTGGGACACATCCTTGAACGTCTTTCTTTCTGAGGATGACAGTAAATTTACACTTTGGTATGTATATATATATATATATATATATATATATATATATATATATATATAGTTGAGATTAATAGAGCCATTGGGGGTGTGGATTTAATCTTTATAGTCTCTATGCAGGGAAGAAAATTTTGACCTGGACTTCGAAGGTCTAACATGGGTGCTTTGCAGAATCGCAGTAACTCTGAACCAGGAGTGTTTAAGGAATCGTCAGGTTATGAATCTTGATTAATTTACAGAGGGCTGGCCACAGCAGTAGGATTCTGTGTTAATTCTTAGGTCCCCCGAGAGCAGAAAGGGCTGTTGCAGTGAAGCTGCATTCTTTACTCTTCTGTCATTCTTATTATGTGCTTTCTGAGCATCTGCTACCATCACAACACCTTACTGCGTGCTGGACAGATTTTCTGGCTCAACCAAGCTCAACTGGAGAGCCTGCATTACTCACTAATAGATATATACCACTTGAGGACTTGTAAAGGGGCTTTATTCTAACTCAACATAAGTATTGAGAGAAAGGAGTTTGAAATCACTTACTGCAGTACCAGGTTCTCCAGAGGGACCCTTTTCACCAGTAAATCCAGGGGGTCCAGATGCACCTGTTTCTCCAGTTCGGCCAACTGGACCTTGGTCACCACGGGGACCACGAATCCCTTCTTTCCCAGCAGCACCAGGGGGACCAGGGGGGCCAGTAATACCCTGTGATCAAATGTATAAGGCCATTTGTTTTCTGTTAGTTGTTACAGACCTGGAGGGGAGTTGCCTTGCTACTTGATAATAGGATTTGAACAATGCAAGGTCACTCTGAAAAATAATATCCCAGAAGTTTTTTGGAACTTTGAAATTTCTTCTTCCTGCCTGTAGTAAAGCAAATTCATGAGGCAGAATCAGTGGGAAATTTTAGTGATGAAGGCAGGACATGTTCTATCACTGGTACCCTGGCATATTGGGATAAGAACCAGGAAGAGATATAAGTTTGCTGATTAAGTCTTAGTTGAGGGGACTTTTGGATTCTTGCAGACTCTGCCCATTTCTTCTTAAGCAAAGCCAACCCTGGCATTCTGTTCATAACTGAGGAACTCATGTGCTCCTGACTAGGTTTAATTAAATGCCTACTTGGAATGAAGAATTTTTTTCTGTTATAAATGTGTAAAAGATTCCAAGAAATCAACATCTTTGCTATTTCTTTTCCCCTAAAACCTCAACTTGAATACTTAATCCTTGATAATTAATTAAATTCTCTTGAGTCCTGTCGGGAGGGTCTGAATGAGAATTAAGATAGAGACCATACTACCTTTAAATTCAGGAACAATTACAGCTTTAGAATGGAGGCATAATGTTAGCTATAAAGGGTAATTAGGCAGAGAAATATCAGATATGTGACCAGAGCTCTTGTTGCATTTTTCTTTGTATAAAGAGATTGTGGATTCCAGAGGGTGCTGGTATTTATATGAATAACAGTAATAGGTTGATATTTTAAAATAAAAATTGCAATGACTTTTGTCTTAATCATTCATCAAAGATAATTTTAAATCAGGAGAGTACTAGAAAATATTAATACTTTGTTTTAATAGATATTTTCTCCCCTAATTTCCTACCAGAGGCCTGGTCTTCTGGTGAGAGTAGATGGAGATATATTGGGAATGATGTACTCACACTGGGTCCGGGTGGGCCAGTCCGTCCAGCAGCACCAGGGAAGCCAGTCATACCCTAAGAACCAAGGACATTCAAACCCAGTCAAGTCAACTCTAGGAATTAGGAAAAGACAAGATGCTTTCCCTTTGGAAAATTATCATGTGACTAAAGATGGACCATAGAAGAGCTATCCCTCAGCTTAAGGTAGAGGAGCACTTAACTAGGGTCCTGAAGGCTCTAATAGTCTATACATCTTCAGTATGCTACTAGATGTAATGCCTGCATTTTACACTAAGATTGTTGGTACTTTCTGAAAGACTAGCAGGTTATCTGATGGTGAGATGGGAGAATATAAGCTATTTTCATTAGGGTATGTGAATGTTTATTGACCACTTGGCTGGGTGAGAGGGAGGGGACACTAGAAAAAGGAGTGTTGTTTAGAGAAGGAAGTATGAAATTGAGTCAGAGTATTAAGTATTGCCTAAGGAGGAAAATCGTTAGAGGGATTCATTCTGGGGACCTCTGAGTCTCTAGGGAGTTCGTGTAAAAACCTGGGATGAGAGGGAGACTCGGTCCGTCAGAAGAATTGTTCTATTTCCCAGTTAAACTGCCTGACTTTGACCTTGCTTATTCCCTCATGGGGCAGTAGCAACCCCTGATACCCGCCCAGAGTTACTTCTGGGATTGAGTTAATGCCTGTGTAGTCAACTTTAAGCTCAGTACTGGTGAACTTCATAAATTTTCTGATTAGATTCGAATGAAGAGGACTCTCAAGCCTCCCCTTTCACAGTCCAGATCCACCAGAATGCTGGAACGTTCACACTGTCACTAATATGTAAGCTAAGAAAGAAGAGTCAATTGTAAATACTCACAGGGGGCCCTCCATCACCACGACTTCCAACAGGACCAGGTGGACCATTAGGACCCTAAATGAAAGCAAAAAAAGGTGGCTTCAAATCACAAAACAAGTAACTCTTACACTTGGCATGCTTGTTTTCACATGACTCATCCTCACCTATCTCCTCTACCCTTGAAGAAAATTTAGAAATGAAACACAATTATCTACATCACATGAAAAAAAAAAAGTCTGTTCCAACAAGTAACACCCCATGGATTACTGAAGCATGAAAACAAGATATTCACAAAACTTTTACATGGTGTTTAAATGTGATTAAAAAAAAAAAGTCTTATAGGGTGTGGTGGCACATGCCTTTAATCCCAGCACTTGGAAAGCAGAGGCCTCTAAGTTTGAGGCCATCCTGATCTACAGAGCGAGTTCTAGGACAGCTTGGGCTACACAGATAAACCCTGTCTGGCAAACCACCATGTGTGTGTGTGTGTGTGTGTGTGTGTGTGTGTGTGTGTGTGTGTGATCTTTTATCTGGAATGCTTAATAGACAGTAGGCACTTAATGGGCACATATTGGATTATAAAAATGCTTGGGTATATTGGTCAACAGTGAATTCAACTTACAGATGGGCCAGCAGCTCCAACAGGCCCAGCTGGACCAACGATGCCATTTTCACCCTTAGGCCCTTTGGTTCCCTTCTCTCCTTTAGCACCGGGTTGGCCAGCAGCACCCTGTAGGACGGAACAGCAGTGAGCACTGGCCTTCTGACTCACTGTGATGTCATATTAATCTCCCTTAATGTGACTGATACTCACAGCAGGACCAGCAAATCCATTGGGGCCAGCAGGGCCAACTTCACCACGTTCACCCTAGGTGGGAGATAAAGACGTCACACTCACAGCCTCTCGGATAGATGTTTGTAAACCATGAACTATGAATATCCAAAAAGCTCGGGTTTCTACTTACAGGGCTACCTCGAGGACCAGCTGGACCAGAAGGACCGGCAGCACCAGCTTCACCCTGTAATGGTACCAAAGAGCAGTGGTGAGTTGCTTAATGGGCCTCACATAGATGGGGGGAGGAAGAGAGAAGAGCAGTAGAAAGAGGGTTGTTTTCACACTTTGCAGTTACCTTGGAAGAGACTAATGGACATTTCAGAGAATAAAATGAGGTGAATTCTTCCTCTACTTAAGGCTGGCTTCATTTTAAAAGGTGGAGTGGTATTGGTTCTTCTCTGGCAGAAGCATTATAAATCAGTCCCCGTAATGCCGGGAGGAGGACATTTTAATTTTTAGATGGATGCAGGACTGATCTATTTTGCTGCAATCTTTGCAATACAATAAATAAGGTCTATTTTAAATGGACTGTTCGATGTGAAATGGGCACACTATGTATTTTATTGATTTTTTTCCCTTTTTACAATTGAAGGCTTTGAGGAGGCTTAGTGCATTAGGATATTGTTAATGGGCAACAGGGAAAGTCTTTAAAACAAATGATAGGGATTAAGGAATAGATCAGACAGCTGGCACATCCATAGGCAGGGGAAGAGAACACCAAACAAGCAGCATTTGTTTCCTGCAACAGCTAGTTTTTTTTTTCCTTCAATAAGCAGGTTTTAGATCCAGCCATAAAAATGAATTGCAAAGGATCTTTGGGACTAGGGCGAGCAGGGAATTTTACATAGCGCTATCAGCTCAGAGAACTACAACTCAAGGAAAAAGTATACAACCCATTTCAAATGCATACTTACCCGATCACCTGAGGCCCCAGCAGGACCAGGGGAACCTATAGCACCAGGAGCACCCTAGGACCCAAAAGGAAATAGGTCTTACTGAAAATAATACACAACATCTTAATTGAACTCTGTCCTGCTGCTCAGGACAACTGCATTGCACATTGTGGAAGGACATTAAGAAAGCCCCCGAGGGCCAGCAAGATGATTCAGCAGGTAAAGATTTTTGCAGCCAAGCCTGATGACCCAAGTTTGATCCATGGGATCCTTATGGGATCCATAGAAGGAAAGAAGCAACACTCATCACCTGTCCTTTGACGTCCACATTTAGTCACAGTACAGGCAAGTAGCCACTCAATGGGTGCACATGAATGAGAGCATGCTAATGAGAAAGCCCCTGATCCACACTGGTGCTTGTGATCAAGGGTCTCAGAAGTCAGTTCAGGAAGAAAGAACTGGGTTCTGGAAATGTGGAAGGCCAGAGCAGGAGAAGGGTTTGGCCGATCTGTACTCTGTCACCCTTGTAAGATTCCCTGGAGGGAAGCAAATGAAGAGCCTTATTTGGAACTGTGACAACCAGGTGACTCAAGGCAAAGAATAATGGGAATATGTTACACTGAGTTCTCAGCTTGGAGGGAGAGGTGACAGAGTGGCGGCAGCTCAGGAAGGCAATAAGATGTCCCTAGGAGTCATCTGCGACACCTAAGGTAGTCACAGTTAATTTCTGAGGCTGCCCTTAGATCAGATCCTGGGGCGGACCAATGAGTAGTAAGACCTTGGTGGGAGCTATGGCTTTTTTTTTTTTTTAATGAGAAAATTGTTTGTCTAAAAGCTCTGTTATCAAGGAGTGGTCTTCAAAACCTGCAGCTTTCTGTGTACAGCTTAATGTTGCCATACTCAGCACTAAAGAAGGAGGACAAAGTCAAGATGTGATTTTCAAAGGTGTGTCATGCTCCCATTTTTTTTTTTTTGGAGCATGTAAGATGATATTGTTCTCGATCTAGGAGATAATGGATTGTGATTTTACCCAAAGTTCATTCTTTTGTAGGTCTCCTTTGTAAATTGGCGGAATTCAAAAGGAATAAGATACTACAAAACAAGAAGGAATTTAAGAACAAACAAGCATTAAAAACAAGGTTCTACTCACACGAGCACCATCTCTACCAGTGTTGCCAATCTCACCTCGGTGACCAGTTTCACCCTGGAAGTAAAGGAAGAGAAATGTTTTGCTTTCTGGCTAAACTTCTGAGTGGAAATGAACTGCAAAGTGCTTTGACAAAAATTTCTATAATGCTGGCCACCCTTTAAGAATTTCAGTGTTTTTCAATTTCCAACCACTTTGTAGGATGTTGAATGAGAAAAACAGTCGGAAGCTCATCTTTTCTGGCCCCTTTCAGAGGACTACTGAACACTAAAAAATAAACATCCCTCTGATTCATCACGAAGCAAGTTTCAAATTGATGAGGTTGGAATCACAAGACAACATGGCGACGAGTGGTGGCGCCTGGTCAGTCTTATAACACAACGAATGCCATAGCACGGTTGACAGCTGTTCGATATAGCTTCTTCCATTAATTAGGGCAGGATGAGGCATTATTTGTTAGTGGCATTAAAATGAGCCTCATGTATTACTCAACACCATCTGCTTGCATGAAATTCCATGGTAGCAAGGAATTTTGCCAGATTAGTGAGTTTAGACATGCGTGGGTGCTGGGTGGCAGAGGGAGGTGTGTATAGATGTCAAAATGCTACCAGATCGCCTGCTATGAATTGTAAACATCTGTGCATCCTTGCACAGCCTTCTTGCCTGGAGTTCATGGATATTATGTATTAAGGCCCATCACCAAGTGATACCTTTTCTCCTTTGACCCCAGGTATGCCAGCAGCACCCCTCTCTCCTGGAAGTCCACCAGGACCAGAGGCACCAGCAGTGCCTGGAGCACCGACGGCACCAGCTTCACCCTGGAATGAAAACCATGTGAAATCAATTATTTCAGTAGCAAAAGAAGAAAGCCAAGACTGAAACTCTTGAAGAATTCCAATTTAAACATTTAATAGATGGCATTCTTGGCTGCATAGAGACACAAAGGAGCATCATTGAAAGGCGGAAGGATGGAACTGGAGGCCTGCTATTAATGACACGATAGCTAAAAAGAAGAGGGCAGAGAGTGGGTGCCTGCTATTCTTCTCCAACCTGCATCTTGTCCTCTTAAGGAAGACAAGCACGGACAAGAAGAAGGTGGGACAATGGAATGGAGAGATTGAAAAATGTTTGCCCACAAGCCTTTTCAATGATAAGTCTCTTAGCACAGGCAAGTGACATAGAAAGAGACCTCATCAACTTGGGGGAAGATTGTCTCCATAAGAGTGGAGAATGTAGCTTCCATTTTTATAATAAGCCTCATAATTCTCTACACGGAAAACCTGTTGGCTAGCCACTGAGATGAATAGATCCCTTTAAAAGCCCTGCTCAATGTCATCAAATTCCTTTCTTCTTTTCTCTCTTATGTTGTTTTCATCCCCACCTCTAATATCTTCTGCTGCAGAATGAAATATCTTTTTGAATCTAGTCTTTACACTTGTTCCCCTTGAAGGCCTGAATGGGGAGTCATATAAGTTGCTTGATTTTTCAGAGATGTGGAATCTTACTTTGGTTTTTAAACAAAACAAAACAAAACAAAACAAAACAAAAAAAACAAGAACCTAAACTAGAAATCTACTTTGGAATACAAACTTTCAGACATGTGCCTTTGGGGTAAATGTAGTATTTAGTTAATTTAAATCATTATAAATTCTACTATTAAAATCTAGACTACTTCTGGAAATTTGACTGTATGGGGTTAGATGTTGATACAACAAAATCTGCTTCCCAGAAGTTGTAAAGGGCAGTCCTAGATTTCAACAAAAGCGTGAACCATGTAATCAGAAAAGGGATAAACCATACGAATTCACTCTTGGCTTCTAGACAAAGTTTTTTTTTCTTCTTCTTATTTAAATTACCTTTTGGGATAATTATATTCACAGGAATCATATTGTTTGTAACTGAGGTAGCAATCACACAATTGGAAATAAATAAAAACTTTCAAAACTGGTCATTCTTCTTTTGGAGCTCTTTATTCTGGAGCACATGGAGCCCATTCCATCAATCTATAAATAAGAATTTTACCTTGTTTCCATCAGGCCCTGGGGCTCCACTGGGACCTCGGCTTCCAATAGGACCAGAAGGGCCAGCAGCTCCACTCTCACCCGGGGTACCACGTTCTCCCTATGAGGCAGCGATTAGAAGTCACAAAGGCACTGTGTCACACACAGCCTCACTTGCTTAGAGTTTTAGATGGCGTTCTAGCACCATTCAGCAAAATTAGCATGCTATTTTCATCTCTCATTTCATCCTCCTGGAGCACTAGGAGAAAGGCCTGAGATAACTGCTAAGATGTCATATGCTTCTCATGTGCTGGGACTGAAATTCCACAATTTGTTGCTCTGGGAACATACTCAACCTTTGGAATCCATTTACTTTCAAGGGGATGGACTTTTTTGTGCTACCTTCACGGCAAAGTCAGATGCCAGATATACTTAGTAATCAGAGGGTGAATGCTGGAGTTTTAGTTGAATAGCTATGCCAGGATAGGATAGGATAGGATCATATTGTTACACCACTGCTATCTTTACAACCTCAAGTAGTAATGATGAAACAGGATATTCACCAGAGGTTGTGTGTATGTGTGTGTGTGTGTGTGTGTGTGTGTGTGTGTGTGTGTGTATGTGTATTCATTTATATCTGTTTAGCTGAATGCCTCTGAATTTGCATCTAAACCTCACCACAACATTAAACTTTATGGCCCAGAGTATTTATATCATAGTTCCACATTGCAATTATATCAAAGGGTCGTGCTCTAACTTTGTTCTATGGCACTATTGTATTGTTTTCTGAAATTAACTTCTGGCTTCCTAGATGTGTGGTAACTAATAACATATGGGATACTTTGATTTAAAAAAAAATACCCTAGTCTTTCTAGCTATGCTAATGGGCATAGACAAAAAAGTAGTTATTCCTTCATAAAACTAGACTCATGAATTTAACTTTAGATTCTCAGTAGAAACACATTCTATAAATATTCTCCTTAGATATTAGGTATTAATTTACTTGGCTCAAAACCAGCAACTACAATTATAATGCACATCACATTTGTTTATATAAATTATTTACTATAACACATACATTTGTTCATTTATGTTTCTTGAACCATAAGGTTATTGGATAGGAAATATGATCAGCTAACCAGAAATTTTTACTATTAACTTAGAAATTCGATGGTGTCTATGGAAGAGGTTAGGAACTATTTTTAAGGAAGGTGACCCATAGTGTGAGGGGCAAGCACTCCTTCTTTTAAACATGGCAAGTGTTACTGACATTTAACTAGGTAGTACTTACTCTTGGGCCAGCAGGACCAGGGAGACCGAATTCACCAGGAAGACCCTAGGCAAAAACAACACAGAAAACAAATCATGGAATCTATGTGTAGTCCCTACTGTTACTTGTGCTGAAGGCTATCTAAAAATATTCTGATTTAGAAAATAAAGCTGTCTGGGCAATACACATCAATGCTTTGGTATACAGACTAGAATGTACAACAAAACCTTTGGCTTTATACAAAGATTTAAAAAAGAGACTACCGCTGCTATCACAGATGTGTCTGTGCCAGACCCGGTATCAGAAAAATCAGCCATTATTTAGCTTTTATAAAACTGACAAAGCAGTCTATCTTCTCTGATAATGTGACAAGGGTCCCAAACACAACAAGGCCTTGCACATCTTAGCTATATAACCACTGCCTTCTTAATAGGAATTATCATATCCTGTACATTACCTAGTTAATTGTATACCCATGTGTATCTCTTTTATTACTGACCAGCTGTCCCTTTAATGTGGCCCACTGTTGACAAAGGAGACGAGGCTACAGAATGTAACTAAATTGAGGCGCATTCATCACAATTAGAGAAAATGACTCAGAACTCAGACCCTGATTGTCGATAGCAGTGTCATGTCTGAATGCCAAGAAAAGCATTAAAAGCAATTTTTTTTTCCAGGCTCTGGTTTGATTGAAAATCGGTGCATTTACGTTTTCACTATGGAGAAGGAAATAATTTGTATTTTAATATAGCAAAGAACAAAACAAAAAGTAAGGCTATTACATGAAACAGTCAATAGGTTTTGCTTTCTATTGTGATGTTTCCGTCAATCCACAAAATAAGGCAATTTGAACAAAATATAAATAAGATGTCTCATTATTTTGTTCAATACCAACAAGGTAGACTGCTATCATTAGTATGTGAGATATGACACTTTTTATTGTAATTACATGGCAACAGGGGCATTTTTGAAGGAGGAGATTATTAGATTTAGTTAGGTCATCCCACTCACCCTTTCTCCGGGCTTGCCAACTTCTCCAGCAGGACCTGAGGGACCAGGGAGACCCTAGATGAAGAGACAGGAAAAATTTAATCTTAAGGCTGTATTCAGTGGAGCTGCTAATAACTGGGACATACAGAGGGAATAACATGATGAACATTTTTATGTGTTATTAGGTAACTCCAAAAAAAAAAAAAAAGGCTGCTTTGGATAACTGTGACTTTTGCTTGAGTTCTGAAGCCATGTTCTGAGTGGTGGTGCTGGGGTTTCTAGTGGTACTGATGGTACTGGGTGGACTGGTGGTGTTACAGTGAATTGGACAGGAACAGTGTGGTGAAAGTCAGAGTCTTGCATGCCTGTTAACTCACCTGGAAGCCTGGAGGACCAGCAGGGCCTTGTTCACCTTTGCCACCTTGAACACCCTGAAAGTGACATAAGTGATAGTGGTGGATGTTAGTGACTGCCCCCTTGACATCATGAAACCATGCATCGATGTTGAGACTCTAAAGCCAACATTTGTTTAGATCAAAGAATTACTATTACAGTGTTAGTTACAGCATATGTAGGAAGCCAGAGGTTAATTAGAAAAGAAAAACACACAAACAGTAGTCCCATAGAAGAAAGTGAGATAGCATTAATGCCAGTGACAGTGGACATAGTTGATGTCAATTTGTCCCCTTAATTATGGAAAGATGGCTGCCCTGAATAGCAAAGCTTACGCTGCTGTGGAAAAGAGGAGGGGAAAGATACGCACCTGGGGTCCAGGAGGGCCCTGAGCTCCATTGTTGCCATCGGGTCCAGGAGCTCCCTAGATGTTTAATAGAACAGAAAGGCTCATGGTTATACACAAGTCAGGTAGCTTGAAAAGCTTTAAGCTAATTCCTCAAAACAAGCTTATCATTTTAGATTTAAAGAAGCTCACTGTGAGTTTTACCAAGTTCTAAATGCTCTCTATTCACTTCTGATGTAATTCAAGAGAAGTTCACAGATAGGAGACAGTTTTTGAAGGGCAAAGACTACTAGCATGTGTTCATAACTTCTCCATCAAAATATGAATAAAAGAAGGACCGGATATATCTGCGTCTTTGCATGTTATGATTTGTTATAGGCCACTGTCTTTCCCATGTAGTTCAAAATAAAGCCATTTCATCGCAGTGACAGGACCCTTAGGGTGACACTTTGGAAAATAACAATGATGCCAGATAGCCTCAAAGAAGTGGCATTTTTAGAGAAATTTCTCTATAGAAGTTAACACCTACCCGAGCACCAGCAAGACCGGCGTGACCTTTCTCACCAGGTTTGCCAGGATCACCCTATAAAAATAATATGTACATTATAGAAATTAAAAAAAAAGTATTAAAACTATAAAAAACCCACACACATATATTACAGGAAAAGAGGCTGTGATATTCAGAGGGAACAAAGTCAGGGCCAGAGACAAGGAAGTGATGGGAGGGAGGTTGGGGGAGGGAAAAGTATGTAAGGGAAGGTTCTAGGTCCAATTTTCTATGACTGTTTTGAAATGTTGATTTTGTTGCTTGTTTGTGTATTTCACTGCTATTTCTCTGCTTTGAATTTCTTTTTTTTTTGTTTTTTTTTTTGTTTTTGTTTTTGTTTTTGTTTTTCAAGACAGGGTTTCTCCATATAGCCCTGGCTGTCCTGGAACTCACTCTGTAGACCAGGCTGGCCTCGAACTCAGAAATCCACCTGCCTCTGCCTCCCAAGTGCTAGGATTAAAGGCGTGCGCCACCACTGCCCGGCTGCTTCGAATTTCTTATTCAAGGCCTAACCCAGTACTGTGAAGCTCAGTACAAAGGACTCTGTTTGTAGAGGTGGGTAACTCAGGTTTCCAGAAGTGTGTCAGGCTACAGTGCAGGTAAAGCTTTAATGGAATGTGTGCACTGAAGTTTGCTTATGGTGAGAGGACTGGCCTTGAGGCGAATTGTGCTGAGGAGCAGGGGAGAAATACTTGATTGTGGCAGAGATGTAGCAAATAAGGAGAGAGAGAGAGAGAGAGAGAGAGAGAGAGAGAGAGAGAGAGAGAGAGAGAAAGACATGATCCTTACAGAGGGGCCTTTGGGTCCAGGGAATCCGATGTTCCCAGCTTCACCTCTTGGTCCAGCTGGGCCAATTGGGCCAGGTCTGCCGTCAATGCCAGGGAGACCCTAAAACCAGAGTGTCATGTTTATTCCCCCCCGCCCCCCGGTTTCCAGCTATCAAGATGAGCATTTTGTCAAATGACCAAACCAGGTAGTTTTCTGTATTCGTAAAGCTTCCTGTAAAGTGTCAATAAATTATGGCTCCATTCCCCTGTTTTAAATAGGATGTCAGCACACAGACAGACAGTGCAATCTTGCATGCATGCAATCTGTCCCTCTCCCTTTTTCAGTCCCCTTGTCACCTGCTTCAATTTTCTCAGTCATGGTTTCCTTATCCTTTCTCTGCTTTCAGCCCTGCATCCATTTAGACTCCATAATTACAATCTATTACCTTCTGTTCCCAGATGATGTCGAGGTGGCTGATATTTATTTTCAATGTATTCATGTATAAATAAGCCTCAAAAATAGACTTGAGGAGGGTGCAATAAGTGTTCTTGAAAATGTATTGGGAAATGAGCAATACTTACCACAGGGCCTTCTTTACCAGATGGGCCAACATTTCCAGGAGACCCCGGAAGACCCTGTAAAATAAAGGAGGGTCCTTTCATATGGGTGCGTTAGCTCCTACACTCAAGGCTCAAATTAATTGAAATCTCACCCTGCCCTCTCTTCTCACTTTTTGTTTGCTGCTGAGGGGGATTCATTAGAGCTAGCAGCCTTGCTGGAAAGTATGAAAAGAACTCTGAAATCTTTCTTCTGCGGTGTGTGTGTGTGTGTGTGTGTGTGTGTATGTGTGTGTGTGTGTGTGAGTGTGTGTGTGTGATCTTTTGTATTTAATTTTTTTGCTACTGATTCATTTATAGGTTTCATAAGAAAGTGTTAAGCAACCTATTGTATGGGAAAAATGTATTAAGCTATTTACTCCATGATAGGAAGAAAAAAAATTGGTAAGCAATTTCCCAGGTGGATTTTTTTTATTGCGATATTTGTTGTTCCCTATTACTTGTTTATGGCATAAAATTACAGCTGATATTCACCCATAAGAGATAATGGAGGGAAAAATGACTCCATTGCTATGGATTTGAGTATCTATGGATCCAAAGGTCACTCCTCTATAGCTAGTGTGATGCTGAATGCATTATAGTGCTTTGTGATTGCTGAAAAAATGGCTTCACTGATGAATCTAATAAACTAATAATGCACAGACTTAATACATATCATGAATACCTTCTATAAAATGCATAACTTAAGATAAAGGATACGTGCTGAGGAGAGGACCAAACTAGTTTGGATATTTTAAAATAGATATAGTTTTCCAAAGCCCTCCTAGTCACTGATCCAAACAACACGGAGGAATCTATGGACTAGCCTGATGCATGGAACCTTCTATGGGTTTCTCATGAAGTTGGGTTGAAAAGGCAAACATCAGCAAGTCTACTAACAGACTTACTTTAGATGCTTTCTGTAGTACCCCTCAGTGTTAAGCAGTCCTTTAAAGGAGGCACCAATTCTAGATACGACTTTATGAGGATTAATCTGAAACTTACTCTGGGTCCCATGAGACCAGGTTCCCCAGGGCGACCAGCATCTCCATTAGGACCTCGGACTCCAGCAGGGCCGGTTGAACCACGATTGCCAGGAGGACCCTGTTAGTAGGAGAGGCACCAAATAAGGAGGCTGTTCATGTAGAGTGCTGAGGACACATCCGGCACCAGCATTATCAAGGTTCTTCCTGGGAAGTAAGTGATGAGTGACTCACCATTACACCAGCTCTGCCATCAGCTCCAGGGAGACCTCGAGAACCAGGGCTGCCCTGCAGGAAAGCGCATGAGATGGCAGGGGATTAGAGAAACCTTTAGATCCCATCAGGTAGAGATTCCTAAGACAGGGCACCATTTCTCCTAAGAGGAAGATATGGGCGCACACCAAGCCAAAACATTTTACCCAAATGCCAAGGGAAAGCATCCCGCAAAAATAGGTCAACGTTGTTTCCAGACCAATTTAATAACATACCAAATTGAGAGTTGCTAATTTAATAAAACAGATGGAAGGCAGATGCTCTTTCATCTAGGAAACACACGCAGAAGTGCTGACCGATTCCCAGCCAAGGGGTGGCATCAGGGTCTGCTGTGTCTGGAGGATTCAGAACTTACTCTAAGTCCTGGAGGCCCTGCAGGGCCAGCAGATCCAGCTTCTCCGGGAGACCCTCTCTTTCCTTCTTCACCATTGGGACCAGGAGGACCTTGGGCTCCAGCAGAACCCTATTTATTTATTTATTTAAAAAAAAGAATAAGAAGAGTAGAAAAATATTTTTACATCATATCCAGTTATTGAAATTGGATTGAAAATTGATAAGGATAAGTTAACACAATTGTGACTGTAAAACCACTTACAGGCTCACCCTTGTTACCGGTCTCTCCTTTGGAGCCAGCAGGACCAGGCTCACCCTAAGATCCAAAGGAAACAGGGGTCAAATGACAGAAATGGGTCAAGACTCTCCAGCAGACAAGCCTGTTTGGTTGTTTAAGCTCAAGTTCTCTACAATGGTATTGGTGGAAAGATAAGACTCACACACCGAGTTTACCTCTTCGATTTTTTTTTTTTTGCACGCTTCTAAGGAAGAAGCTTACGTGCATGCGCAGAGGAGGGACTATACAGCCACATAATGCAGCTATATAAGAAATATAAGCGTTTGCACAAACTACCGAAGGAAGACAAAAAAATTAAGTTGCAAGAAAAAGTCAAAGTACAGATAAAATACGTTATAGCGGTGACCACTTACAACAAGTCCTCTGGCACCAGTAGCACCAGCAGCACCAACAGGGCCAGGAATACCACGGGGGCCAGGGAGACCGGGAGCCCCAGCAACACCAGGGAGTCCCTGTGGGAAGAGAAAAGGTCCCTCAGGAGAAAGCAGGCTGTAGAGGGCTCCCTCTTTAAGCACCTCTAACCCGGAGCAGCACATGTCAGCTACTCAGCTGTACTTACAGTAGCACCCTTGGCGCCGGTGAGCCCATTTGCTCCAGGGTTGCCCTGTGAGAGAAAGGAGAAGGAAAAACTCACTGAATGAGAATATTTCTTACATTCTCTGACCCTATCTTCAGTCTTTCTCATCAACTTTCTTATGTCAATGACTACTTACAGGAGGTCCAACAGGGCCAGAAAGACCTGGAAGACCCACTTCACCACGGGGACCAGCAGGACCAGAAGGGCCAGGGTTACCAACGGGCCCAAGTTCACCCTGAGAATGAAAGTAACAGGACAGGAAATAAGCAGTAAATAACAAGACAACACACTCTGTTATTGACCATAGCACCAACTCTTAGGGAATTTTGTCAGAACAGCAACCACTTAGTTTCTCTGGTTTATCATCACAAAGTGTGGGCCTGACTTTCTAATTTGCTAGCCTACATCTGACATTCTAGCATATCCCTAAGACGCTGTGGTTTGATCTCTGTGGGAGTGGTTCCCACTCAGTCCAGGCTAGCTTGGGAAGCACATTCTTATAGTGCCTTCAGGGAGTCAGTTTCTAGGGGGAGGTTCTATCTATACATAGTGTACAGAGAGGTTTACTGCAAACATAGAGTGAGAAACATAGAGTGCAGGCATTTTGAAGGGTGGGGTGGATTAAGGGAACTGCTTTGCAATTGTCTCCCTCCCTGCAACCAGTACTGATATTTCAGATAGTTCTAAAGGGTTTGTCAAGGTGGTGATAGCAAATAATGCTTTTTACCTTGGGACCAGGAGCACCTGGGAAACCGGGGGGTCCAGCAGACCCAATGGGACCCTGAAATCAAAGCAGAAAGCATAAGAAATTTCCTTGAAGTAGAATAGAAAAACAAGTACAGAGCTCTCTATCCAGGGAAGATGTTCAAGGTTCCCAACACTGGATGAGCCTTACTCTATACATCAGTCAGTAGCTCTAGGCATTTGGAATAGCCTATGCTACTTAGAAAGGCAAACTTCCAAAGACCCCAGGGAAAAATGTCCAAAATGAGCAAAAATGTCCAAAATGTTGTCATTTCATAATAGTTAACAGAGAGCTAATGCCCTACAGTTTCAATCCCTTTCTACTCGCCAGTGTCAGAACTTACAGCAGGGCCGACGGGGCCAACGCTTCCGTCACTGCCTCTGGCACCCTATGAAGGAAGGGAAGACAGTCAGGTAGACATCAGGGAACACCCATTAGACAGTGTTCAGAAAAGATTCAAAGGGAAGGAAAAAAAACTGGACTACTTACAGCTGGGCCAGGAGCTCCGACACGCCCTCTCTCGCCAGGAAGCCCTCGGGCTCCCTAGAAGCAGAAATAATGGTTAATAAAGTCCAGCATGCTGATCTTAAAAGAGTCACAGGCAGTACTTACTTTGCCCAATTTCTAACATATGTAAGAGTTCACTAAGAATACAAGTGTTGTTCTAACACCAGGTAAAAGTTGAATATGCAGAGATATAAGAAAAAATATCAAGAATGCAATGCCAAGGGAACTAGCAGTTATCAAAGTCTCTAAAGAAGTTTCAGAATGCTAGGAGTGCATATTTATTCAGGTTGCCAGTGAATTGATCAATACTCACTGCTTGACCTGGAGTTCCATTCTCTCCAGGGGAACCGGGTTCACCCTATATATGCAGAAGAAAAAAATGAGTCTTTGTTAATTATATATATAATTTATCTGATTGCACAAATTTACTCTATTGTATAAGTTTGAGCCTTTTGTACATTTTAAACATGTTTTTATACTTAATAGACTATTTCTCAATGATCTCAGACAAATATTTTTTAAAAATATGATGAGGCTTTTATTTACATCTGCCAAAGGCTAAGGTACTAAATTAAATGTTATTATTTAATTGTACACCTCTACAATTTTCTCTTTATGTTCTAGACTTTGGAACCAACTACACAGATTAGGAATATTAATTGAAAAGAGAAACAAATGATACATTTTCTTCAGGACAACCAAATTGGCCATCTTCAGAGGTATCTGAATGCCAATTATTAGCTTTATTAAGATGAATGGAAAGTCAGGGCATCACAAGAGATTTTAGGGCCACCAGATTTGTTTCTTATTCTGAGAGCTAGTTATCGGTAAAACACTTCTTTCAAGGCATTCTAGTTTAGAGAGAGATGCTGAGGAACAAATCAAAGGCTTGGCGAGAGCTCACTTAGCAAGTGCTCGACGGCTGAGCTGCCTCTCCAGCTCTACGTCTAAGGCTCTATTGGAAGGGTCCACTTTAAGAATGACCGGCATGAGATTCCTGAGTCTGTCTTTTAACCACCACTACACACATGACTTTGGACAAGTCATGAGTGCTTCCTAACCTCAGTTTCTCCTAAATGATGACATCTGCAAAGTGTCTTTTAGCTCTGATATTGTGATCAGTGATCCGAGCTATAATACTGCGGCTCATGGGAGAATGGACGTGACCATGTCCATTTGTATGGCAGCTGGAAAGTTAGATCAGATTCTTCATATTCATGTTCATCTCTGGTCCTGCCTGCATTTGTTACTCATTAATTCGTAATTACATTGGTATTCACTTTAATATTACATTATCTCCTTAATAGGAAAGAGAAGATTTTATGGTTTGAAACATTGTTCAGAGAAGAGGCTAGCCAAGAGATAATACCCTTCTGAGACTTTAATTACCTAATTAAAAGAAAATTTTTTTAAAGTGTGCTCAGATAAATCAGAGGAAAGAGGCTAAAAAGTGTGTTGTGACATGAATATACCTATCTAATTAGTGCAAGGCAAAGGAGAAATTTACACTTTAGTAGCACACTTTGTTCTAATATTTGGTTATATGTTTATTTACTTTTATTTTGGCTACAGAGAATCAATCACATAAGAGGAGGAAAGGAGATGGAGGAAGAAAATTTAACATTACCTTCCATTTGATTATTTACATAAACATTAGGTTAAATAAACGTTAGCAGCTGGCCTTTGTCATAGGATCTCAGTGTCCCACCGATGAGGGACTTAAAGGCAAGATGAGGAGACAAGATACTTTTTGAAATGTGGGTTATCTTCCAAAAATAGCCTTTTGGATAGCAATGGAAGGTTTAAATGACCTGCTTACATTGATCCTAACTCAGTATTTACCTTCACACCCTGTGCACCAGGCTGTCCCTTCAGTCCATCCAGACCATTGTGTCCCTGAAAGGCAATGAACACTTTTAAAAATGCTGTCATGTTGTAATCTCAGTCAGATCAGAGTCTTCCATCTTTGCAATGATTATATCTTCTAGAAAGATCTCATGGTTGCAGAAGACGAACACAATCCAGTATTCCAGCTCAGCTGAGCTGGTTCCACTACCTCAGACTAATCACTCGGTCTGTACACAGCTAAGAAGGGAAGGGCGCTGGACAAGCTTCCTTACAACCCTCTCACCCTAACAATTTTCTGGTTTTAGATAGTTCTAAGTACTTAAAAATATATACGATCTCTATGTAATCTATAATCTGTATAGTGCTTCTGCATTAATCTCAGTGTTTGATGAGCGTTGGCTCCACTTTCATTTCCAGCATTTTTAAAATTCAGACATGGAAGCTAGGATGCCTTACCCAGGAATTTAAATATGGTTGGGTTCTCACCACCCCCCCATCATCAGCATTTTTTTTCTCATTTAGAGGAAGAAGTCACTCACTCTAATGCCTTTGAAGCCAGGAAGTCCAGGAGTCCCGGGGAAACCACGAGCACCCTTGGGGGAGGAGAGATCAGAGCAAGGTGAGTAACACAGTGACTTTCCAAACCAATTCTCAAAACTCAAGTGTGGGATCAAAGGGTGTTATGTTTTTTGAGCATGGAACCACAAACTGCTAGCTATGATATGAGTAACTAAGATGGTGACATTTGTAGAAAAATAACAGTTCAGTTAGTCAAAGTCTGTTCGCTGTCACCGATATTACGTTATTAACATGAATAAAATATCTGCATTCTTTTCTTGGTTCTTTCTCTTGCAGGATGTCTTCCATAAATGCCACCAGTGTTGAGTGACATCTGAGCCACCATCAGTGGCATGCTCACAACTGACACTGGACCACATCCTATTGTCAACAGTCTCACCTGTGGTCCAACGACTCCTCTCTCCCCAGGTCTTCCAGGTTTTCCAGGGTGACCCTAAAACAGGAAAGCAACCAAAGTTCACCTTTCACTTAGTAGACCATCCTGAGAGAAAGATATGCAAAATTTTGTGGGCTAGAATAGATTTTTATTTAACAATCAATCTCTTGAACATAAGCAAGTTAATTAGTATTTCATTAAAGTAATATTTCCCATATGGGGAAGACTAAGGCATCTTGAGCATTCAGTATGGAACTTAATTTGGCTCTGGATGCTCCTATTGAGACAGGAGTATGTAAAAGTTGTTTCAGAAGACCTTAAGGGTAAACACTTACATCTTCACCAGCCTTGCCAGGAGAGCCAGCTGGACCTCGGGGACCTGCAGGACCCTAAGGGAATGGGACATGCATTGAGGTTAAGACTGTGTTCACAAATCACTCTTCAGAGACTTTCTCTTTTCTTAAACAGAGAAAATGTTCTCACCGTTTGACCAGGCTCACCAGGCTCACCAGCAGGTCCTTGGAAACCTTGAGGGCCCTAAGGTAGAGGAGAAGGAACATTTATTTATTTATTTATTTATTTATTTATTTATTTATTTATTTATCTATCTATCTATCTGGAAGTTCTGGAGTCAAGCTCAGGTCAGGCACATTAGACAAGTCCTTGGCCATCTATCATCATCCTTAGTACATGAGAGTCTGCTTTTATAGAAGAATGAATCTAGGATTTTGATACTTACAGGGGCTCCAACAGCACCAGGAGGGCCTCTGGGTCCCATTAAACCCTGTAGAGAGTATATGCATAGTTAACACCAAGAAGTCATGTCCGTGTTGGGAGTCTCATAAGCTGGACTGGATAGACTGATGTAGAAATGATATCTCTGAGCCCCTGGAGTTTTTTTGGATGGACAGATGAACCATATTTCCTGCACTCTCTCCTGACCTTTAGTTCTTCTTCTTCTTTTTTTAATCAATGAAATCCTTCAAACTCAATGAGAATTGTCCAGAGGAAGTCATAAGTTCCTCATGATGTGCAAAATTGCTCATCTGGAGATTGTTCTAAGGCAACGAAGAGAACTTATCTTTACACAAGAACAGACCACATAATGGCTAACAAAGTATTTCAGTTAGATTCCTTTTGTCATATGTCACCTCTCCATGTCACATGTAGCTAAGAAATTGATATGTTTATTGCCACTGGGTCATAAATTTGAAAAGATCAACAGTCCTACTTAATGATTCAAGGGAGGTTTATTATAACCTCAAAGATATTTTGAGGCCTGTTGACGACTGATGACAATCTCAAGGGTATTATTGAGGCAGCCCCCTGGAGGAATCTATCATAGGATCTTGAAAACATAACACAAATGACAGTAGTTTTTCTTTCTTCTTCTTCTTTATAGTGGAACACAAATGTAAAGTAAAACTGACTGTTATAGGTTTTTGAGCTAAGTGTAGTTTTGTTTTGCCTCTGTGTAAGCTCATCTGTAGGACCTATCTCCCAGACAGCTAAAAATACCTCATGCACAAGTCTTGAGTAATTTGCTTTTAATACATCAACCATGAAGACTCTGCAGTTGAACCTATCTACTTTATTAAATGACTATAGTGAGACACTACATATTTTATTTAAAAAGCACATTATTTTAACTATGAGAATTATTTATTTTGTTTTAGAAATGGCTTCAATGTTAAAAGAAGCTGTCACTTTTCAATAAAAATATTTTTTAGGTATACATTAAGTGTAATTTTCTTTGACATCATGAATTTTTAATTATATTTTTTCATCTTTCCCTGTATTTGTGACAACTTCATTTACATAAAGGATATTTTATTTTGTGGCGACTGTGAGATGAACCCTGTGGGATTTTGTAGCTATTGATTTTCCAACATGGGAAATTATTTATTACTTTATTGCTTCCCATCTTCTCTCTTTGTTAAACACATCTCTGTTGGTTACATCTGTCTGTGGATATGGATGCATGTACAAGCTTAAATTATATTTCACTGATATTTTAATGTGAATACCCATTTTGACACTCCCCAGAAAGTAGTTTCAAAGACAGGGGAATCTGAAATCCATATTAATTTTTCAAGTGTCGGTCCACCATTTTAATTTTTAACATAAAAGAACATCTACTGTTTTATTTCCCACTTTGGCACTTCTTGAGAAATGGATTCTACTTTACAACTGAGTAATGTCTGGCATTAGCAGAAACAACTCATTTCAAATGTCTAAGACAAACAATGCTGAAAGGATGCTTCAATTTTTCACTTCAAATAGGAATGTTTTAAATTACCAGGAAAAATCAGGAAATTGGAAATCATCAATTAAAGCTACATTATTTTACAAGTGAGAGTTTTAATTTACAGAAAATATTGTCTTGCCTTTATAGTATATTAGTTTACTTCGGCCCATTAGCTTCAGAATAATGTCTTGTGCAGATAGATCACTGATGTAGAGCCCAGGTAAAAGTTGTGTTTAAAGACCATGATAACTAACAGATAAATGCCTTTAGAAAACAGATAATTAGAATCACCAAATTGTGTGCATGTTTATTAAATTCTGCGGTAGTTAATCAATCTAATGTTTTTACTTCTTGGACATTTTCATTTTTTCCTATAAGCTATTGTACATTTTTCATGATCATGTCTATTTTCTCTTTATCACATCTCAGTAATGTCTGGTAGAAGCTTCATTTGTCAGCTAGGTCATCCACCTGATACACAGGGAAGCTTTATAAATGGTTACAGAAATGAAGGGATGTGTGCGGAGTTACACAAATGCTAAATTTGACTCATTCTCTTCTATACCTGCTTTTAATAAATAGACAAGACGAGGAATTTTTATCAGAAGGGAGAGAAAGGAAACATTTCTTATATCGTCAAGTCCCTAGAGGTGATTCAGAGCTGCTGCCATTCGCTGCTAGCTGCATGAATCCACAGTGTAGTTCTGAACCTATTGGGGGTACCTGGTAAGTTCTTGTGACAAGAAAGTGTTCTATTCAAGAACTAAATACACGAACCATATATTATCTCTCAACTATCTGTGTGATGGGGTGGCAGAGGGGGTGGAGCAAAAAGTAAAGCCCCAGACTCTCCTGTTATGTGATGAAGGAAGGCACTGAGCTAGAACTTCTTGGTCCTTTCCACCAGGTTCAGGGAGCACAGTAAATCCTGCTTTTTAGTCTTGCTTCACATTTTAAGGAGTGTGGAAAGATACAGAGAAATGTATAGATGTTAATATTTTGGGTTAAATTCATTTGCTTGAGTTATGGTCTGTATTTCCAAAGACTCTTTTTCAGACATAGATATTTGAACATTCTTTTTAGGAGGCATGTTGGTAGAAAAAAAATTGAAACTCCTCACCTGGACTTAGTTTTGATATTTAAATGTAGAAAAAGGAGTTGTTTTCATTTGATCTAGTGTTGGAGTGTTGACTTAATTAGTATTGTGAGGTTTAGCATGAATTCCTTACATAAGCTGCTTTTTTCCCCTCTAGTATAAAAGGAGACAAGCCTACCATTGGTCCAGGGCCAGACGAAACTCCTTTGTCAGAATACTGAGCAGCAAAGCTCTGGAGGGAAGAAAACACACATGAGTATATAGGTCAATGTTCATACACATACATCTTCCATTCTTCTTTCAATCAATCAATCAATCAATCAATCAGTCAGTCAGTCAGTCAATCAATCAATCAATCAACTATCTAATCATATTTAATACTTTAATTAATTAATCCCCTGATACTATTTAAAGGAGAGCCATGTTTCAATAGAAATGACTTAGAATTCAGTGCTGAGTCCTCCACCGAGACTGAAATGGAGAACCTCTACCTCTTATTCTTCAGACTCATCTGCCTTGAGAAATCTGTTCTTATGCACTCGTCACCTACCTCTAGACTGAGGGAAGATGGCTTCCTAAACCTTTACAGTCCCTCAGAACCCTGGCAAGTGAAACAGAGCTCAGGGGAACATGCTGTATTGGCAGCTGCTACCTTAGCCCAGAAGTCACTAAGAGACTTTTTTTGTTCTGGCTGGAGTTTCAAAAGGGGATATAAAGAGTTTTCAAGTTACAGGAAAATTAAAATGCCCCTTAGAAGATTAAACTTTTAAAAAAGAGTTCACGGTAATAACTTCCCTGTTAAAGATCTCTCTTTGAGTGGTAACTGTATTAAAGAAGGTGCTTTTAATGCACTCAGTAGATAAGCAATCATAATAAGATCTTTGGGAGAGAAAGGTCTTATTTTACTGGCATACAGTTGGGTATTAGAATTAGGAATCTGATTCATAGTGCTAACCAATTAAGCAAATATGTTTTTCTTCCTGCAGTGAGGCCATTTGGCACTTATACCATTGTCAAAGACATAAAGCTAAAAGAAGATATTAATGAAAAAGGGAAATGTACTTTTCTCAATTTAGTTTCAAGCAAATTAAACCTAAAACTGCTTTGAATGTTGGTTCAGCAGTCTCCAAGCCAAGGAGAATAGAGAGGGTCAGATGTTTGTGAGATTGCTTAAGACCAGGGGCTTCACGTATGTAATTCAATCTAATCAAACTCTTTAATAATGCAACACCTCTTATTTGTGCCATACTGATAAAAGATATTAAATCCCCAAATTAAATAATGGTGCAGAAGGCTACAGCTACCTTCAGTGAACAAAAAGACCAGGACTGTAATTGACAAGACCTCAAGGAAGGTGGGAAAAGCAGAACCTTAAACTAAGAAACCAAAGAAATTAAATAAAATATACTCATTTCCAAATAGAAGGTTTCCCCTTAACTGCTAAAAATTAATTTTCACAGTGAGTATTTCTTTGCCAACAGAGCAAGACACTAAAGTCAGATCTAAGATAAGAATGTGTAAGTCATCTTACCCCACCAAGACCAGGGGGGGCAGGAGGGCCAGGGGGGCCAGGGGAACCAGGAGGACCAGGGGGGCCAATGGGACCATCAACACCATCTCTGCCTGGGGGACCTGCTGGGCCCTGTAACAAAAGAGGGAATTAGAACAGGATTAGAGCAATCTTGTGGAACCGTGTATAGCCATGTGGAAAGAGACCTAAGAACACACATGCTAAGGTCAGTTTGTTAGACTTGTTGATGTAAAAGGGTAGAAATATAAGATCTGTCACTGACTGATGTGCACCTGTGATGCAGGCTTCATTTAGGAGGACATTTAAGGCCTGATGTGGAAAGATAATGAATGGTGGCTAAGCCAGTGTAGACCCTGTGTATTAATTCATGATGGAGCAGATTCTGTGACTGTCCCAGGTTTCAAGCCGTAGGAAATGACACTGTGTACATTAAAGCTGGTTTCTGACTTTTGTAAAGGTATCCAATTGCTTTGGTGGTGATAGGCGAGGAGTAGGCTGACTGGTTAGATCATTTTATCACAGAGATAGGGAGACTGCTTCAACACCATCCATGTTGTTAGGATAACTAACCGACACAACTATACAACTAATACATGGAGTAGGGCAGATCTAAGTCCACATATCATATGCAGTTATTTATTATATAATGCAAATCATGCAAAAACAGTTTAGTGACACATATCAACGAAAATGCAGCAAGAATGTAGCAAATACACTAGCAGCCTGGCGTGGACATGTCTGAATGAAGATAGAGAAGCACATGACTGCTTCACAATTATTTCCAATCTATACAGAGATTTTTTTTTCAAAAGAAACAAAACATGTTACGAAGACAGTTCTGTGGTAGAGGATACATTCCCACTACACCTGTATTGGGCAGGCCAAACTAAACAAAGAAAGATAGACCCTGCAAAGAATGTGGCTGCCTGTAATAGTGTTTCTTTTTATGAAAGAGTAATCTTGACTGAAAGGGGATATTGATTATATATAATAATGTTCATTTACTACTTCTGCAGGACATTATCTACTTAAAAGGTGGTATAATTATCTGAATACTAAATAATCTTACACATTGTCAGTCTTCTGTAGCGTCTAATATGTAGTTATTCGAATATGGGCCAAAGCTCTTTAATGATTTTAAAAATCACATACCCTTTGTCCACGTGGTCCTCTGTCTCCAGTTGGGCCCTAAAGGAAGACAAAAATGACAAAGGGCCACGTGTCTAAGTAATTGATGCTGAACAAGCAAGCCAATTTTGAAAATAATTAGTTGTTAAGACTGAGGTGACTAAAATATTACTAAACAGCGGGTAGAAGGCCTGGCACACAACAATAGATAACAAAGAACTGTTTTTGTTGAAACTATATGTAATTTTTTCCTCAAGCTGGAGGACTAGAGGATGCTATAATTTGTAGTGGTCAAACTAATATTATCCATTGTACTTTTAATAAGATAATAGCTATGGATGAAACTATTTATTATACCTTCATAGCACATTTATAGAGTCAGTCTTTTAAAATAAACTTTGATTTTTTTATCTATAATTAATATAATATGCACCCCTTATAAGAATATAAATAAATATGTACAAAATCTTTAGTATATAAATTATTAATTAATATAACATAAATATAATTAAAGATGCTTCTGGAAGATGATAAAACTTTGTTACATCAAACATTAACAGTACTCTGTTTTATGGTTTGGTAAATACATATTCATATAGGTAAAATCTTTCTAAAGTATTTTCTTTCTGTAGTTCACATTAAATTTTGTCAAACTGAAATTATTCTGGTAATTTTGGATATTTATGGAGAAACATGGCCTCTTACCTTTCGTACAGATCCCTAGAAAAGAAAAGATAAATGATTATTATAAGAATTATATGCACACACCTATATATTAAAATGGCTTTATTTTGATATTATGTACAAATATGTCTACAAATGTAACTGCATTGTTCTTTTCCTACTATCTTAATCTCATATTTTGAAAAAAAATGTAAAATTTTACCAATCAACAAAATGCTATCTACAAAACCAATTGTATATACTTATCTGTAACTATGTTGTGACTTCAATCCATGAGCTAAGAATTTATTCATAATTCGTTGCAAATGAATCCTAGGAAATTACAAAAATCTCTCAAGCTCAGCGTGCTCTTGTGCTTTGGAGTAGCTGGTGCTAAACCCCAAACATCCACTGACCCATTTCCTCTCTCTTCCCTATGGGTCTTTTATGGGACTAGCTTCACTTGGCGCCACCCACTTCAGAAAACGGGGTGGGTACTTTCAGTGGAAGCCAGAGAGCTTTAGCCTACTACTATGTCCCTTCACTATTCCCTTGGGAAGTCAAACTGGCCACCTTCCCTCCCCAGAAGTGACACAGCTGTGATCAAGGCAAAGTACGAGCATCTCATCTTGTGTATTCTAAAAGTAGTTTTACTCACCGATTGTAAATCTGTTGAGGGAAGAAGAGAATAGGAAATAGTTATTGGTATCATTTCATCAATTGCTATCATTCCATAGATCAATAATAATTAAAAAATGATACTTAGGCCTATACAGCTGATTTACCTGATTAAAAGATCCCTTCTGTTTCTCCTTCAGAATATTCTAATAACTTCCAAATTATTCAGGTTAAAAAAAAACATAGCCGGGATCAGCAGGGTGACTTGTTTACAGTTTTGATATGTAAATATATTTTTTAATTAAACAGCTAACTATTCACTATGTTTAAAATGCTGTGAAGCACTACTGTGTCTACAGGCAGGACATCTCCAGTGCTCAGCAACTATGGAGGAAGTGGCATAGATGAATAGGTGGCTATCACCAGTTGATTGACAAGGAAATAATGCATAAGAATCTGAGAAAAGTTAAGGAAGCCTGTACCCTGGAAGCAGAGCTTGTTTTTTTGTAAAACATTGAAGTGACTTAACACTTTCCCCTCCAAAGGTCTTATTTGCATCAATGAAAGCAAATAGATTCAGGATTCTGATTTTTGCTATAAATAGTTCACTTAAATTAGGGAAGGTCATTTGGCTATAGAACATCCCATTTGTACCCTAAGAAGTGCTGCTTTGTCTAAAGAGAAAACTGGGGATTGAAATCTTGAAAAATAATGAGAAAAATAAATACCCACTTCTTTGCCACAATTACCCTAAGACTTTAAAGACTGAGTTTCATTCCTACAGTATAATAATTATAGGATAATGTGGCATATAATTGCGGTCAGATTTGCTCCAGGATGATTCACCCCTAAAAACTGCTTGGATTTGGTGGTCACGAAGTGTGTCATTTAGAATGAGAGCATCTGTTGAAGTGGTCACTGTTCAGACGAGTGGGACACCTCCTGCATTCACATTTTAGGGCAATTGATGAGAATCACTGTTCAATTAGATAATGGTATGTCTAGTTTATTTTCTCCATCAGAGGGAGAAGAGTTTGCCTGAATTAAGAGAAGCCCTTAAGCCTTACAGGTTTTGACAACTTGCCTTGTAATTGCTCAGTTTGTGAGCCATTTTGGACAATGTTTGTTGGATAACTTTTATTCTTCACAGTGGTTGGATGTTGAATAGAATGTATGTTGACCTTCAAATCTCTACTCCTCTAAGTCTACATATTTTTCTGTGTGGACCCACTCTTCTACTCTGATTTCATATAAAATTAACTTGTAATATTAATTTGTACAATGCAATTACTTCTTAGTATCCTTGAGGGGTCTATAAAAGTGGATGAAGGGAACGTATACACATTCGAAATTAGGCTGTGGTAGATGTAGGGCGTGTAGCTGAAGGGTCTGGGTGTGGCCACGCCCTCCTGAACCTTCATCAAGCCAACATCTTTGTCTAGTTAAATTAGGCAGCCATTTTTAAAAATGAACCCCAAGTGGTTTTGTTCATTCTTTCTTCAGGAAATTCTAGTTAGTTATATAACCTAAAAATGGAAAATGGCCTTGAAGTTGGCAATTTAGTTTATACCCCACATTTTAGAAAAAGGTCCAGCTGATTCATTTGAAGTCACATGGTAAATGCTTACGAGACCCGTGGGAAGAGTCCCCAGGCTCTTGAATCTCAGGACAAAGTTGATATTTCTCACATCTGTTGTTTTTGTGTTTGATTACAGGTGGGAACTTGTTGAAGTGTAAGTGAACGGAGCTTATTTTAGTTAAAAGTTACCATTTCCATGACCAGGTAATGGATTGGGACGCTGCTTTGACTATTCAGAAGATAAAAGCTCAGGCTGAAGAAGCCCGCTTCTCGAGATACATCGTCTGGGTTCTTTACATATGGCCCAGAAATGTAAATTACTCTATGGACCTGGGAAGTCTTTTACTGGAATTCCTAGAGCTTAAGGCCTGGTCCCTGTTCTTTCACCTTACCCCCTCCAGGGGGCGTATTTTCATCATTATCTTCATCAACGTCATCCAGACCAACTCTGCCGCCCAGAAGAAAATGGAGTCCGGTGAGTTTTGTATTGTTCTATTAAGGGGCTTTCTAAACTAGGCCTCAAGTTTCACAAGGTGACCACAAGCATAATTCTGGGGATTGAAGAGTGAAGTCCTCTGAATCGTTCGTTCATTCTGTCACCAGGGTTTACATCTTGAGGCAACCTTCTTTGCCTCCTTATGAGCTTCACCAACCTGGGGATCCGGGACAACAGTCTAGCTTTAAGGGAAAAACTTCCCCTAACTCTTGGCAACAGTCAAACCTTCCATATTTCTATTCCCCCCACAGAGCAGAGGGCGACCTGACAAGCTGTATGTGGAGTGAATGTGTGAAGTTTCCCTCTGTTGAGATCAGGGTGCCCACCTATCCAGCCTCTCTCCTTCATCTCCCCCAAACAAGCAGAAGACACTTACATTGACATGTTGCTAGGCACGAAGTTACTGCAAGCAGCAACAGAGTCCGCGTATCCACAAAGCTGAGCATGTCTACCACTTAGACATGCAGACTCCTTGTGTCGCAGAGCCCCTGGGTCACCAGCGGAGGTATCACCTGGCGGGCGCAGGCATGCAATCTTGGGCCGTTCCCTCCAACTTAGTCGAAACCTCCCGCTGCCGTGGTGCTAAAATAATAAAGCCCAGACCTGCCCTATTTATATGGGAAAAGTTTCCCCAGCCAGAGGGTGCCTCCAAAAACGTCTCCACCAATGGGAGGGCTGGGGCCAGGGGCCGGGGCCTCAATGCTGGGAGGAGACTGCCGGGGAGCAGGGAGGGAGCTGAGGGGGAGGGACGTGGCTACAGGGCTTCTTAAATTGGTTCCATTCTTTTTGAGGACGTGGACACTTTTGAGGCTTTCGAGGGGAAACTCTGACTCCCTGTCTGCATACCTCCGCCCTCCCCAGCCACCCGCCCTCTTTCGCCCTTGCCAAGTTTGGAACCACTTTAGGACACCTACGTGGGCACGTTACAGGTCTCCGGGCAGCGGGGCAGGTGTTGAGGGACCTGGAGGCCGAAGATGAAAAGGCAGGAGCTGTCCAGTCCTGCTTCACTCTGTGCCCTGCGGGCCATCTGCAGGCTGGAGGGGGCTGGGGTGTGAGGGGAGGAGGGTGACAGCGTGGCGTGGCAAGCTCTAGAGCTGCCCTCCTGTGTTGGCTCCACCCTGCCCCCTAATTTCCTCAGTTTTGGGGTCTGTGTGCCCATAATCTCCTCTCTCCTCTCTTCTCTCTTCTCCTTTCTTCTCTCTTCTCCTCTCTCTCTCTCTCTCTCTCTCTCTCTCTCTCTCTCTCTCTCTCTCTCTCTCGGGGAGCAGGCATCAAGAAATAAACTTTGCATCATTGCATTTACTTTGGTTAAGCCCATTTCCAGCCCCATGTACAGACCCCATGAAGGATTACCAGCCAGACCCAGACGTTGAGCCTGGACCAGCTAACAGATCAGTGAACACTCAGCCTTCTTGGCTTTGCTGCCTATTTATGACCCCTTCCAAAGCCACTGCCAGGCACCTCTGCCTGCGTCCTCACACCTCCTCTCTAGGCCGTACACAACCTCTTCCTTAACATCCCTAGCTGTCCACTCTAGAACAGATGCAATCTCTCCCCACCTTGGGATGAGACTTTGACTCTGAAGAATTGGAGGAGGAGACTTTGGCTGTCCAGGACTGTGGCAGAGATATAGTGAGTGCTCCTTCCCAAAGTTTCTTGGAGTCTTCCAAGCTCCCCAGGGCCGCGGGCTTTTTCTGGCCTGCCAAGCACATCCATCGGGAGGCTGGAGAGACCTATTCAGAGTCTGATTCTGTCCCCAAAGTCACAGCAGAAACAGCATCTTTAGGACATTTTTATGTTCACGAAGCAGGAACGGGCGAACTCCTCTGGAATCTTCTTTCTCTCCCTCCCCCTTTAGGCTTCCCAGTGAGAAAGAATTTCTGACTAAGTAGGTTGGCTCCATTGGCAGCTGCTATAAGCAAAAGGGACTGGATATTGCTAACTGGCTTCTCTTTCTAAATTAAAAGAGAATGCTAGAAATAGGAGAAAATAAACATTTCAATAAAGTTATTTAAATCCTGTTAAAAACACTGATTTGAGAGACAAGTTAAGAAGCATTTTAAAAAATTTAATTTAATTTATGTTTTCACTTATTCACTTTAAATCCCACTCACTGCCTTCCTCCAGATCACCTCCTCTCACAATCCTTCCCCCCTTTTCTTTTGAGAGGGTTTCCGGGTTCCCCCTCCCCCTCCCGATTCCCCCAATTCCTCTCACCCTGGCAGTTCAAGTCTCTTCTAGGCTAGATGAGAAAGAGTTTTGGGTTTTTTGTTTGTTTGTTTTGTTTTTTGAAATAATGTTGAGGGAAAGGTTTTTGAAAAAGTACTGAGCAAAGAAAGCATTTCAAGACTACACATGTGATTTCTTTTCTTTCTTTCTTTCTTTCTTTCTTTCTTTCTTTCTTTCTTTCTCTCTCTCTTTCTCTCTTTCTCTCTTTCTTCCTTTTTTCCATCCTTCTCCTTCTCCTTCTCCTTCTCCTTCTCCTTCTCCTTCTCCTTCTCCTTCTCCTTCTCCTTCTCCTTCTCCTTCTCCTTCTCCTTCTTCTTCTTCTTCTTCTCTACATTAATGAGAAGCACAAGTTATGATTTTTGCCGATGTGCTGGCTTGACTTTAGAGACTGTCATTTGTGTCTATGTCTTAGGTTCCTGAAAATCAGGTGTTATTTCTGAACAAAAGACTTGGGTAGGTAAGAAAACAGGTTTATGAAAGAAACCCCTAAATATCTCTCAGGGCGGTTGCTCTGTGGGGACAACTTAGGCAAGTCCCTTGCATTGGACTAGCTAGACACCTTAGACACCCCACTTTGCTCAGTGGCTTTCTGTGATTGTCAAAATAGTCTCAAACCTAGAGCAGCCCTTGAAAGTGGGATAATTTTTAGAAAAAAAATAAAGCAAAAGAAAGAAGAGCAAATCTACTTGGTTGGCTTTTGAGAATCAGAGAAACCAAGTTTCAAATGCAAGTACATAAACCCCTCCACCCTGAGCCTGAGCGAAGAACTGATAACTTGTAAAGCATTCCAGGAAACTGATGCAAATACCAAGTGCGGCAAGGCTCCCTCCCTGCTGATGTGGCAGGGTTTGCAGCCGGCACAGTCAGCACTTGGTGGAGAGCCCTAGACAGAGCAGTGAGGGCAAGGCAAGAGCCCTCTCTCTCCGTTTTCCTCTCTCCCTCCCTGTCTGGTCCCTCTTTCTGCCTGTCTCTGTCTGTCTGTCTCTTTCTGTGTCTGTCTTGTCTTCTATCTCTCTTTCTCTTCCTCTCTCTTCACCCCTCCCCTTGTCTCTTTTTGTGTCTCTGTTTCCTCTCTCCTCATTTCCTTCCTTTGTCTCTCTGTCTCTTTTGTCTCTGTCTCCTTCTTCGTCTTTGTCTCCTCTCTCTTTTTCCTCTTCCCCTCTTCTCACCCCTTGTTCTGCCTGTCTCTGTCTGTCTGTCTCTTCTCAGTCTCATCTTTGTCTTTCTTCTCTCTCTCTCTGTCCCTCTGTCCTTACCTCCTTCCTGTCTGTCTGTCTGTCTGTCTGTCTGTCTCTTTCTGTATCTCTGTCCTCCCTCCCTCCCTCCTCTCTCTCTCTCTCTCTCTCTCTCTCTCTCTGTGAGAGAGAGAGTTTAGAGACTGGATAGTTTGGACAGTCACCTATTGGGGACAGGCACTCTCTAACATTCTCTAATACTTGCCTCTAGATGTTGGCTAAATATTTTAAGTGATGAAATAACACATTATTAGTTAGTTGTTTGTTGTTGTTATTGAGAACTGGGGGTGAGGCTGAGGGAACTGGACTGAGGAGAGAAACAAAACGTGAATTGATCTGTCTGTGTTGGTCCGGATGGGTTGTAAGAAAAGAGAGGGAAGAGCAGGGAGTAACCAAAGCCTTCTGGACTTTGCTGCTAGATGACCAACTCCTCTGTTCATATCCCTGCACCATTTTTAGAGGAGAGAAAAGAAGCTCTCCTGAGCTTTTAGCAAGTGGTGAAAGCTGAGCAGGTGTGATGACGGCCTTCCTTCTGCTATTAAATTTCTTTGGAAGGCCTGGAGATTCCTGCTGCATATCATGCCAAACAGGACATTTGGTTTTTCCTGAATGTCTAAGTAGAACTGGAACCAGTTTACTCAAGCACTATCTAGGACTGTGCTAGGCACTGTACAGTTGGGAGCACTAGGGATGGATGACAAAGTACTGCTCTTTGGGGCTTATAGTCTGCAGGAGAAGTGCAGTGAATCCTTTGTTTATGGGAGGTCTAGATTTAGGTGGTAGAATCAAGTCAGGCTTCTCTGGAGCTGCAACATCTTATTTAAGCCTCCATATAAAGGCTTTATAAGAAGATAGAGAACCAGTATGGTAGTTAACTCTTATAATCTTAGCTCTTGGAAGACTTAGGTAGGAGAATCTCAAGTTCAAGGCCAGCCTGGGATATGTAGCAAGACCATACTTAAAAATAACAACAACAACAATAACAAAAAAAACCAAACACAAAACAAAACAAAAAAGAACCCCACAGAAAATTGTGAAGGCAAAGGGTGTGACAAGACAGAATTAGAGCTAAAAAAATGGTAAGTTTAGCAGAGACCATATTAAAATGAAACTCAAAGCTGTATTTAGGTGGTCATGTTTTTATAAGCCTTGAGAGGGTATATGGATGGATGATTTTGAGTGGAGGAAGTATGCCATCAAAGGATGTTTTAAAAACAAGGACTCTGGCCACATGCTGGAAGAATGATTAGGGGAGCCCAGCGGAGATGGGAAACCGTGAGGAGCAATTCAAAGGAAATTGGAGGAGCCTGATGTAGGGTAGTGCTGCTAGAATTGAGAGCAGATATTGAGCTGCAGGAATACGTTCGAGGTGGAAGAAAACGGTTTTGATGTTTGATTGTGGAAACTGAGGGGGTAAGAAGGGAGCCAGGAGCAGCATCAGGCTTCGGGCTTTAGCAACTGGCCAAAGCTAGAGTCCTTTTAATGGGGAACATTTGAGAAGAGGATGGTTATGGTGAGAAAGGAGAAGAAGACAAGGAGTTCGTATACAGACTCAGCCAGCAAATAGATGGGTCTCATAGACAATGCCTGTGTCTGAAGTACACACTTCATGTTGGTCTTGATTAATAGGTAAAGGCACCCACTTCATTCCTGGTGTCACAGTGTGAAATCCTGTAGGTTGCATTTGTGTATTGGAATAGAGAATAGTAGGAAACAAACAAACAAACAAACAAACAAACAAAAATGCTGATAAGCCCCAGCATCTAAGGAAAGGAGGCAAGAGGGCACAGGTTTGGAGAGGATCTGAGCAGAAGTTTTATGGTGCTGAAAAGTTTCATATTTGTCTGAGTGGCCAAATCAAGTAAGAAAGTATATATGTAATCTTGCAGGCTCTTGGTGAAGGAGCTCTCCTGGAGTGGAATCCAGGGTAGAGAAATGGAATGAGAGGGGTGAGGCAATGAACCACGTGCTACAGAATGTTAGTCACACCAATGGCTGGAAGGAGCCAAGTCTAGTTTAAGGAATTAAGGTGTAGTTAAACGAATCACTGTGCAAGGGGATTATCCTCCCATAGAATAAGGTCACCTGCAGTAGCTGTGTAATTCCGATGCTAAACCCCACTTTAAAGTCTTCCAGGGGAAACTTAGGCTCCCATAATCTCATTTGCTTTCTGGTATTGAGGCAAGGGACATTTAAGTGCATATGGATTTTTTTTCTCCAACTTGGTACTGAATGAATAATCAAGTGTTTCTCACAAAATCTCTTCCAAATAGAAAGACAGGAAATTTATCTCACCTCTTATAAATTCCAGTTTCATCTGCAGTGCCCCATTTTTCAAGCTTAGAAATTAGGAATAGACATTCCTCTTTTATTTACGCCTACGTCAGAATGTGCTTGTGTACTGACGGTGTGGAGATAGTTGTCTTGCAGTATCTCATTATTGACTATTTCCAGCCCCATAACTCAGAGGGATGCGCTGGGGCTCACAAATTTCAGCTTTCAATTAAGCTCACCTCTTTTTTGAGAAGATACTGATTGCTTTTCTTCAGCCAGTTCTTCAGCCATTCTTCAATTGGAGAGTCCCAGAAGGCTGATGCATTCTGGATGCCCTCTCTGACTTACAAGAACTTTGTTTGGCTTGATTTCCAGACTCTTAATTTTAAAATTCTTTTCAAGTGGCTGGGGGGAGAAATGAGACCTTTATTGCAGTTACAAGAAGGAGTTTAGATGCCAATTGATTGATTTAGGCATGAAGTTGAGTAAAGATATATATTCTGGGGTTACTACTTTACATTTAGAAAAAAATTATAAGGATTTAATTTTATGTGCTGTCACACATTGACATAATCATATTTCATTGAGAATAACTAAAATTAAGTTGATGATAGTACTAATAAACTTGTAAAATATAAAAATTCCAATTTATTAACGGACAGCAGCACACTACCTTTTATGTTGTATGGTAAGTACTATACTATGGCAGATTTTAAGTTATCACAAATCATCAGCAATCATTATCTAAATCTTGGTGTAGCGTGTTTTGTTATTTATAATTTTACAAGGAAAAATATTCTGTCTCATAGTGGTTAGGGGAACTTCCCTAAGACTTACTTGATATGCCACCATGGGCCAACTCCCCAGAACTGTTCATATTTCTAAGATTCCTTATTCCTCTAATATTTAATTCCTACTATTTACCAAAAGCCTGATTGATTAATTAATTGAAAGAAAATATTGTTTCTTGGTTGGCTTCATTTGTTGCAGAGAAATTACCCATTTAATTTACTCATCTATTCATACATCTAGCAAAGAGCCTACTAAGTTACGGATACTAACATTCATCCAATAATGAAAGTGACTCGGCACCACACAACTGGAGGAGAAGGGCGTTAAACATACAAGCTGTTTTGTGTCAGTGATTTTGTTTTTACTATTTAACTCACACATTAAAACAACGATTGACAGAGGGCAGGTGACACTAGTACACTGAAAGTAGAATCTAGTCATTTCCTAATATTTTATAGACTTTTTATTTTGTTAAGAGAAATGTATGAAGAACAGATGCATGAAGGGTTGTAGGAAAACTCAAACATCCTCCAAATCTCTGTCGGCACCCAGAATATAAACTCAAAATCTACTTCTGCTATATTTTGAACAAGGGTCTGTATTGGGGCAGTCGTTTGATAAATGTCATTCAATAACTGATACATTTTATAATGAGGAATCAAGAGAAGAATGAGACTAGCCAGTTCATGGTAGATCTGTTAACCAGATGGCTGATTTCGTATTGTGGTCTCTGGCTCTTTCCTTTAAAAAAATACCGAACATTTACAAAGGATGCTTGAAGTATTTAACCTTTGCAGCAACTTGAATACCTGTTTTTTTTACAAAGAGAAAAATGAGTCCTGTGAAAGATAAAGCCTTTCTCCACTGCTGCAATTCTTCAAGTGTGGTCCCGGAACCCGTGTTATTGGCATCATCTTAGAATTTGTTAAAGAACATGAATTTTCATGTCCGCTGTCAGACCCAGCAAATTAGAAATTCTGGGTCATCAATAATCTATGCTTTTACAAATCCAGCAGGTGATTATGATCAGGCTCCATGTTGAGAACTGCTGGTACTGAAGAACGGCTTTACAGTTAAACTTGGATGGAGACAAATCACTCCGATAGCATCATGAAGAGTAGACCAGAGCAGTACAAGGGAAACATGGAGGAGGCCTGTCAAGAGGGCAATTCTTTCTCTCTGCTCCTATTAACGCCTCACATCACGGTCACATCTAGTTGTATTCACTTTGAATTTATCTTCTGATTTGCTGCTTTTTAAAAAAAACTTTTTATTTTGTGTCTACAATTTAAAAAAATAGATTTTTAATTTTTAAACATTACTTGAAATAGTTTTGAAAAATATTGGATTTTTGAAAATTCTAATAATGTGAAGGTGGCAAATAGAAGGTGTGACAGGTATATGCATAGTATGCCTGGACTTCCCAGCATGCCCTGCATTTTATGTAGTAATGGCATATGATGCTTTAAATATGCTTTAATACGTGTTTACTATGAAATGATCAATCCAGGCTAGTTTTCATAAACAGCTAAGGGGAATGCGGAGATAGCTCAGTCCATACAGTGTTTGCCTTGCAAAGATGCCGGAGTTTGATCTACGGAACTCACATACATCTGGAGAATGGCGGCACATGTTTGTAATCCCTGTGCTTGGGAGAGGATGCAGGCACACCCCAGATGCTCACTGGCCAGACAGCCTAGTCCACTTGGGTCATTGAAAGATCCTGTCTCTAAAATAAAAAGTTGTTTGGTACCCGAAGAATGACATCATTCTGCTCTCTCTCAAATCCTCTCTTTTAGTTATGCTGAAATATAGAATATACTACAAAATAAAATATAAACATGCAATTGCAGGCACCATGATCATCCCTCTTAGCTACACTTCCTACTCTTGGATAATGTTTTTCATTTGCTCCAAGCCTTCACAACTTGATTCCATTCTTGATTCTCTTTGGTTGTGTAGACAATAAGCTGACTATATGGGAAGTCTATTAATTGTTTATTACTGGCAGTATTTATAATGTGGAAAGAGGGCGATTTTAGTAATCTTTTCTTGATTCCAAGCCTGTTTGCTTAGCAAGGTTTACATGGGAAAATGAGTGCTTGAGGGCATATTTTTTTCTTCAAGCAGGTTGGGTGGTTGGAGGGACAACTGAAGCTGGTGCTATGGAGTCTGGTGACAGCCTCAGCGGCTTCCTTTAGTTTTTGACTTATCCCTGGCACAGTTTATCACCTTACAGCACACTGCAGACCTGGGTTCCATCCCTCCTTATGAAGTAGGCCAGCAAAGGGAAGGAAGACTCCTGGTTAATGCCAAACCCATTGTTTACAAGATGCCCTTAGGAGCCCAGGTGACTTGTTACAGACACATACTTGCACTATTTCTGTTGTTTCTAAGACCTGTGTCAAGATCTGAATAAAACCAGCTCGTCAGAACCTTTAAAATGGTAGTGGTGGGATTCCCTTCCAAAACACCCAGAAGATCCAAAAATTGTGGAAGATGCAAAGCTAAAATAGCCACCAAAGTTGTTACTTGTGTTTGTGAATCCTGATGTGGTCATTTATGGCCATCTAGAGATTCCCTTGCCCAGACAGTAAGAGTACAGATGACCCAAGAAAGCTCAAAGGTCCAGCATTTTTCAATGTTGATTGCATTTACCTTTTTTTTTTTTTTTTTTTTTTTTGGTCTGAGATAAGTGAGGCACCCAGTCTCTACAATTCCCCTTCCAATTTATCTGTTTAATGTAAATATACATATATATGTATATATATATTTATACACACACACACATATATATACATCATATAAACACATACACATGCACATACACACAAAGACACAGAGGACACATACATGATGTGCCTAGTTCCCTATGATGGATAAAACCAGTAGTTGTTCATTCATTAGTCCATTCTGTCAGTCATGTTCCTATAGTCCCTTCAAGACAGAGTGAGATACTGGGCCTCAAGATATGCTTGTGGCAAGTCTCCCAACCTCATCCTTACCTTCAACCCTGGAAGTGGGATACCCTAAGCTTTAGTGGCCCTGGATATGGTGGAATTGCCTGCCTGGGTAACTGACAGCAATTCCCCAGGGCTCTTAGTTCCAGCACATGTGCTAACACCTACAGGCCCCTCGCAGGGCCCTCTCAGATGACAGTCCTGACATCTTGTCTCTATGTGTTGCCTGCTTCTAACTTCAGCTGCTAGCTGCAGCTGTTTGTTTCTGTTGTGCCTGATCCCAGTCTTCATTTTTCTCTCAGAATCTCCATCTAAGATAAGGGGATGAGTTTCAGTGCCCACCCACCCCCTCCAGCTCCCCACCCCCGACAGCCGTCTTGTTTGAACTGTATGGTCAACCAAGAACTGTGGAGGTCGTATTGTGTAGCAGGTGTGGGTGTGGAGAGATAAGATAGAATCTCCAATCTCAGGAGAATGTCGTTTGCACAGTAGATTTTCTCCAATTGTGAGGATAAGGAAATTTATTTTTGCAGCTTGAGGTACTTAAGATTTTAGGAGGCAAATAAAGTTAGGAAAGGATTAAATGCAAACAAACCCTTATAATTCTTCCTTGCAACATAATGTTCAAAACAACACACTAAAAAGCATCCCTGACTTCCTGTGCATCTTCAGTTACTAAAAAGATTCAGAGGAACTAGTTCTGCTTGGGGAGATCTAGGAAGCTTCTAGGAGGAGCAAGTAGCAGAATTGAGCCTTGAATGACTTCAAAAGATAGAAGGAAAATCTTCCTAGGGATATGGCACAATGTGCATTGGAGATGACATTTATCATAAGGCACACTTAAGTAACCATTGTTGTGATGATTTCTCACTAGAACAGTGGCTTTTAGCTTAAGGTAACTTTGTTCCATCCATGGAAAACTTTTGGCAATATCTGGAGACATTTTTGATGTTCAGGACTAGGGTCAGGAGTGTGTGCAACTGGCATCAAGGGAAAAAACCAGTATATTGTTCAACATCCTTCAGTACATAGGGAATGGACCCTACACAAAGAGTTTTCTGCATCTGTGCCAGCATTGACACCACTGAGTAAGGGTGGGACCTTCCTTGCCATCAGCTCTAGCATGTTTGGTATCATCACTGACACTCAGGTGACATTTGCTGAGAGATTAGAGACAATAGATATTTAAAGTTAGTAGTTGAGGCCTAATTAAAGGGTATTTGGAAAATTGGGTAGAGAGAAATAAGGAATGGGATCTTGTCCTATATCTTGTTCAGGAATCCTCCTTTAATGAACAGTCCCTGGAAGATCACTAGAGATTTTATGCCTGACACTATTACTACCTGACTTATGCTTTAGTAAGCAACAAGGCAGCAGCAGGAAGAACCCACTGCTCTCTACTGAGTACTATAGACTTATCTCCCACTACAACAATGGCTCTTGGTTTAAGGTGATTTGTTCATTGTGATGAAGCATTATAAGGAACTGTGCATTTACATAGTAAGGAGCTGTAATCCTATAGAGAGTCTAGTTTCTTTTCTCATATTGTAACCAAAACAGAACAAAACAAAACAAACAAACAAACAAACAACAACAGCATCAAAAACTCCAACCACAAGCAACTTTGGGAGAAAAGGATGTATTTGGCTTACATTTCCAGGTCAGTCTATCAAGGAGGATAGTCAAAACAAGAAGCAGGTACCATGGAGGAAGTTTGCTGAATGAGTCACTTTCTGGATCACTCAACCTCACTTTCTTATATGGCACATAACCACCTCCTTAGAGATGGTGTTGCCTACAGTAAATAGGCTTCTACTGTATCAGTTAACAGACCTCACAGACATGCCCATATACCAACCTGATAAATAAAGTTTCTCAGTTGAGATTCCATTTTCAGATAATCTACAATAAGTTGACAGTTAATGCTCACTAGGACAACAGAGATTGTGAGGATCTAGCCTAAAGCTCGGCAGTGGAGGCAGAGCAAGGAGGTCACATGGGGCACACACAGGTGTTAGAATTGAGAGGCCCTCGTGGTCAGTACAATATGGAATATATGATGAAGTTTTTGACTTGGGTGTTGGTGTTATTACAGAGGATGGAAAAGACAGGAAGGAAATCAGGGTTTGACAGTTTGTATTTATGAGTTTGCCTTTATACCTTTGACAAAGCGTTAATTTAGATCCTCACAGTCAATAGATATCTAATGGATCAATAACCTAAGCTTTGAGTATATTGACATAAATAGTCCTACTTCTTACAACGTTGCCATGTTCATAGTCTAGCCACAGTAGACACAAGTGGAAATGGCTCCTGTCTGTTAACAGATGTCTGGATAAACTGAATGCTGTGCAGTCATAAAAGATAGCTTTATTGAGTCACTGGAGAGAATGGAGTACATGCATACTGAACAATGGACCAAACTTCTAAAAATATGCCAAGTGATGAAATTTAGACACAAAAGGTGAGATACTTAGTGACATACTTGCATGAAATATCCAGAATAGATAGAGCCATAGGGATAGAATCTATAAGTATAGAATCCACTAATGGTGGGCAGAAGCCAAGGATGGAGGACAATTGGGAATGATTGCCTGATAGACAGGAGACCACTTTTGGGATGCTAAAAGTACTCTGGCTCTAGGAGGTTATGGTTGTCCAGCACCATGAATGTACTAGAGGACACTGGCTTTTACACGTTCAAGTAGTTAACTATACTTTGAATTCATACAACAAAAAGCACTTTGGAGTTTCAATTGAACACATCTCTCCTTTTCTTATCACAGGAAGCACTCCTTCTTGTGAGAATGACTAGTGAAAATGTAGCGAATCAAAGGGGACAATGTATAATTATGTCTCTGGTAATACACAGTGTTCTTCAAGCTGAGAAATTATCTGGATAAAGCCCCAGCAACAATGAAAGTCTATGGCAGGAGCAGAGGGAGAAACAAGTTAAGGAACCATTTTCTCTATTTTTGTGATCCTGATTGCTCCACTTTATGTGAGTCATAATGGAGTCATTCCAGAGACATAAGTGGCTCCATCAACGTCACATGGCCACTCAAGAGCAGAGGTCTGAAATAGGCAGGCTCACCTGGTCTTGGAACTTGAATCTTTTATTTTTCTAGGCTTAATCCCCAAGGTCTCGGCAGAGAATAAAGGCAAATGATGGCAGTAATAGGTAGAATGACAGAATTCAAAAAATTTGTTTAAAAACGAATTGTAAAAGTTAAAATACCACTGAAGTTTCCTTTAATGTTTCAGATGCTTTCTAGAAGAATTGAAAAAATTCTCAAATATCTAACTTATTTTCAGAAATAAGAAATGGAGAGGAGGCTATGGATAGGGCTTAGTTGATAAAGTGTGGTTTAACCTGATCCATCCACATTAAATACAAAACAAAACAAAACAAAAAAAGGACGAGCAAGAAAGTTATGGAGGGACTAGTAAGGAAGGGACAGAGTAGTTGCCAAAATTCACTACAGGAAAATTCCCCATGCAAAATGGTAGTATTGGTACCTTTTAATTTTCTTTTCAAGGCAAAAATGTTGATTTTTATGTTTATAAACCTTTCAGATATAGAAACAAATACCTAGAAGCACTAAATAGTTAGGATATCTCCACACCTTAGGAGGAAAAATAGATACGAGTCCAATTTACCTAATGAGTAAATCATTCATTGTCTCCTCTAGCAAGACAGGTCTGGGATCATGGGCACTTAAAGAATAGGAGAGCACACTGATGAGAATTGCCATCAAGTCCTTCATAATTAAGTGAGACTGCAAGGCAGAGAAACAGTGTGTGCAGATTAGTATTAAAGGTCTCTGTGTCAGAAAACAGAAAGGAGATCTAACTTGTCCAGAAGATATTAAAGTCATTCCCCAAGGGATAAGGATAAGTCTTGATAGGCCAAGATCTGCTAGGTTTGCATTCCAGGAAATAAGCAAGAAAATTAAAAGGTACAATATTATGGTACAATCAAGTTATTCCATCATTCCTCCATTAAATATGCATTTTATACTTTTTTGACTCGGACACACTGGGGATTTAGCCAGAAGGTCCCTGCAGTTATGATCTTATAGTCAATTACAAAGCAACAACAACAAAACAAAATAAAAGCAAACAAAAAACAACAAAAAGCCCAAAGCATCTCCACCAACCCCAAACCCCAAACATCAAACAGCCTGTGCAGGAAATGCTGATTTTCTGTCTTTCAGGAAGCATGCAGGATGGTATGGGGACCTGTGACAAAGGCATGACACCCCAGGAGAATCTATAAGGAAATGACAATCTCAGGACCTACTAGAACAGTATATCATACTCCTGGTAGCTTCAACAACAGACACTTCCTCTGCTGTGGATTCTGAGAAGTCTAAGGTCAAGGTGCTGATAAGGCTTCCTGCATTATGGAGGGGGAATGGATGAAGAGATTTAGCTAGCCAAAGAATGGATCAAAATTTACTCTTGGGTTTCTGCCTTTTTGTAACAAACTTTTTGAAACAAAGCATACTGGTGAAAGAAGAAGATATGTGGCTTGAAAAATGATGAATTATCTTGCCAGGCGTATTTTGTTTGAAATGTTCCCTGTAATTTCCCATGGCTGGAATGGGTGTCATCAAGGTTGGCCTTATGTACCTAATTTTCTGTGTACATTATTATTTGGATTTTCTACCACTTTCTCAATTTGACATATACACATCTTAACTTTTCAAAGTTATTTCATAATACTCATATTCCTCATTATTTTTTCTGGGTCTTTTAATGCATCATTGATTTTCTAGATGCTCACACGTGAGCCCTCTGTTCTACTTCTGCTATGGTCTCAGCTTCTCATATGTCAATTTTAAAGTCATTTTGTGTAAATCTATGAGGTCTCTATTTCACCCTTGTTATGTTTCCACTTCTATTTTTACTAACTAGAGAGGAAAAAATTATTAAGACCCTGTAATATACAAGAAGTAATAAGAGTATAGAGATTAACAAAAGGACAAATAAGAAACCAAATTGAGAGACTACAAGGTGCAGTGGCTGTTCCAATGAAAGAGTAACCAGTTGGAATAATGAAAGTCAAGGAAAAGATTAAAGAAAAGCAAACGCCAGTGGAGTATTAATGGTGAGCAGGAATGGGATGGCAGAGAAGAAAGCAGAGAAGGTGGAAAGAGCCAGAAGGCCTGCATGGCAAATGGAGCCTCCACAGTTACCATAGCTAGTGTGGAGACTGCAATGGAAAGACACAGAAAATAAGGCTCCGTCTGAAGCAGATCAGCCCTCCAGGATAGGACTGCATTGCACCACCTCAAAACTGACACCTCAACTTGGTAGCCACTTTTGCTGCTTATAGAATAGCTTTCAAGCTTGACAAGAGTTTATTTTACATAGTGTTTAGAAAGCATGTCCTATACATTATCCATTTAGTCATGACAATGTTCCTTTGGGAAATGCTTGACAATTTTGTCAATAACAACGAATAGCCAAGTTGATGCTCTGTGTCTTCTAAATCAAATTGCCAAGGTCTCATCATTCATCCATCCATCCACATCATGCATTTCTGCCAAACTAATTACAGTTGCCCCCAAAACTTTCATTGACTCTATATGTCTTATATCAGCAAGAAGAGCATCTTTGCTTGACAGTGTAGAGGGTATCTACAACAATTAGAACCAGTAGTGTATTTAACCATATTTTCTATTACTTAACAAAATGCTTTGTATTATCTATTGCTGCCAGAGGGATTATCCTACAGTTAAGTGGCTTACAAGAGCAACATTCTTACATGTTTTGGTTTATGGCATTCAAGGAAGTGCATCCGTATTCTGCCTTACCGTGCACCGGCTGTGGTCAGGTAGGAATTATCTGCCAACTGATCTAATATGAAACATCCAAGATGGCTTGTTTACCAGGATGACAATTAGCAAAGCTAATTAGAAAGCTAGACTCAGCTGAACTATTGACAGAAATGCCTGTATCTGGATCTCAAGACAAAAATGAGATCCCCTACCACTGGCTTCTAGAAAGAATATTTTAAGAAAGGAAAGAAAGTGCTACAAGACTTACTTCTTACCCTGGACAGCTTTATACTGTCATTTCCATTGTGTTCTATGATAAGAACACGTGTAGTGCTAACTGATACACATGACATTATAACACAAAGTTGTAATAGCATGACTACCTGGAGGCCTCTTTCATTAAGGAGTGGCTTTTGAAGATTAATAAACACACTTGACTATACTCGAAGAAATTTTCATTCTTTTTTTTTTTTTTTTTTTTTTTTGAGACAGTGTTTCTCTGTAGCCCTGGCTGTCCTGGAACTCACTTTGTAGACCAGGCTGGCCTCGAACTCAGAAATCCACCTGCCTCTGCCTCCTGAGTGCTGGGAGTAAAGGTGTGCGCCACCACGCCTGGCCTGAAATTTTCATTCTTAATTTTTAGAATCCCAAGTTTTTCTGTGTAGTCCTGGCTGTCCAGGAACTTGCTTTGTAGAACAGGCTGACCTTGAACTTAAAGATCTACTTGTCTCTGCCTGGGATTAAAGGCCTGCCCCACTACTGCCTGGTTCAAACAATTTTCATTGCATTCACCTGTTCCGCATCTGGATCTATACTGTTTTTCATTTTTCCACGAGACTCCACCCTAACCCTCAAGGATTAGTCAAGTTTCTCACTGAACCATGTGCCTTCAGTAGATTCTGTCGTCTTCAAATTTGTTTTCCTCATTTTTGAGACAATACCATTTTTTTTTAAAAAAATAAAGTCTTGTAGTAAAAAATAGAAAGATAAAGACTGAGTTGAGGCATTTGTATGGAATAATTTGCAGCTTTGGATGCCAGTTTGGGTGGTGAAGGCCAGCAATATGTATCAGAGATGACATGACTACTTTGTCTTCAAAAGCTGAGAAGTTGGAGCTACCATCTATAAAATCAAGACTCATCAGATGAACAGCAGAATTGTGAGGGAAGATTATGCCCCCTTAGAACACGCCACTCTGATGATGTGGTAGGGAACTGAAGTAAAAGGAACCTTGCAAGCAGTAAGGGGGTGAGGAATGGAATGTGGGAGGGAGGTCAGGGGAGAGACATTCATGTCTGGAGTTGGCTGGAGAGGAAATTCTCACTGAAGCTGTGTGACTGAACAGTCTAGATTAGAATTTGTGAGGATGGATTTCAAATTAGTTAAGGATAGATTTGATAAGGATTTTTGTGACACGAGGTAGATAAGGATTTTAAGAAAGGAAAAAGGGAAAGACACATGGTTTAGTAGGTTTCTCATGATCCAAAGGAGAATGAGGTTTTAAGATAAGAAAGAGTCATTGTTAAATGATGAAGGAGAATTAATAAACACCTTAAAATTACAAGAGTAAGATGTTGATGACTTGATGACTTTTGAGAGAGGAATAATTCAGAGTAAGTTAGATCATATCCAGTGTGAATGAACTATGTGCTCCCAAGGAAGAGTTGTAGGGACTTTTTTGTTTGTTTGTTTACAAGTGTAGCAATAAAAGTAAATCCATACATCTCTACAAATGGACTTACAAACACAGCTACCACAACTACTTTATCTATCTATCTATCTATCTATCTATCTATCTATCTATCTATCTATCTATCTAATATTTTATGGTGTCAGGGATTGAAGCCAGAGAATCTTAAAGCAAATGTTCTACCATTGAACTACATCTCTAAAGCCTGTAAGCAGCACTCTCAATGTTAAATGTTCTTCTCTGACAGTGTCAATAAGAGATGTGTGCACTTTTGTGGTTTTTTTTTTTTTGTGTGTGTGTGTGTGTGTACACAATGCAAAATCCAGCTCTGCATTGACCTTAGTAGAGAGCCGAATTTTCCTTCCCAAGACTCCAAAGTAGACTTTGGACAGAATGCAATTTTTTAAGTTTATTTTATTTCATGTGTATGAGTGCTTTGCCTATATGTATATGTATATGTATATGTATATGTATATGTATATGTATATGTATATGTACATGTACATGTACATGTACATGTACATGTACATGTACATGTACAGGTACAGGTGCAGGTGCAGGTGTAGGTGTAGGTGTAGGTGTAGGTATAGGTATAGGTATAGGTATAGGTATAGGTATAGGTATAGGTATCATGTATGGTTGGTGACCATAAGGCTCAGAAAGGCATGTCAGAATTCTTGCAAGTGGAGTTATGGATGGTTGTGTACCTTTATGTGAACTCTGGGTCTTCTGTAAGAGCAACGAGTGCTCTTAACTGATGAGCCATCTCTCTAGCTCCCAGAATGAGAATCTTTTAGGGTAGACCCCAAGCATGTACAGGATAAAAAGGGCTTCTGGACTGACCTACTGCTTGAGGGGCACCTAAGGACCACAGACTTCATAGAAGAACTCTGTGGGGGTAGGGATAAAATGAAATTAAGTTGTTGGGGTAGAAAAAATCATAAAATGAAAGCTACAGCAAGAATTCACTATGCAAAGAAACAAAACTGGAGACAAATTTTCCTTATTGAGAGATACTATATTGAGTCATAACTTGTCTTCTTTACTCTCTCCTTCCTTTCTTTTCTCTCTCTCTCTCTCTCTCTCTCTCTCTGTCTCTTCCTCCAACCTCTCTCTTCTCTCCCTACCTCCCTTCAGCAAGCAACGTGGACAGTTTTGTGAGATTCTATCTTTAGAATGTCAAGCTCGCCCCCCCCCCCTCCACCCCGCACTGGGCTGGGGGAGGAGAGTAAAAAGAATGTGGCCTGCGACTATGGGCCTCAGGAACCATTTCAAGCCAAACAGTTTCTAAGTATTTGATGTCTGGAAGATGGGGGGAGGGGAGTGGACAGAACTCTGGCCATTTGTCATTTCCTGGGAGGTGTTACACACTTAACCCTTCAGGGAAGGGCATTTAAATAGATTCTAGGCTTGGCCAAAGCAGCTCCAAGCCCTAGGGTTTTGGCTTTTTACAATCTTGTCCTCCTCCCAACCCCCACCCCTTACCCCCTTATATTTCCTAAGAAGATGGCTGCTTTCTTTCGAAGGGAAGCAGGTAGCAGTGCTATGAGTTTGGCTAAAGAGTACATTGCGTGTGTGCTCACACTTGATTGTGACAATTCAAGACCCAGACACAAACAATGGCACACTGCGCTAAGGGCTTTACACACAAATTATTGCATGGAGTTACGCTGTGTGTATGTCTTCACGGGAAAATCCTTACAAAAGCCAGCGAGTGCCTGGCTTTTGCTTCAAATGTGCAGGAGAAGAAAGGGTTACACAAGCCTGTCTCTTCTTGATGCATAACAGCTGGTAAGAAAGTACAGCATCTCCCTCACCCTCAGCTCTGGGACTTGTACTAAGTAACTCCCCCCCCAATACCATCCCCCACCGCCTCCCTCCACTTAGGAAGATTGCCTGCAAAGTTGAAATCTGGTGTAAACAAAGACAGCCGCTTTTTGGGTCAGCTAAGCCCAAGATGGAGTTAAGAGAAGCAGGCAACAGCTCCTTTGCAGTCTTCAGGAAGCGCAGCCACTCCTGTCCTGTTTTCTGATTATACAAGGTGAGTCCTGGTAGCCTCACAGAGAGACTGAGGTAGAACTGAAGACCCCACCTGCAAGCTGGGAAGTTCCACACACTCAATTATGTGAATAGCACTGGGCAGCCTCTTGATGTACACAAGGCACAGTAGAGAACAACTTCCATTGCCCCTCTAATCAGTGTCTTACAGAACCGAACTCGCTTGCTACAAATAAACAGGGACAATAAGATGAAGTGTCCCACCAAATGGCACACCCTCGGGTCAGCATAATAACCACTTAAGGTTGTGGAGAAATCCACAAGACTCATGAGGTCCTTAACTAAACACACGGAGGAACTGTAGATTACATTTTCTCCAGGTTGGAAACAGTGCTTTAAAAAGCACTCAGGAAGAGAGGTTAGAATGTCTGAATCCTTCTCTCCCTCTCTCCTGATCTTCCCAACTCCTGTTCCCTCCCTCACCCCATCCTAATCTCCCCCCTCATCTCCTCTCCTGGTCTCCCCCTTCTTCCTTTGTCTGGCTCTCTCCACTTCTCTTGAAGATAAAGTGAAGAGTAATCCTCATATTTTGAGTAAAATAGTGAATAATGTGAGTGGAGCTAACTTGTTACTATGCTGAAGCCCAGGAGAAGGTGGGAGGAGATTAACAGAGAAAAAGGGAGGGGGTCATGAAAAAGAGGAGTGGGAAGTAGGAGGGAGGGGAGGGCATGATTTCATGAAAGTTTTGCTATGCATCTAAGAAATGGTCCTAGGATAGAGGCTAAGCAACAGCTTCCACGTGGGGAGGAGCCTCTTGAGCCACGCTGGCTTCTTTTTGGAAGGGGAGGGCTGTGGAGCTATGGTCAGGCAAGGTTCCAGCTGGTTAGCTATGTGGCACTGCTGCTATTGTTGAAGAGAATTCTTTCCCTATGACACATCTGTCTTCTCAATTTAATAGAAACTACAGTTCTTGGGATTTTTCTTGCCATGGATTTGAAGGAAATCAGAAAAGAGAAACTTCTCTTACCCTCCCCACTCCCTCCCCCTGATTTTATAAGGAACTGTTTGCAAGGCTACTTTGTAAAAGAAGAATTAAGAACACAGAAAAGAAGAGACGGATTTGGTCCCTCCCATCAGATGGATATTCAGAAAGAACCCATCATTTATCATGGGGAGAAGTCCATTAGTGTTGATCGGCTGTGTTTAACTGACTCTGTGTGGAGCTTTGCTTTAAAGTGCTTGTGTGAATATAATGATCAGCGTCCTGTTGCTCCAATTCTGTGAGTTAAGTGGTAACTTCTGCAGCTAGGTTATTAATCTATCGGCAAGTTACTAAAGCCCTGGCAAGAACAGAAACAAGAGAAGGGGAAGATCCCCATTCCCCATCGTTGGCTTGATCAGTGAATTAGGGGTAATGTTTTCTCAGCCTACATACGTAGAGTGAGGAGCAGAAAGATCATTTGTGAATTTATCAGTGACTTTGAAAAGTCAAGGGGAAAAGCTTTGCAAATTGAAACTCAGTGGTTCTAAACTGGAAGAACGTGGAAGGGGAGGGGAGGGCATGATGGAAGGGGAGGGGAGGGCATGATGGAAGGGGAGGGGAGGGCATGATGGAAGGGGAGGGGAGGGCATGATTTCAGGCCACTTAGTCCTTGAACTAAAGATGGTAGCCACATTTGAGGACTCTGGTTCATGGTCTTTTTCTTGAACTTGGTTCTGAGGCCCCTAATTTCTTGAAATAAAACCCCCTAATAAGGCAGAACTCTGCATGGTTATCTATAATCAAGGTGGTAAGAGGATTTAGGGGTAGGCTCAGTGAGCTGTGTTTTAATGTCATCCAGTGGATTCTGATTCTAAGTGATGCTTATGGAACTCTGGGCTAATAACCCCACTGGCTGTTTGCATCGTCTCACCTGCTTAAGTTGTTACAATAACTGTCATGTCTAAACTTGTTTCTTTTTCTCCCTCTAGGCTTGTTTCACATTGCTACTAATGATCCACATTGCATCATGCCATTTCCTCTTCGGAATGCCTCCTAGGGTCCAGCTACTGACTCCACATGTCTGGTTGGATATTCTACCTTGAAGGGGTTGTGGCTATAATGCACAACCACAGAGAAGAATATACTGGGGGAAGAACAGACAATGGAGAAACATGGACAAGTATTGGCCTATTTTTCTATAGTTTAAATTGGCTGGATGCTGCTTTTGGAAGAGGGGGGCAAACAAATCATGGATGAGAAGCATACAACCCGAGGTTTGTATTTAGAAGATTCAAGGAGGCCAGGGTTCAAGCTCCGTGCTTCTTAGTATTTAGTATAAGTAGAGCTCATCCCTGCCACCACCTATCCCATCTGAAACTAGTGACTCACTGGTTGTATTAGCTTGCTAGGGCTGCTATAACCAACTATCATAGACCTAGTGGCTTAAACAACACACACACACACACACACACACACACACACACACACACACAGTCTCACCCTTGTGAGCTTGGGAGTTTAAGTTCCAGGTGTTGTTCTTCCCGAGGAGGGTACTAGGGACCAGGGTGGGGGATGGGCTGTCTAGTTGACTCAGGACCTCCCTGTTCTGTGTCTCCATATTGAATACCCGCCATATCAGTTTGTTTACACAATCTTACTTGTGTTACAAAGACATTAATATTACCTTCCAGCCTATCCAAATTACCACATTTAAAACTTATTAGGTCTTTGAAAACCCTCCCTTTAAATAAGATTAAACATTAAGTTTCAACATATGCTCAAAATCTCCTTAATCATTCCTCAAAAGAAGAGTTGAGAGTGGGAGAGTTAATATTCAGGACACTTTTTTTTAAATTTCTACCTAGGTTTCAATTATGGAGTTTACTGTAATTCTAGAAATGAAGAAGGTAGGTTCCTTTGGCAGATATTATTTTTGCAAAAGGGCTCACTGTGTCAGGAGCTTCAGCATAGCCACCAACCTGAAAAGAGTTCAGCTTGAACCCCAGTGCTGACAAATGAACCATATCTTTTAGAGGTGATGGACTGACTTCTAGGTCTATCAGACTAAGCCCTCCTTCTAGGACTTGGAGCTGTTTAAGGTTCATATATTTGTAGAAGAGTCATATGTGCTTCTGAGAACTATAAGCCTTATTCTTTCCTGCCTAAGGTGCCAGTCATCTTGCCACCCCAGACAACTGCTGATATCAAATTCTTTCAAATTTCTTTCTGATATATATATATATATATATATATATATATATATATATATGATTATATACATATATGATATATACATATCATCAACATATATATTTCTTATTTATAGTATTTTATTTATAGTATTACTCCTAATTTCTTGTTGGTTAGATTCATGTCACAACTGGCATAACAGAAATGAAGCTCGAACTGATGATTAGTCCTGGTCAAAAGGCATCCATTTCACTCAGGTTGTCAATGGGAAGGAATGTAGGTTTAGACAACTTCTTATCTTTTATGTACATCTACAGAAAAAGAGAAGAGGTCCTGATCAGTTTCTGCCCTTGAAAAGCAGTAAATAAAGACTCATTAATTCAGACTTAATTGTGAGTTTGTGATTATGTGAACACACCAAGTCATATAAGAGGGATCATAAGGGGAAAAATTAATGAGAGGAAAAGTTTTCCAGAGTAGGCAGGGAACAAGTAAGTGACGATGTAATTCTGTCTGGTTAACAATAGTGCCCCCAACATCGAGCATCCTGCCTGGGAGATAATATCTCTTCAACAAGTTTATGTTGAAGAAATGAATGGAATAGAGCAATAAAATCTGCACCTACAATATCCGCAGATGTTGGCAGCGTTTGTGCTGGGGCCAAGCTATGATACTCTAATTGCAGATCTTCCTTCGTTATTTATTAAATCTGAATCTCAACGAAGCAGCTCTCAGTTGAGTTTTAATTACCGTTCGTTCTTTAAAGCAATAAGCCTGAATTTCATTAAAAGAATGACATTACCCAAATTTCATTAATTCATAGTCCTTCCCTCCCCCTACCCTTTATTTACTATGGCATGGTAAGGTCTAATTTCGTTGACATGACCAGAGGGAAGAAAGTGATACCAAGTAGAAAGCATGAAAACTCATTAAGGAGAAGATTCCAATGTCTGTCAGAAGCTGTCTCTTTTTATGAACCTCAGCCTTACCTGAGAGTGGGAAGGACTGATCCACAGTGTTGAGTGTACAGATTGATGACTATGGCTGTCTTTGGGGGTACCTGAGACATTGGTAGGAAAAAACAGAAAATGTTTGTAGCTTTGGAGATCAGAACATTAAGTCCCTCCTTTGAGAAAGCGATCACTGTTACCCATGTGAATGAAGCAAAACTTTTAATGTGGCTGGTTTAAAGCCCATCAAAATAGCGCTGTATTTTGACCAAACTTTACTTGATTCCACAAATGAACACCAACAGATCCTTTCCTTTTAAACTGTATTCATGTTCTTTCTTTATTTAAACGTCACAGTTACAAGTGAGCTAGAGGCAGGTAGTATGTTCCCTTGCTTTGCTTGTTTGTAGCACTGTGGAAGCCAAGCCAGAATGATGTTCTGAGAAAAGCTAGCTACTCATTACCACTAATGGTTAACCAAGACCAATACTGGGTGTACTTAGCTGCAGCCTTCATTTTCCCCTCCAAACAGGCTATAATTGAGAGAATGGAGGAGAGAGATGGGCACTTTGGTCAGTCTCGACATCCATTTTATTTGGGCCTATGATCCAATTTTCTGTAGGAAGCCACAATGTCCCCTGGTTCTGCGTACTCCGACTTATTTTTCCTGGTTACCGGGAAAGCATTTTCTGTGCCTTGTTCCATGTGCTGTAGCTTTTACGGAAATTTGTTTAGTTTTCCTCTGAACATAAACATGTTCTTAGATGCTTAGGCCCTTCTCTCACAGGAAGCCAATCAAATGTCTCTGCTGGAGCAAGCTCTGTAGGCTTGCTGATGATCAGGGACATTCTGTTGGGCCGAATGGAAACAGCGCTACAATAATAATTAGATTTCATAGGGATGATAACCAGCAAGTTTTTTTTTTTCTTAATTGCAGAGAATGATCAGAATGGTATGTTTTGCTGCCACAGAATTTAATAAGAGCAGCCCTTTATTGATAACAACCCCCTTTCCAAACATGTGGCATGTGGCGTGTATTTGCGGTTCGTCTCCACTATTGCCTAATAATGTTGGATTCCTTTCATTAGTTAAAAAAAAAAGGCTTGAGAAAAATCTACATATCTAGATAGCCAACCCAGTAGCAGGACCCAGAAGGGAGTTAACTAACCTGGAGTCGCATCGCCTCTCAACCAAGAGCTGCCTCTCAGTGGTCAGAAGCTCAGCAGAAAAAAAGCCAGTTTTCTAAGTGTTTAGACCACTTCCTAAGTTCCCCCTTCACTTTCAAGAATGCAAGAAACGTCTAATACTCTGCTGTGATTAGTTTTAATCAAGAGAAGGATGAGAGTGAAAGAGAAACAGAAATCTGGGTTGTTAAGAGTCTTAACATCTCGGACCTATGTGGTTCTTACAGACGCCCCCCGCCCCCTCCAGTTCCCTTTCTTCCTGTCTAGAGAGGAATGGGGAGACTAAAAATGAAAGCAGAAACAGATGTGCACAGGTCTTGGTGACCTGCCAAGAGGCTGATGTTTTATGCAGATGCCCACACGAGCACATCCAATAATCGCTCCATAAATCCATAGCTGCATCTCTTTCCCGGGTACCAAACAATGCAGAAAGTCTGCATTTTTTTTTTCAAGGGGACAGGGGGCTCTGAAAGTCTGAGGGCTAAGGCTCTGAGCACAGAATTCCATTTCTCCTCCAAATTGTCTGCAGCGTCATTTGCTAAGCATTCTGGGACTCCGGTCTTAACTGATTGCAAATGTCTCTGAGGTAAAGTTTTCCATGGGAGTCACCAGCTGGATTTGGCCAGTGTTCATTCTCTCTTGAGGTAAAATTTGCAAAGAAGGGGATGGGTAATAATGAGATTTCCACCCCCCAAATCCTGACGTGGACATAAGAAGTTGTCAACTGGGGTTTGTTTTCCGTGCAACAGAAACGCAGGGCACTTACAGAGAGCAGGTAAAGTTATTTAAAAAAAGGTAATTGGACTCTTACTCCTTTCTGCTCAGCCAGAGGACTTCCAGTGGTTTGGGAGTACAACCCAAAAAAAGGAGGAGCAGTTTCCAGAAAAAACACCTTAAGCCGCCAAGCCAAGCAATCTTCTTAAAGTGGGTAAAAGCAGGGCTGGCAGTGTGCAGCTTGGAAGCCAGAAACCTTCCTTGTTTTCTTTGCCTGCTCTCGTGGACCTGAATCCTAAATTTTAATAAGGCAGCAAAATTGAATTGCCAGGAAGAACGGAGCTGTCACCTGCTGTGTATCTTCATTAAGAATTGAAATTCTTCAAAATAAGCTTTCCCACCAGGATTAAAAGACAGAAAATCTATTGTCACAATTTCTGGATGTTTGTTCTTGTATTTCCCAAGGGTCAGAAGTCGTCATTAAAACACATAGTTCTCTTCAAATTGGACTTCCTTGTAAAGAGTGTTATTAGTTTTTTCTTTTCTTTTCTTTTTTTTTCCTTTAAATGAATGGTAAGTAGAGAGAAGACAGGGTTGGCCTTTCCAAAGCAAAAGTTAGTAGGTACTCGGTACCTTTGCCTGAAATGTTCATGTCTGTTGACTTTTAAGCAAAGGTGGAAAGTGACTTTCTGAGTTATCTTGGAGAAGTTTCTTCTCTTTGCTCTCTAGATAATGTCAGTAAGGCTTACTGTCCTGTAGCTCAGCCTTCAACATAGCATAGATACTGAATGTTTGTAAATCAGGGTCTCACTAAGTTGTCCAGGCTGGTCTTGAACTTACTTTGTGACCTGAGTCTGCTTTGAACTTATGATCCTCCTGCTTCAGCCCACTGAGTAGCCTTCTGGTTCCAGCAGTGTGCCACAAGTTCCAGGTGAAGGTTTTGTTGTTGTTACTTCTAAGCCATATTATTTGGGGAGGAAATCCAAATAATTGTCTTCTGGTGACAATGTGGTGTAAACTGGAGTGGCCCTCCACTTTTCGGGGCTTGCCATGTTCTTCCTTGGACAAAGCAGGGGTGGTCTGATCGTACTCATTTGCCTTTGGCTTTTATTGTACCCTGTTGGTCCACTGTAGAAGGAAGATAGCCTCAATGACTGTTCACCTTTATACATGGGCTTGGTCCAGACACAAATTCCCTCATATTTTGATGGGATATCTACACTGATGTCATTTTAAGAATAAGGAGAGACGGCACTGAGACACTATTTTCCCACAGTTTTTAAAAGATCATCGAGTATATTTCATTTATTTTGCTCAGTTTTGTGTAGTGGTAAATTATTAAAGTCTCCCCTATGCTCTTGGCTGTGCACCTGCCCAAGAGCTCTGGATTCATGAATGAAACACACACACACACACACACACACACACACACACACACACACCCTTTATATTCAATATGCCTTGGTTAGCTCAGTGATTGGGCCACTCCAGAACCTCCACGTGGCTAACACACTACCCTCCGATATGGTTGAGTTAATATTTGCTAAATCTATATTTCATCTCTGTTACCCCAGACCCAATTGGGGGAGTGGCCCCTGGGGCACCTTTCCTCAATTCTTATATGTTGGTGGGCTCTCCCTCCCCCAACACCTTTTCCATCGTGGTTCATCTCCTTCACCCTTGTAATAGCCGAATCCCTCTTCCTATGTCTGTGTTTCTTTTTCAGGAGTCTTAAAAGTCCTGCCTCTATCCCCATGCCCAACCATTGGCCGCTGGCTCTTTATTGACCAATCAAACAAACAAACAAACAAAAAAAACCCAACTGTTGGGTGGGACCTGCAGCAGACTTGAGAATTCTCATGTAAGCACAAATCAAATTCCCAACAGTTATGCATTTAGATTCTGAGGTACCTCATAAATTCCTAGGAGAATCAGCCTTGTGAGGGGGTTTCCTGGGGTTCTTTGACTAAGAACCCTGAGAGCAGGCATGGATGAGACAGATGGGTAAGTCCTGGTTATTTCTGCCTTTGTGACCTGTTTGTGGGTTTTAGGTTAAGAGGCTACACATTTGAAGAGATGCGAAGGTGAGCCAGGAGTGATTACAAAGGACAACAAGCTTCTCAAACGAAAGCTTCGTAGAGTTAGCATATTTTCCACGGAGGCTCCCTTCCCTTCCCATCTCCTTGCAAATTCAGGCTGCATTACTCCCCTGGGCTTCCACATCCATGAAGCCAAAGCTACACTTGTTCCACCACATGCTCAGCTTTCCTTTTGTGCTAGATAAAACTAAAGCTCTCATCATTTACTCCACAAGTCTAGACTGTGTAACAAGGTAAATCAGCTCAGCTCAGCATCCTTCCCATGGAACACCATGCCATAGGCACACCTCCTCAGCTGCAACAATACATTGAACACATCCATCTGACGCTGTCCACTGATGAAGAACTGGGCAGTGCAGCTGTGTTCTGCAACAAATTCAGGGCCTACACTCCAGAAACACTCTTACTTGCTGGCTCACTCCAGCCCTGGCTTAAAGGACTATATCAAGAATAGGCATTTGGAGGGATCTAGGATGATGGTTCAATTGCTCATAAGCATGAAGACCTGATTTTGATCTCTTAGAACCTATGAAGCCAGCACCGTAGTGCTAGCACATGATCCCAGGGCCAGAGAGAAAGAACAGAGGATCCCTGGATCTCACTGGCCACTCTAGTCAAGATCAGTGAGAGATTCTGTCTCAAAAAGGAAGGGTAGTTGAGGAAGACCTAGAAAGTCAATCTCTCCCTTCAACACATGCATGCGTGTGTGCATCCCCTACCCCCCACCCCACGTCCATATTCATTTAGAGGTAAAAGTTTCCATACCTGTCCACATGTTCCTACTTGATGACTGGTAAGCACATTATGTTTTCAAGATTTTTTACTTTTTGAATAAACTCAGATGCCTGTCACAGTTTCCTGCATCCTTGCCGAAGAAACAAGGTTTGTAGATAAATGATGATGGATTGTTTTGTTATTGGTAGGGATAATGAAAGGATTGTGCATTGTCATACTGATTCTCTAGGCCTCAGAGGTTTGGGAAACCAACTGCTTTATCATGGGCAGTTATGGTTTTTGTGTTTGATTTTAGGCATGGTTTGTTTTCATTTTTTTGGAGAATGATAACTTTTTTTTTCCCTATAGGATAGAAGTAGTAATGATTGGTCTTCATCAAAGGACTCCTAAGTGCTTGCCACTCAGGGTTCTGATGCCTTCCTATAGACAAGGTTCTGTTCTCTTCTTGTTGTTGCTGCTGTTCACTCCTCTGTAGCTTGAAGATTAAACTAAGGGACTCATAGACGCCAGGCAAACACACCAAAGGAGCTATATCCTCAGCTTTAGACTATATTATCTTTTGTTAGGGTTGGTATACTAATCTGGAGATTAAAGAAAAGAGGAAAGAGACACCATATTGGTTACTTTCATTGCTGCTGCAGTCAAGAAGCATCAAAAGGAAAGACTTATTTTGGCTCACAGTACAAGGACAGAGTCAATCATGGTGGAGTAGTCGTGGTGTAGGGCCTGGAGGAGATTGAGCACATTTCAATTGCAGTCGGGAAACAGTGCTGGTATGCAGCTTCCTCTCCTTAAAAAAAGTTTTATTTCTTTTTATGTGTATAGTATCTAACAAATGTGTGTATAGCATGTGCATGCCTGGTCCCTGTGGAGGCCAGGAGAGGACACTGGATCCCTTGCAAACTGGAGGTATGAACAGTTGTTGGTCACCATGCCAGTGCTGGGTACTAAGCCTGGGTCCCCTTGCAAAAGTCCTTAGTGCTTTTAACCCCTGAGCCACCTCTCCAACCCCACCCACTTTCTACTTTTAATTCACTATGCGATCTCAGTAAATAGAAAGGTGACTCCATGGCATGTTTAGGGTATGGCTATCCAATTTAATCTAATCCAGAAATGCCCTCCCAGAAACATCCATGGTAATTCTAATGCACATCAAGTTGACAATCAAGAGCAACCATGATGGATCCAAAGGGTTATCTTTATGAGATGAACATATGAACGGAAGCACATTTTCTCAGTGTTCAGTAAATGCTGTCATAGGAGTGAATGAGCCTTCACTAAATAATGAGCTTTCTTCTGGGGTTAGGCTTCCAGAGTTCATGTCATAACAAACTGCTATGAATAGTGCATTCTGGGTGATGTATTTTCAATATTTAGACATTAATAAATTACCATAAAATTATTAAATCTATGCTATACTATTACCTTCCAAACTACAACCTTAGCCTTACTGATAGCAGATAGGTTCAAGCTCTGGAAATTATTCTTATCATTAGCCCTGACTAAACCTCTATAGAGGAAACCAATTGCTATTTTGATAGTTTATAGAATTAGGCCTTTTCACTAATTAGAAATGGTGAGTTGTAAAGTTTAACAGACTAAAATCACAAAGGAGTGGGATTTTACAGATGGGACCATCAGAGGTGGCTAACTGGAGGGGTGAAGAGTGAAGCATAATTAAACCATACCACCAATGTAAAGGGCCCTGGTCTTCTCTGAGTAAAAGATTTTTTTCCCTCAGGAGATATCATTGGTATGTGAGCAATGATTTTACAACAAAGTCGCTTATGCCTGGGGAATGTAACTATCAATAAAAGAATTGTGTGCCTCTCTTTTTCTCCTGTCCAGAGTGGATTCAATAGTAGAGTTAAAATTCATGTTGGGTTTTCTCTGCTAACCAAGAAGACTTGTCTAATGCACTCTGGTAGAAAGCACAGATTTTGTAGACAAAAGGATAGACGAAGGGGGAAAATGACTTCACTGAAGTTAGATGTAGATGATCTGGCGCAGAGGGAAAGGACAGAGCCAATCTTCTCTTTCATGTGCTTTTAGCCCTTCTGTTACTTTTCTTCTGGGTTTCTCCTGTGAAGTACATAATTCCAGGGTGCTTTCATTTTGGAAGAAAGAAAACACTCTGAGAAACTGTACAGACCATATTGATGTTCATCAGAGATGGCCGACATTACAAAGGAAATCAGACAATATTTTTTTTTAATTCTTTTAATGTGATTACCAGAAAATTTCAAACTCATTTCATTGCTGTTACATCGAATTTTTTTCATAATGATTATCACCAGTCTTACTTCCCCTGTCTTCATGAAAGAAGAAAAAATTGCTTTGTATTTGCCAAAATAAATGTGCTTGACTTTTTTTTAAATTATAAGATATATAGCATGCTTTTCCATTGACATCAAACTGACGGCCTTCTCAAGAGTTATTTAAAGTGAAAGGTTAAAGAGGCTCAGCTTCTGGGCATCTGTTCATAATACTTGAACACTCTCGGTCTGACATCCTTCCTTCTGGACATCTCTCCTAGTCGTGCGTCAGTTACTGGGCTTTGACTTCAGTTGTACCATGGTCATATCACCAATTCACTCTTTCTTGGCTTTTTATTTTTATCATTTGCATAAAGTCAGTTACAGGTGAACTCAGACATCATCCCTTCCAGTGCCAGCCCGCAACACCTAGAAGACTAAACAGAATAACTCTACGAGCCTATTGCAAATGTGTAGTCAATAAGAGCCAATATGTCTTTTAACTTGTATATTTTGATCATTTTTCTTGTTGTTGATAATAATAATAATAATAATAATAATAATAATAATACACTTTTCAAATCTTGCTGCCCATAATCCTTTCCTTCTCTATCTTTCATTGGCTTCAGAGGCATTTTCTTTAAGAGAATTGAAAGCTTAGATAAGATTTGGGCCTCTCCTCCATCTCATTTTTAAACATGTATATTTCTGCCTACATCCGCAGTGAACCATTCTCTTTTCTGCCTGTGTTCTGGTCACTTGGGTTTAGATTGGTGTGCTATGCATAGCTGTGTCTCCAAGAGGTACTTGCCTGTGCCAAGCACTGAACTGCAGCCATCTCCATTATAACTTCCATGATTCTAAAATCAATGGACATTCCATGTCTCTTCTTGCTCAACTTTCCAACAGTATCTATCATGGTTGAACATTCCTAACTTCCCTTAACTGTCAGCATAGTCTTTTCTGCTTCTCATGGACTTGGTTTTCCAGTTTAATTCCTTTGTCTCCTGACTTGAAATATCAGAATCCTTCAGCACTTGAGGACCTTTTCTCTTCATTTGATGCTCTGTCCCCATGTTCTCTCATTATGCTTCTGCCTTCAACTGCAGCCTGTCTCCTATGACGCACAAACACAGCCTTAGTGTACTTCAGACCCATGTTTCCTCTTGACATCTCACAATTGATGTCTGAAAACACCTCAAGCTCATTATACCAAAAGCTGGATTCATTATTTCCCCTTCTCTTCAAACTTGCTTCATTTCAAGCATGTTGTTTTGATGAGACCTGGCCTTTCACCTTCTCAAAGTTCACACGTGCTTTGCCGGCTGACATCTCTTCCAGTCTCCTCTGATGCTTTCTTCAATAAATCTATTTTACAGCTAGTTTCATCTTGGTGTCTGATTTTTTTTTTTTTTTTGGATGAATACACAAGCCAAACAAAATTTTAATTAGAGAATAAGGTAACAAAGAACAAAAGCATTACAATAAGATGTCAGGAAGCTCAGGCCATTTGTTTTTATACGAAAAATGTGGAGCCTTCGAAATATTTAATTGGGAAAGAAATGAGCAAGGCCCATCATATTCAAAGCCCGTCAGTATAACCTTTGCCATTCGGTTCCTCTTGGCTGCTGCTGAATGTAGACAGAGTCACAGAGTGAGCTTACTCTAAACATATTTTAGACATCTTAAAGGTTAATTTTAAACAAAAACATAAGTGATATATAACACATACCCAGAAACTGCACAATGCTCCTGTTCAACAAATTTTTGCAAATCAAACATATCTGTGTACCATCCTCCTATAATAAGATGTGAATACTGCCTACACTAAGAAACACTCTTCAGAGATCCTTCTAGGTCATGGCAACTCAACTCTGCCCTCTCTATAGGAAGCCTCATCTCTGATGTCCAACATTGAAAACTCATTTGTAAGTTTCTCTAATGAAGTAATTGGAGCCCATACAAAAAATCCACAGCACCCTAACAAAACAGATGTGTGTGCTATAGCAGTCCACCATGAAACCTCTGAGCCATTTCATCATGTTTCAGTGCTGGAGGTAGCCTTATCTGGACCTGGTAATATTTTGTAAGAAACATACTGACTTCTTTGACAGAAATTGGGAATATTCATTCCGCTATGCCTAATTTAGAAAAGATGCTTGCATCTCTAAGATTCTTTGTCACCTATAAAATGAGACAAATATCATTATCATCATTGCATGATTATAATATATACATTATTAATGTATAGACATTAACATATATAATGAATATACATTAACCTAATATCCATGAACATATATTAATATATTAACATAGAATCTTCTGTATTAATACATGACATATAATAAGGTATGCAATAGAATATGTACAAATATAACGATATAATTTTATATAAATACAAAGAATAATGCCAACGTATATAAAGCTATTTTATGGTGTGTAAAACGCCACATAATTTTAATGAATGCTGGCTTTGTGGAATCATTATTCATAGCACTCTACAAAGCATACTGAAGCCTTTCAGGGGCACTGTGCTAATGACCTATGCAACCTTGAATACTTGGCAACTTTTGAGCACTGGGTTGTCCTCTCTTCTAAGGATATGCAGAGAAGAATTAGTGAGTTGATTCTGAAAGCACTGAGATATCCAGATGAAAGGATTAAATGTGCCTTTTAAATATACAAAAGAGTTGTTTTGTTTGTTTCAAAACATAGCTGTGAAAAGGACTCTCCTATTCTTTTAAGAAATGGTCCTCTTGAAAGAATAAATGCTATATTGACCTTTGAAAGCCCTCAAGAGTATTTGGATTAAATTCTGATATGAAAACTGCTCTCTCTACTCTATAAAGAAATCTTTAGATAAAATATATTGAAAAATAATAATCAAAAGCAGATTCATATAAGAGAATTCATCAAAATATTCTTGCCTTTCTCTGTATATCTCTGTTTCTGTTACTCTGTCTGTCTCTGTCTATCTGTCTGTCACTCCCTCTTTCTAGATCCCTGTAGCATATTGCTAATTATAAATGGAAAATACATGCTTCAGAAGAGCCTTGACTCCTTGGATTTCCTTCATCCCCTTCTGTCAACTAGATCGCAGCATGACTGTGGGAAAGTCTTGTTACTTAATATCAGTCCTTGTTACATTGTATCAGTTCAACAACTGTGTAATTCTATTGAGCACATCACTTTTAACACAACCTCCCAATGAAACAATTAAAAAATTCCAGGCTTATATGTTATTATTGATAAAAATAGACTTTTGAAGAATATGACTAAAAGTAAAAGAAAAATACCACAGTTAAAATTATTCTTTGCCTTCCACACTCCCTCTCTGTGGTGGTAGATTTTTAAAATATAGCAGAGAAAGAGATTTTAAAAAGAGGACCATGGATACTAAGGGAAACAACAAAATAGCTCTTTATAATGCTGAATTATCCTTTTATTTCTAAATGCAATTTAGACCCAAGATTCCTCAATTAGGAGTCAGGACAGGCATCATAAAAAATACCCAGGAATGTGATTTTAATTTCTGTACTGTATAATTAAAAATGTGATATATGATGTGCATTTTACCCCCTGGTTGACCTGGGATATAAGAAGAGATTGGGCTTAACCATTAATATACCTTTAAGTTTTTTTTTTTAACTCTATGATTTTTTTAAGAGAGACTGAACCAACATCACAATTAGGGTGTGCAGTTTGGTTAGAGCAGTTTCATGACATTCTGAAAAAAACAAAACAAAACAAAAAACAAACCCTGACATTTGTAATTAATTAAAGTCCAGACAGAACGTGGTACCTTATTTAGAAAGAAGAGTTGAAAGTTTTCTAAATCAAATTATGTCACAGTCAACTTTATTCACACTAAGGCCATGCCATATGACTATAGAATCAATAGCTTCTAATGAAAGTGTTATTGGCTTCTCAGTACAATTGTACATTGGTTGAAGCAGGCTAATGTATCTAGACATTGCTCCAGGCTGAAGTTAGCTGTGGTTTGTAGCGGGACCACTGAATAGTCTTGAGTGCATGGACTAACACACAGAGATGCATGCACTCAGATGTGCCAAGTCCAACTGCTTAGGCAAATTCTAGCTTTTCTGTATAGTTTCTCTCTGCCAATGTCCAATTGACCAAAGCCAATCACATGACCAAGTCCACAATTAATGTTCTCAGAAGTGTACTCCATCTTAAAACCATGATAATTAAGATTGTAGCTAACATTGTAGCTATGCAGTATTGCAGCAGTAGAATAAGGAAGATGGATTAAGTTTTCTTTAGGAGAATTTAACCTATATGTGTAAGAGTATATCATGGGACAATGGCAAGCTGGGTTTCTGAGTAGTTTGTGTAGGACAGGCAGAGCTTTGAGGAACTCTATTCTGTTATTTGGCTAGATCTCTAAACATTATTTCTGTTATGACTGAAGTAATTCGTTAAACTCTACATTACCAAGTCAAGAATACATCTAATGAATTTCCACAGGCAAATTCTTAACCACTATCAACAATGACTTTGATGTTATTACATCCCATAATACATTCTTACCTCATTTGACCTAACAATGGCATCTGAGATTGTTGAACACTATCATCAGAGACATATCACATAGCTTCATTCAATTCCCAGCAAAACTAGAAAAGCAAGGTACCTTCTATGGCTTCTACCAAAGCTCTTAAAGATGATCTATGACTGCTTTCCTCTTTCAGTTCCTTAATTCTCAGGTGAACATCCCTGTGTCTCTTCCACCTACTGATGCTGTTCTCTAAAGGTGAAAATTATTTAAAGTATTTGATGGCACTAAAGTGAACACGGGGAGAAGAGAAAGCAAGCAAAGGGCGCCCATATGTTGGCCTGTAATTAGGAGGCTCTGTGGTATGGGATCCGTGCACTAATGACCTGAACCATTGATACAAACCTTTGTGCTTTGGTGACTAGATATGCCAAGGTAGGAGTCTTAAGGACAGCAGTCACCTCATAGGATGGTTTTGAAGACAAAATTAAAATGCATGAGACACTGAGAACAGAGCCTGGCACGTGGAAAGCTCAGAAAGTGACAGTCATTATTATTTCATGAATGGAACGCTTAAATTCTAAATAATATAGAACTGAAAATAAAAGTGATAGTAAATTTATAAAATTTTAAAGCATCTCTCATATAAACTCCAGCACAATGAGGAAGCTCCTCCTGTTAATGTGTTTTATTACTGATATTACAGAAACCAAATAAGCATCAAACAAACAGAAAGTAAAAAGCAGAATGTGGGCCTTTCCTGCACATGTGGCCCTTTGGCTGGAGGTGAAAATTTGTTTTGAGAAGGGGAGCAAGAGCAACAGTGAGAGAGTGCAGTCCCTGAGTGGGGGTGCTAGGACTCATGAGGAGTTATCCACCACATTGCTTTCTTGAAACTGTGTGGTGTCAAGGTACTGAGGGCCCTGAGCCCCAGGAGCTAGAAGCTTTCCTCAAGCTCAGGCCCACTGCTGCCATGTGCCTCTGTGATGGTGGCTTTTACTCTTGTCTCTCAGTAGGAAGTTACATCTGCTGTCTGCCTCCTTTGCCTCTGTATTTCCAACAAGGAAGGCCAGCTAATACAATCAACTGAGCCAGGATCATTTTCCAATGATGTGGTGGTGTCTTTCCATTCAGTCACTGCCTGTGACCAAACATGATACTGTGTGATTCAGGGGTGCCTTGAGATGATTAGGGGTGGATGGGTGTTGTACTGGCTAGTTTTGTGTCAACTTGACACAGCTGGGTTATCACAGAGAAAGGAGCTTCAGTTGAGGAAATGCCTCCATGAGATCCAGCTGTGAGGCATTTTCTCAATTAGTGATCAAGGGCCCCTTGTGGGTGGGACCATCTCTGGGCTGGCAGTCTTGGGTTCTATAAGAGAGCAGGCTGAGCAAGCCAGGGGAAGCAAGCCAGTAAAGAACATCCCTCCATGGCTTCTGCATCAGCTCCTGCTTGAGTTCCAGTCCTGACTTCCTTTGGTGATGAACAGCAGTGTGGAAGTGTAAGCCGAATAAACCCTTTCCTCCCCAACTTGCTTCTTGGTCATGATGTTTGTGCAGGAATAGAAACCCTGACTAAGACAGGTGTATACTGGTAAATTTCCAGAAGATTATTTGGGTGAAAGGACATGGGAGATTAATTATCTGGTTTATTTAAAGACTTTTAGGTGCTACAGAGGAGAAATCATTACTCTAGACACAACCTCAAATTATTCTCAAAGCACTAAGTGATGAGTCGGAACTGTGTCGCAGAGGCCTGGCTTTTCAGAGCACAATCACTTCCGGGAGAAAGGTCAGAGCTTTTAGAGCAGAGGTGAGTGAGTTTTGATGCTTTGTTACTTTGATTTCCAGTCAGGATATTGTAAGGATTGAGCCTTGTAAATGTCCCCGAGGAAGAGACCAAGTTGAAACTTTCCTCCTGTTGTACTGGAAGTGAAACATCAGCGGAATCCTCTTTGTTGAAACAGAACTTCAGAACAGGCTTCCTGTCTCTCCCTCCTCCCCCAAGCCTTATCAGTGATTCCTTCTCCTTTCCTCTCCTCTGGGTGAAGTCCTTTGCTTTTATCTTTCCCTTTTCTTTTATTTGTCTTTTATCTCATCTTCTGTTAGCTGTAATGGAGCAGTTACTCCACAAGAGAAGTGTGTGAGATTAGGAGAATTTACATTAGGAAGACAGACAGGCATCCTAGTCATTCCCTAGGTAAACACACATTACAGTTAGGAGTATGGAATGGCAGTGCTCTGCTCTGATTCTTATTACCCTGGTGTCTGGGGATAAATTACTTAAATTCTTATAGCCTTACATTTTCAACCTATAAATTTGCCATAATGCTTGGTTGGATTGAAGATGAGTGAGGAGGGGCTCCCGTGCTGGAAGAGGGAGCAGTTTGTTCTAATAACAATAGCAACATCAAGGTTCTGCAGGCATACCGAGGTCTGGAGTAAGGAAAGATAAACAGTACAATGATAAAGAGGAGTTCGAAACACAAGGTTGGTAAAATTGGGGGCTGGGGATGTAGCTCCAAGTTGGATGTATGTGTGTATGTGTGTGTGTGTGTGTGTGTGTGTGTGTGTGTGTGATGGGGGGGGGGGGTCACAGAGAAGTCAGGTGACCCAGGAGCTTCTGGTTTTGGTCTCTGATGCAGCTGTTAGTTGAGAGTGGAAATGCAGAGCAAATATCATCTACTTTTGATGTTTGGTACTGAAATTCCCTATGGAATATTCACACAGAGATGCTTAGAATGTAATGTGGAGCCTAAGTAGAGAAAGTCAGCAGATTATAACAAGTATTTGCTGAACACATGGACTGTGCTAGGTAATGTGTGAGATAATAGAAAGCACAAATTACCTCATTGTTTTCTAATGGGAGAAATACTTTAAAGTAAACTAACAGATTACATTACTGCATAAGCTCTAGTATGGACAATCAAAGGATACTGTGGAGGTATTCAGGGGATGCTGTCAGAGTTACGCTGTGACTGAAAATGAGTTGGAATTATGTTTATGTATTTTACTCCCAGACTGTCACTGACACCAAAATAGAACTTGTGCTTGTCAGTCGGACAATGCTCGGTTCTCAGACCAGTGTTAGCATGTGGTAGTCTGTCATCTAAGTCTGTGGAGTAGTAGAATGCAAGACCGACAGCAGCAACAACAGGAAAAATGGCTGCATTGTGACTGTCCATAGAGAGTGCAAGGGAGCCACAGAAATTTGCTCTTTAAAGAATTGGGGGGGGGGTTGGGGCAGGGGAGGAAGCATGGGAAATTTCTGCAGAAAGTAAATACTAAGAGGGCAAGAAATAAAGACAACGTGTTCATTAGGAATGTGTTTGGCTGCAAGTAATAGGAACGTTTGATCATGATAGCGAAAGCTAATAGAAGATGGTTTGGTTTTGTTCCTTGGACTCCCGTTTTGGAGCTAGGCTCTCTCTGTGTCAGCCAGGTTGTTTTCAAACCTGTGATCCTCTGTCCTCAGCCTTAGAGGACTGGGATGATGGACTTGTGCCACGCCACCACATTGAGCAGAAGTTTTGTTGGTGTTGTTGTTTTCCCAGAAAACAAAACAAAATAATTGAAATGGATAGCTAATGAAGACCTAAGCAGATTCAGGGCTCAGTCTCCCCTTTCTATTGACGTTTCCCCTTGGCCTCACAGAGGAAGTTCTATCATCATTTCAAATTCAGTAAAAGTCCTAAAGACGAGGAAGCCATGATAGGCACACTTTGCAGAAACTGGGTGGACTTATTTTATACTGAATTGCTAAGAACTGTGTCCTATGTTTACCAAGCACCGGGATATAATTTAGGAGACGATAGTGGAGTACTTAACTGATGGCATCCATTGCTCCCTTAAACAAGAAACTAGCCTTCATGGGAATAGCTACTGAGTGCAGTCGAGAGAGCATTGGTGGGTTGACTGTGTCCCAAAAGATGACCCCACACACATGCACGTAGGAGCAGAACTAATTGGACACAGTCAGTTATAAAAACAAACAAGATGGAAGAAGAGTGTCTTCAGAACTGAGAAGAGGGGGGGAAGTTTGGAAGAGGTAGGTTGGTAGCCCGATCAAACATCGCAGGGGTTGAGAAAGAGGAGCTCTCAAAGGAGCCTGTGGATTTGACATTTCGAAGGGCAGAGACCTTGCCATTATGCTCTCAGTAGTATTCTAGGCACCGTTTCCACCACCAGGGAAAGAGTAGGCAATTAATCACTGACTAGGGACATTAATCTGGCTCTGGTGTATTAGATGTATTGCATGTATAAAGGTCTTTATTGATCATCCCGTATAAATTAAATTCTAATTTTCTCTAAGTAAATACTTTCTGGAAAGAGTGAGCATCTAGAGAGTTATCCTTCATATGCACATTAGGATCCAGTTAACGGGAATAGACTACAACTTATAAAATATTTCCCCAAAGCTCAATGAAGCAAAACGTAGGAACTTGCTGGATGATTCGTTTATTGTTAGAGTATCGGTTCTTCATAGGGACAGATAGTGTTTAGTGATAAGAAAGCTCTTTGTGTATCATGTATCATTTATATGTTCTTATAAGAAATAGTTTAAATTATTTTCCATCTTTAATATGATAGAAAATTGCATTTCAAAGTATTTACTCTCCCAAATGTGTCCAATGAAGATGTTTGCCTTGTCCTTTAGAGTTTACAAACCTCACAATTTCCTGTTTTGTTAGATTCACTCAGCAATCTGGGAGATGACTATAGCAAGTATCATTAGCTGTACCTCGCCCTTCATTTTATCACTGAAAAAAAAAAGAAAAAAAGCAACAGATCTTCAAGTACTTTATTCAGCATCACACATGTACTAATAGACTGACCCAGAATTGGACACAAATTTTAATTCCAAGTTCTGTTTTCTTTACCAAATAAAGTTTGTGTCTAAATCTAAGGAAGCATGTACTGTGCAATTGAGAATCATTGTGACATTAAACTTAAAATTAGTGGCTACTTCTACCATCTGTCAAGCTGGGGCTACATAGTTTATCTCTGTGGGTAAATTGGTGGGAGTGTTTTACATTTATTTGTTTGTTTATTTTTTGAGGGGGGCATGGAGCTGTGGTAGTACACGCTATAGTACATTTGGTAAGATCAGAGGAAAACTGGAAGGAGCCACGGATTGGCTGTCTCTTTCTACCATGTGATTGAATCCAGGTCATGGTGCTCAATGGCAAATTCCTTTACCTGCTGAGTCATCTCTCTCACTCTTGATTAGTTGGTTCTGGTCAGTTTTCTTTTTTTTGCACAGAGCGGTAAGAAATGATGAGAAGAAAAAGCCTATCTCTATTGATGAGACTATTAATTGCCAAGGTTGGTTTGTCAAAGAATAGTGTATTTGAAGGGGTGTTAAGGAAAAGTAACTACAGTAACTTGTTCCCCCCATGTCCCTCCCCCATTGCAAAATCACAAATTTTAACTTTCTATCAACTTATGTCATCCCCTGCATATGGATGAGCATCGATTACTTGAAAATAATAAATTTTATAGTATATGTGAACTATGATATATAAGGTGACTTGATCTAATTGAAACCTCATTGAGGCTCATCTTCTTAGAGAGATGTTTTCATTTATGATTTTGTGTGTGTGTATGTATGTGAGTATATGTGAGAATGTTTGTGTGTGTGTGAGTGTGTATGTGTGTCTATCTGTAGGCTGGCCTTGAGCTCATGATCCTACTTTTTCTTTTTTTTTTTTTTTTAAGATTTATTTATTTATTTATTATATATAAGTACACTGTAGCTTTCTTCAGACACACCAGAAGAGGGCATCAGATCTCATTACAGATGGTTGTGAGGCACCAGGTGGTTTCTGGGATTTGAACTCAGGACCTCTGGAACAACATTCAGTGCTCTTAACCACTGAGCCATCTCTCTAGTCCCCTATGAACTTAGTGAGTTCTGGGACTATATAGCCCATGCCACTCTGGGTCTCTACCTCTATTTCAAGTTTGAGCTTCACCTGGCCTTCCTTCTTTATTTGCAACCTTCTGTTTATTGCCAAGGGCAACTAAGTTGTGCCCAGAGTCTTTCTTTTCTTTTTCTTTTGGAACTACTACACTGTTCCTTGAATCTTTCAAGTCTACCTCATCTTCAAATGACTTGTGGTATGGTAACACACATATCTTCTTAGGAAAGACAACTTAGAATAAATCTATATGGGATCTATAATTCCAGAACTTTATTTTGTGAGGAAAAAAAAGACAGAAAAAAAAAAGGAAGAGAAATAACTCACTACCCTTTAACAGATACTACCTACATTGTACTTTATCACCCATTTGATTTGACAAAATCTAAAGTTTCAGGCCTTGAGGCTAGGAACTGAGATGCCAAGTGGATAAATGAGGACTGCTGTTCCAGGTGAGCAATGGATCTCAGGGACACACTTGTCACTGGGTGACTTTGGAGACTATGACTCTGTGTGCTTTGAGAAGCTTCGCAGGCGGACATGTGCCATAAATCACAACTAATCATATCACGGGGAGGAGCACAGCTGTGTTTATACCCTTATGGGCTTCAGTGGACCCTCCTTAGTGGACCTGCCAGAAGTGTTAAGCTTGAGGCCCTGCCAATAATTTATCTGAAACTGCTTTTGAATTAATTTATTAATGTTTTTAAGATCTATTTTATACTTTTCTCCCAGGGTGCAGGCTTCATTGCTTTTATTCATTAACAAGCTATACTTAATGCTGTCTCTGTGTCAACAGCTGGCCCCCAGGATGGAATGGTGGACCAGGTGCTGCCTATGTAATTAAGGAACTTATAATCTGGAAGGAAAAGAAATGTTCCATAGGAATATTTTTTAGTAATGTTTTATGTATGAGTATGTTTAGTGAAAAGTAGGATGAAGAAATAAACAGGAGGATTAAAAATACATTAAAAAGGTGGCCAAGCAAAAGAAAATCTTTGTAGAATATAGCACACATACATTCTGCATTGTTGACCAATTTAATCTGCATAATTCTTACTTTGGAAATGAACAATTTCATGGCTGAGATTTTACTGAAATGATCAACTCATAAAGAAATGGAGAATCTACTCCAAAACTAGGGTAATTCCTGGGTTTACCAGTTGTCAAAATTATAAACAGATGGATTTCTCTGCTCCTAGTGCATGATCCATCATACTTGAGAGCCTCTGAACAAAATGTTGGCAGTAAACAAGCAAATCAACAGATAACATTAAATATTAAATTAAAATATTAAAATTTATAAGATAAAGTAAAATATTAAATTAAATTATAAATTATACATTAAATATTAAAAATGCAAAACAGAGCTGGGAGTGGTGGTGCATGCCTTTAATCCCAGTACTTGGGAAGCAGAGGCAGGCAGATTTCTGAGTTCGAGGCCAGCCTGGTCTACAAAGTGTGTTCCAGGATAGTCAAGGCTATACAGAGAAACCCTGTCTCAAAAAACCACCCCCCCCCAAAAAAAAACCCCAAAAAAACAAAAAACAAAAAAAGCAAACTATAAACAACAACAAAAAAAGAAATATCATAACAGGGAGAACTTCCTGTATTTTAGGGAGACTGAATTCCCCCAAACTCCCTGAAGGAAGGATGTGCATAAAGTGAAGCCTACATTTACATCTGAGGCCAAGAATTGGTACTTTCTCCAGCATGATTATCCTCAGATTCTGAATGTTCCTAAATGTTCCTAAATTCTGAAAAATTAGATGTTGGAGAGAATTATATTTGAGTTTTAATATCTATTGTACCCAATATTTTTAAAAGAAGTTAAAGTAAAAGTAGATAAGTATCAGATGTCTCTCCAAGACCTACTTGACTATTATTTCTTGTACCTCTGATAATTTAAATACAAATTAAATACAATTCATTAATATTATTTTTAAAAGTGCCTACTTGCAGAGATACAGTGTTAAACATGCAATATTAATAAATAAAGCATCTGGGATAGAGTATAAATATCATTTTCTTACTGAGTAGTTTGTAACTGTAGCAACAGGCTAATTTTTAACAATTTTTCAAAAGATGAATAGATTTTTCAGATGACTGGGGTAATTTTTACTAGAGGGATATGAAGACCCACCAAAATTCTTTGCTGTCTGTCCTACAAATGAAAATATGCGATCTATTTCTATACTGAGAATTATAGATGCTCAAAATCGCGGGTACAAATGGTCTATTAATTCATCAAAATACAATGTCTTTCTTTTTCCCCTTGCTTGATCCATCCCCAAAAGCTTTTCTTTCTCCCATATGTCTTCATGGAAGACCAACCTAATGTGTGCTATTACTAGTAGAAGTTGTGTGGGGGGGCAGGGGACGGAGGGGGTCGCGGAGAACCCTAAGAAGTGATGACTTCGGCTTTTGAAGAGTATGCTATGCTATCTCACTCGGAACAAAATTAAGATTCTAAAAGGATATGAAACCTCAGCTCATGATTTATAATAGGTTATCTTATTCAGCGTGCATGAATGGCATCTATGAAACCCTACATTCAAGCCCCAGAAGCCTGGGAGGAAAAACAGAAAAAGAGAGGTCTGTGTTAATAAAAATATTGAAACCTCGTCTTTTGTAATACCGTTCCTCATATTTTTATTGTTCTCTGCTTTTATGCAAAGAGAGAGATGACTTTAGGCCATTCAGTTTGTAAAAATTTGGCAGTAAATAACTTTTGCATTGTTATGGAGGAGAGGGAGGGAGACGACGGGGAAAGCTTTTTAAATGTTAACACTATTATTTGCAACCATTCTGTTGTTGCTTAGTTTTGGGTAGTCTCTACACTCCAGACATTACGAGTACATTCAAGTAAAAGTAACGTTTAGCTTCTACAGGAGAAGGGTGTGGGCTCCCAGGGTGAGCAGTTTTTCCTCTGTGCCTCCTGTGGAATGGTTTATGTAGACTGCAAAAAGCAGAGGCAGGCTTTTGGCTCCGCCCTCCCTTCCCCCACCCCTTCCAACTCATCACATTCTTATATAATCCAAGAAAAATCTGCTTTTGGTTAGAATGCAGTGGAAGGAAGGCAAAGGAAACCCTTTTTTTCCTTCCCCCCTTTCGTTAAATGTTCCAAGTTTGTAGGAGAGGTCTGTCAAAGCAACTAACCAAATGGAGGCAGCTGGAAGTCATTAGGGGAACTTGCTGTGGACCACGATTAAAGCTGGGTGGAATTTGCACTCTCTCCCTTTCTCTTTTTATAGTACCCTTAGCAAGTTAGTGTTCCTTTTGAAATTCGAATTAGTCCTGTGACTATGAAGGTTGGAAAAGTATTTTACTCCTTTACATCCTGGAGACCACTCCACTGATTTCTGAGGCCATTACTGCAAATGAATAAATGAACACATTTGGAACTAACTGGTGCTCCGCCGCGGCGTGCCTTGTATTTCATGATTATCCTCGCATCTTCCTGGTCTTGGTCTGATTTGAAATGATAACCACTGAGTCACATTATGAACACTTTGTGGTTACTTTCCTAGTCCGACATAATAACGGCAGCCTGGATTGTAAGAGCCCAATTTTCCTCTCTTCTTTAACCTTTGCATCACTTTTCAGGAGAAGAGTTTCAAGTGAGGTCCTCTAAGTTCCAAGTTTGTGTTGTTCCATCTTCCTATGGGTTTATGCTCCAGGCGTACTGAAACCTCTGCCGCTAAACCTGCCGGGTAGGGGCTAAAGCCATAACTCTTTGGAGGGAGGGCTAGGACTACCCCTGTGGGTGTGGAGAGTCCAGGCCAACCTCCTGAAAGAGGCTGAGTCTGTGGAAAAGGAAGCAATCATGGCTCACAAGCAAATGCTTCCTTCAAGGAGGGTCTTGCTGTGAGGGGAGGATGTGGAAGTAAGGGAGACCAGGTTTTTCTGGCGTGTATTTATTTCCAGCAGACCATCTGCAAACAAACTCCCCAGTTACTGTGGAGCAATAGGAGATGTTGTGGTGGGAAGGGGGCAGGGAGTGCAGAGCCACGTTCCGAGTTCTGAACTCCTAGCAAAATGAATTTCCACTGCTGTTTGACTGTGGAGTCAGTTAGGGCTTCCGGAGATCAGTAGGGGCTGGAAGCACATCTTAATCTTTCTTAGGGTTTCTGTACAGAACTACATAGAAAGCAAACAACGAAATGCATCCCCACCACCACCCCATACTTCCTTGGAAAACCTGTTTAACGACTGGGAAGGTTCTGGAATCTGGATGTTGTAAAACATCCTTGCTGTAATAACCAAGTGAAGTCCTTGCAGGAGGTCAAAAGTTCCTCTCCCAACTCCCACTGCTCTCCCATCCACTCTGTGAGACAAACACTTTTCTGTCCCTGGATGAATTCCCGAAACAACACAGTAGCTCTTTTGGTTGACCTCAGATAATGAGACATCTTGTGTCCTTCGAGCTTGGGTGGGTGGGGTATTTTGGTCATTAGAGACTGTACGCTCCTGTGATAGTCTCCACGTTAATTGAAATTGAGGCTTCTCACTGTCTCTTACCCATTCTGTAGAAGAGGGTGGCTTGAAGGATTTGAAAGCAAGGGCAGAGGATGTTATCTGCAGTCCCCTGCCTCCTTGCCTCTTCTCAACCCCCATTCCTTCTAGGCCAGATAACTGCAGCTCGGGGAAGGGGTGTGGGGGGAGGGGTTGCTGGAGGATTCATAAGAAAATAGAGGCTTTAATCCACCCCTCCTGGAACTGTGGATAGTTGTTCTCTCAGGGTTTGGTAGATCTTTAGGATGGATGCCCCACCCCCACCCCGGCCCCTGGCAAATTGTAATGCTTTGTTTGAAAGCTTCCCAACCTCCAAACCCAAAGTCCCTGGGGAATGTAATCTTCAGGTCTTTGATTTATATAGAAATCCTATCTGCAGGCTCTAGTTGTAATCGTCCACGTGTATGAGTATCTCTCTGTACTCCTGTGTGAGGGCTGTGGATCCCCAACTGTTAGTTTGGGTAGTATTTAAAAACTCCGAGGCTGGATCTTTTTAATTTTGTTTGTCTGTCTGTTTTAGAATTTCATACTCACACCATTCCCTTTCTAACTCTCATTTAGCATTTTTTCATTTGAACTCAAAATCCATTAATCATTACTAGAGCTGCTGATACTTTTGTGTGTTTAGGGCTGACCCCTTGGGATCCCATAACCTTAATCACAGCACACATCTTTTTCACCAAGAAACAGTTGCAACCTTTTCCTTTGTCTTCCCCGCAGATGGAAGTAAGCTAGAGTACTATGCCCTACTGGCTTCCCTTAGCTCCCTGAGATGCAACTGGAGCTACTTTGGGTTCCAAACCAAAGCACTACTTACCCATTCTGTCCCCTCTGCTGGGTGGGGCTAATGCTCACCACTCCCACAGATTTCAAGTTTAAAATCACCATTTAGCCTCCAAATCTTGTGAAGCCCGGAAGTGAGTGGTCTAGTCCAGATAAATAACTTTTTTTTTAAAGCTACCTCATGGTTAGTCCTTTATAAACGCCGTTAAACTTCTCAGCGGGCTAAGACATGTTTAGGAACCATGTTCTTGAGGCTTCAGAAGAACTAGAGAAAGAATCAATTTAAAGAAAAAAATCCTTTTAAAGCCTGATTGATTCTTTCCTTTCAGGCAAAATCCTCAGAAAAGGATAAGAATTTCCTTCTTCTTCACAGTCTTACTATCCTCAAAAAGTTTTTTAATAAATAACATGTATTCTATATTACATATTTTCATACAAGTCCAAGGTGCTAAACCAAACATATATTAATGTAAAATATGTCCATGTATATAAATGCATTATTAATGAATAACTCTTGTTAAGGCGAACAAAACAAAACACCAATTTGGCAGCAGACTTGAAGTCTATAGTGGAGCAGACAACTATTAGATTGATTAAAGAGATTTTCACACAAGGACAGTCTACTAATTTGCTGAGAATTGTATCTCAAGGTTAAAAAATTCTGGCTACATTTTAAAGCAGGGAAGATCAATTAGAACATTCATTAGATTCCTATTTACACTTTAATTGTCAACTCTGCTCATTTGTTGGAAGGCTTTTTTAGTCATTAGTGTCTGTCAGTAAGAAATATGTCTTAATTTCACTTACATTCATTTCTTCATCCTTTCATTCAATCAACAAACACTAATAATGTGCCAAGCACTTTGCTGGCTTTCAAAGTCTCCAGATGAGAAAAGACAAAGCTTGAGCCTCAAGGACATACTCACCTCGAATTCTCACGTAAGCAAAATTAGTATAGAGACAGTGAGTTTTTTTAAAGTTATAAAAATAATTGCCTGGAACAATAGAAAGACACAAGAGGACCCTAATAAAAGTATATGCTTATTGTTCTTTTTTCTGTATGTGGTAATTAGCCCCTTTGCTTCTCAGGCTTGACATATCTCAGCGTGCCTTATTTTGACTGCTGTTGGTTCGGTGTCTACTGTGGGCTGGAGACTCCATGACAGGGGTATTACTTGTCTCCCGTTGGACGCTATAGGACCCTGTAGAGTCAGAATGTCTCCCACTTTCTATCCAGGAAAAGGAAACCACCTCAAGATAGTAAAGAAGAAAATAGAGACTTTTGCATTATCCAGATTCTGGACAAAGTCCTGAGCACAGCTTCTGGGGATGGGGTGTGATGGGATCTCTTGCAAGTATAAATGACAGAGGAAGATGATACGTTCTCTGTAAGCACCCGTGTGTTGCGGGTGCATTTTAACTGCCTCTTGAATGGTTACCTTTGTCTCTCAATCCTTCTTTGGTGCTGCTTCTTTGGTGTTTTTGCATAAACTCTGGGCCAGGAATGAGGCCCCGGGGCCTATAATTCTGCTTTCTGCTGACTTGAGCATCTCCGTCCACTCAGTCATCAAACTGTGTCCAGAGGTTTCCTCTCTTCAAGTATAGTTCTCATGGAAAAATAAATTCACATTAAAATATTGATGCTAATCATCCAGCTTGATAGGATACACAAATTGTTTCCTTTTGTGCACCATGGTAAAAATCCTTTGAAAGACCAAAACCTTTGTTCATAACTTAATAGACAAGTGACAACAGAGACGGCATAGACTGTTAGCCACTGGGCCAGGGGAGGAGCTCTAGTTTGTTCTACCAAGAAAGTTAGCTATTTAGTATTTTTTTAAATTTCGGTTTGTTTGTTTATTTATTTATTTCGGGCAAATATGTGTTTCAAGGGAGCCAAGATAGCTCATCGGCCAAAGGTGCTTGTCATGTCTGCCCCAAGACTTGAGTTCAATTCTTAGAACCCACACAAAGGTGGAAGGAGAGAACTTGCAGCACAAAGTTGTCCTCTGACCTCTATACTACTGCTGTGTGGCAGTGTCCCCAACTCCTCCATGTCATCCCCCCCTTTCTCCTCTTTCTCATCTCTCTCCTCTCTCCAATGAATTTTTAAATTTCTTTTTAAAATCTGGAAACATTTCAAATGCATAGAAAGTATAGAGATTGCTATGATACATGTTCATATAGTCTTCACTACAGTTTAACACTTAACAATTGTCTTTAAGTTTAAACAAATTATGTTGTATTTTGGGCTATTTTTGAAACTTTTACTTTGTCTGCTTATCATTCTAGCTGTATTCTCTTTACCATTAAATAAATGTATCTAAATTTTATCTTTCCCCATGTTTTAACATTTTGTATGTTTCTGATTTACTATTACTTCACATAATTGCACAGTAGACCCAGGATGAGTATCTGAAAATGTCAACAGAGGAGACTGTGTTGAGTTCTCAGCTAATGCTCATGGCTGTATTAATGCATGTTCAGAAAGGAGTCTTCAAGAATAAGTACCACGATAGAACTGGATATTTAAGAGATTTATCTTGGAAAATGTCTCAGATGGATAGGGGGTGAAGGTGTCTGATATCACAGAAACTCTTCAGTCTTGTGAATTTGACATCTAAGAAGGAATAGAGTCCAGAGTGGCTTGACTTGGGAGAGCTTCAGCTCACAACACAGTTCTGAGCAAATACACACCAGGTTAATGGAGATTTCTCAGTTAGAGGCTGTTGTTGGAAAAAGTAAAGTTCTTAAGTAGGAATGGGTTAATTCTTACTCAGACCATATTTTAGCATGGACTGGAGACAATTATCACGGGGGAGGTAATTAGCTGTGCCTAACATCATCTCAGTGCTGAAATAGTTCTTCTGAAGAAGATCTCAGCAGGCCCTTCTGTGACTGTGTGTGACTGTATGTGTGTGTGTGTGTGTGTGTGTGTGTGTAGTGTATGTGTGTAACATGTATATCTTTGTGTGTATATATGTGTGTTTCTGTGTATGTATTGTGTAAATGTGTATAGTGTGTGTGTCTTTGTATGTATGTACATATATTTGTGTTTGTGTGGTATGTGTATGTGTGTATGTATGTATGTATGTATGTATATGTGGTTGTGTGTGCAAGGATAAGGAAGAGCAATTGTTTAGGTCCCCACAGGCTGGAGAAGGGCAGCAGAACTATATATCTGACTTCTGCATCCCAGAAACCCTTAGATCTGTGGCAGCTCCTGAGAGCTTATTATTCTTGCTAGAATGAGCTCGCCCTCTCTCATTTGCTGTAGGGTTTCCATTTTATTTCTTTTGAGGCATGCTGCGTATTGAACAATTGCTTCAGTTTATTCTGTTTTATGATATATTTCTGCTTGACTTAAGAGGAATGACTTTCCATTTCCTCCATCCTCTGCATTATCAGAATCAGAAAGGCTTCATTTTCTACAGAGGTAACATGAATGGCTAGAATCCATGATCTTCCTGCTTTATCAGCCTAATTCCAATTAATAAATAAACATAAAACAATGAGGCAGGACAATCATGTTTTGTGAAGTGACATGTTCAGAGATAACCTAACAGATAAGCTAAAAAAGAGAAGAGGGGCATGGGAAACGAGGGCAAGAGTATGAATCAATACGGAAACTACATCTCACTAAGTAAAGTTTCTATGGATGCCCTACCTTTGAGGAACATCTCTGAGTTGAATGAAGTTAATGGCTTAGTCATCTTGGTGTATCTGGCCCCAGATATACTACTTAGGTGCTAGAATAAAAAAGGTCATGGGTATTGAGTTGAATATTTTAGAAACGTTAGAACACACACACACACACACATATATATATATATATATATATATATATATATATATATATATATATATATAAAAATCAGAGAGTTTAGTTCAATATTTAGAGATTTAAATTTTTTTATTTTTTGGTTTTTTGAGACAGGGTTTCTCTGTATAGCTCTGGCTGTCCTGGAACTCACTTTGTAGACCAGGCTGGCCTCGAACTCAGAAATCCGCCTGCCTCTGCCTCCCGAGTGCTGGGATTAAAGGCGTGCGCCATCACGCCCCCCGAGATTTTAACTTTTATAAAGAGTAGAATTGAGGTTGTAGGCAATTTACTTTGGTGTATACCTGCAGTAGGTAGACAATTAAGTCTTACAAGGAGTAGAGAGATAAAGCTTAAAACAGAAACTTGGTGATTCAACTGTAACCTCATTTGAAATGGCTGGTGCTTTATCATTTTTCTGGCAACTCTCTACTGGTGTCTCTACTGATCATTTACTTTCTACATGGCTGTGTTCAAACCAATTTTTGACAACAGTCATTACCATTGTAGAAAAGGAAGCAAAGGGTGCCATATTGACCAACCCATGGATTCCGAATTGAAAAACCCACCATTGCCTACGCCTCAGAGGCCCATTTGGGGTGTCTTCAACAATTAGAGTTGCTCCTTAGTAAAGAGATTTGCTTGTGGAAATCCACTTCCTTTGTTTAGTGGCTTCAGGAAGTCTTCCCCATCAGTAGAGTGGATGCTAAAGAGTAGATCTTGGATGTTAAATAGTAGCTCTTCCTGTGAGTGTTTTCCTGCTGAGTCCTTGTAACAATGTTGTTAATGGCAGTGCTGTCTGGCCCCTAGAAGCAGTGAGGAAAGGGACTCAAAAACAGTTGTTTGCACTAGAGGTTGAGTCTGTTGATTTAGGGTTCCAGCATTTCCTATTCCTCTCTAGCATTTATGAATTCAGCTTCCAGTTCCAAATTTGCAAAGACCACTTGAGGGTTTAAGTAATGCCTTTAATTACAATGCAAAGTATAGGCAATTGCATTTCGTGAAACTAACAATTATCCAGACTATATTATTAGAGTGAGTTATTGAAGTCTGCATAGTTGTGAAACACCCATCAAAATAACTGGGGGAGAAAAGAGATAAACTAGATTGAAACAATGAAGCTTGAAAACAACTTTGATTATCTCTGGTGTTTATATGGTAATGAGTCCCGATTCTTGGGCATTGGGGGGGTTTGCAAAAAAATTCTTTTAGTCTCTTTTGTTTGACCTTATTCAGAAATAGAGATACAGATAGTGTTTTCATTAACTTTAAAAATATAAACACTCCTGCTAATGTGGCAGCTTGCTACACTTTTGCAGACTTCAGTTTATATAATTTTCAAAATTTCCCTGAGACATAGGTGATAATATTCCCTTGAGGTGGAGTCGAGGAGGAGATCAGCGATTTGCTTGAAATCACATACTTTAGAAGTAGTCATGCTGAATTGCACCCAGCTCTTCAGCCTGAGATTCTAAACTAAAAAGCCGATTATATGATCAAGTGACTTCAAGGGCAGAACAATTCTTCAGCATTTCTCTGGTGATTTAAAAAAAAAAATATGAGTAAGTAAATACTTATAAGAATGACACTAGAAAATAAATACACTTAATCAAAAACACACATCACTGTGCTTATTGTCTTTCCCCTCCCCTCCCCTCCCTCCCTTTCCCCTCCTCTCCTCTCCCCTCCCTCCCTTTCCCCTCCCTGTCCTTTTCCTTCTCCTCCCCTGTCTTCTCTCCTTGCCTCCCCTTTTCTTTCCTTCCCCTCCCCTCCTTTCCCCTCACCTCCCTTCCTTTCCTTTTCCTTTCTTTTTCCCCTTCCCTCTTTCTCCTTTCCTCTCCCTCTCTCTCCTTTCCTCTCCCTCTCTCTCCACTTCCCTCTTACCGACCTGGCCTATTCTTCCCTATTCATATTTATGCATACTTATGCCCTGAGGATGGTGAACAGTCTGGCAGAAAGGCAAGAAGATGTATTTGTAGTCAGATAAAGTTTGAATTCTTTTAGTAGCAAGCTCTGGCAAGCTCTTTGCCTTATTTATTTGTAAAGTGGGAAAAAAGTAAGTGACCCAACAGGAGTTTTAAGAATAAACAAAGAAGATGGGATTTGTTAAGTGCCCCCCACTGTATCACCGAATAAGTGATTACCACTGTGTTTATAGTGACATCAACTGGGGCATTATTTCAACTTGGACATTTTAAAGGTAGAGTTAAAAACCAACATAGTAGCTTTGAAATAACCTAAGTGACTCAAATTGACTATGTTTATCTAGATTTTTCAACAGAGTAGTTTTCTATTTATATTTTCCTTTAAAGTTTTAGACTATGAGCTGGGGAATGTTTAGTCACTGTGACCGTATATCCTATACATCAATGGACCCTCTAAGTCTGTCTTGGTCTAAACATTTGTGCCTTATATACATGGCCGATGTTGAATAAAAGTAGCAGCATGTTTCCCAGACTCAACTTTTTCTACAGGTCAACGATATTCTTACTAAGACTGCCTTCACCTGAGATGCTTTGCCTGTCAGACTTTTTCTGGCTGGATTAGCATGAGACTGGGGGACAGAAAACTCACTTCTCCTCTATGTGAGGTCACCACTGGAAAGTGGCCATCTGAAGGCCAGGAAGTCCCCTTCTAGGAGACTCATCCTGCTGAACTGTGATCCTAGCTTCGAAACCTCCAGAACTATGAGAAAAGTCTCTGTGGCTTATACAACCCAGCTGATGGTAGTTTGTAACAGCAGTCTAGTGGGAACTCTGTAAGCCTTAATGTATCTCTTTCATACAAAGGAGGAAACTGAAGCATGCCTTACCGAGTTCAAGACCTGTTTTAACTCCTTTGTCTTTTTCCAGATCAGGATAAGAAGGGGTGGGGTAAGGAATAAGGCATTTATTGTCCAATAAATATTACCAATAATCATGTTCCCCAGCCCCATTTCCCTTTATTTTCTCCCAGTGTTTTAAATGACCACTCTCCTTTAGGTCTTCTGCTCTCTGCCCATGCTCTCCCACTGTCTCTGTGGAAACAACTTGTCATATGCTCTTCAAAATGTTTTCAGAGGATGAGCTTCCTCGCTCCTACTCAAGACTGTCCTCTTCCAGTCCAGGTGTCCTCACTGTCCCTGCCCCAGCCTTGTTTCTTCAGCATTTTTGCATGGATGGAATTTTCCGGAAAGGAATTTTCTTTTCCACTTTGGCGAAGTTATTTGTGATCTAAAGGCGAGACGCATTGAGAAACACCACCAGAGGAGATACCATTTTTTCTGCATCATGATTTAGTGATTCAATTCCACATATACAATCTAGTCCTTAAAGAATTTAAGGATGATTGATTTTGGTCCTTTTTTTTTTTGCAACAGTATCTAGCCTGTTTTCTGGTATTTTAATTACAAAGTAGTTCTTTCAAATTTCAAATTCTCTGACTGTGGGGGTGCAAGCATCCCCATAGCTTACCAATCGCCAATATCAAGATGCAGGGAAATGAACAAGAGCTGCATCTTCCATCTTGAATACCCAGAGTCTCCACTGTTTACATTACTCACCTCTCTGATGTAAAAGCGGAAAAAACAAAACTATTCCCCATAGAAGTTCCATCTTACCAATTTTCTGAGTCATCTTGTTCTTCAACTCCCTTGCCTCTACCTATAATAAATCATCAAGTCTTAGAGACACAGCTTTTTAAATCCTGCATCTCTTGTAATCAGTCTTCTGGTCTCTAGTCCCCAGCTGTGACTCCAGCCCCTCTTATTGCTAGTGTGCTCTTTGCTTCTTGCCTAGGGCGACTTGTGGAGCAGAGGGCAGCAAATACATAGGGCAGGGCACATGCGGCACTGCAAGCATTAGTGTTTATATGTAGATTTGATTGCTTATAATCTCTCTTACTTCCTACTCTCTAGCCCCATATTATGCTTGGGAATCATGGACAGTTGAAGTACTGTGTATGTCTTGTTAACTGTGTAGCAGACCCTCTGCCAGGTACGAGGACTATAGTGGTGTTCAAGAGAAAGTCTAGTCCTCCTGACACATACAGTCTGTAGAAAATATAGGTAAGTCCTCTACAGGATCAGGTGCTAAGAATAGATGACAGTACGTGCTACTAGGAAACATCAACCGTCCCCTGATATAGTAGAGAAGATGTCTTTTATTGAAGCTCAGACCTCAAAGTTAAGAAGCTGCTTTTCATGTACAACCAATGCTTTAAAGCTGAAGGCAGGGAACAACAACTTCAGGTAGAAAAGGTACAACTCGCATTGGTGAGGGGTGTATGACTCGAAGTCAGAAAGCTGTTCGTAGTGGAGGAGTTATGTTGAAAAGGTAAGCTGAGATGACCCTCCCAAACCCTGCCCCCTGAGGCCTGAGCTTTGGATCTATATATACTAGCTCATCACATCTTCAGCTTTGTGAGCTTCTAGTGTGGAAGGCTTTAGGGTAGATGCCCAGGAGTTAGCAGCAAGGCAGCTAGCTTATACCACAAGACTTCACACACAGCACAGAGACTGAGACAAGGGGAGGGGTGTGTGTCTTCTGATCATCTAGTAAACTGGGGTTGTTGTTCTTTGGGTGTCCTTTGTATCCCCAAGGAAGTTAAACCTGGATTTCCTGGCTCGAAAACATTGCACATTTGAACCAAAGAATACTCCAGGTGACTGAGAAATATGGGGAGATAAAGTTAAGAAAACTTCAAAGCAATGCAAACGAAGAGAAAGTCTCAAGCAGGGTGGTTCACAGATAATATCAGGATGACTACTAAGGAAGGTAATGAAAACTCCAGACGTTTCCTTTATCTTCCTCTCTTTCTCTATCTCCTTCTCCTCCACTACCACTCCCCTACTTCTATTTCTCGCCCTTTCCAAGAAAGAATGTATTTAAAGGTTTGTTTTTTAAATATATTTATATCTAACAGCTTTTTCTAGTGTTGACTCCCACTGAAACAAATGCTTTCTTCTATTTGGATGTCTGGGCTTGACTCAAAGAAAAGAGATAAGCATAAGGTTTCATTTCTGTACGTTTAGCTGTAGAACAGAGTGGCCTGTTTTCCACATCAATAAGACCTGCCTCCAGCCCACAGTCCAGAGAAGAGTTCTAGCCAGAAGCTCTGTGCACCTGGCCGATGGGTTGTCAAAACAGATTGGGCGGCAGCTGTAAAGCCTTGTTCTTCTTCAGTGGACAGTGTCTGTGGATGAGAGCATAGCCTTAAGAATTTCCTTAGTTTAAATAATGCATAAACTTATCCATTCTCTGTCTGCTGCCTACCTCAAAGATTGATCTTCCTAAAAGCACAGGGATATATTTGTAGCCCAACAAAAAGTTATATTCAGAGCAGAAACAGTTTCGGGGTCCATTTTAATTGAAGATTTGTATGTGTTTGGAGTAATGGGAGGGAGCCTAGCAAAGGGATTTCCTTTTTTCTGAATATGCCTTCAAAGCGAATCAATACTTAAAGCGTATATACCCGTGGATGTTACATTCACAAACTGTCTCTTTTTCTTTGAGATTTGAATTGCTTTGTTAACTGAATTGGTTCCATATTACTAAGTAAACTTGCCCTCGAGTCCAGAAGTTTTAAAATATTTACCATTTCAATTATCACAAGACACCAGTCTGGACATGGCTGGACTGAGTTTTCTGCCCCCGTTCTGATCATACAGCAAACTATCGGCTTCAGCTTTTGTCTGTTCAATGCTGAGTTCTCCTCTCAGCTTCTTCTCATGTTTGTCAGTGTTCTTTCAGTAGCTTCTGGCCAGAGGTCCCTGGCTTTGCATACTTCCCAATAGTCCTGTTCACAACACGGTTTTGTACTCCTAGATTAAAAGCTCTGAAATGCTAGGATGCCAAGCAACTTGGAAGCCAGGTTCTTCTGTTAACTACGTCAAAGAGTGAGATGAGAACTGATTGTTTTTCCTATGTTCTTTTAATTAAAATAGAGTCACCAAGATCAGCCTATAGTTCAAGGGGGAGGATAATGCAAGATAATGAATGTTAGTTGCAGGTGGTGAGGGTCACAGGAAGTGTTGTAGAATTTCCCAACCATTCAAATTTATTTAAGCCCAAAGCAAATATTTGTTAATGGACCTGGGGTAAGCCCCCTGTCCAAACTGGAGTTTCCCAACATTCCCTCATGGAAAGAAGGCGCTTTGTTCCACAATATGGAGTTTTAAGAACTGTTTTTAGTCCTGAAATACACCCTGTGGGATATCAATATGCTCCATGTGCTGAGAGACATACTGAGGTAAGAGGATCTATGGTGGGAAGCATTTGAGAACCGGATTCCACCTAAAAAAGGAAATCATATTACACAGAGTTGTTCTGTAGAAGAGCTGCCAAAGTAGGGTGACAAGGAGCCAGCTGTACAGTTCCTGTTTGAAGATTTCCAGGGTCCTCTCAGAGCCTCATCTCTCCATTCCTGTATGTCATGAGTCGCTGGAAACAGTGGAGAGACAAGATGAGAAAGCTAAGACCTGCTACTCTTATGATATGTCTCCTTCTTGCTCTCCCTCACCCCTCCCTCCCTTCCTCTCCCTGCCCCTCCCTCCATTCCTCCCTCCTTCCCTCCCTCTGCTTTTTGTTTCTGGAACTTTCTGTGGCAATTACCTGGTTTTCTTGTCCATCACATTGAGCTTCATGGGATCTATGTGAGGCCTGTGTCAAACAGTGTCTAATAGGAGGTGCTCAGAGTGTTCGGACAATACCTATTTTATTTGCTCAGACCAAATGTCTCTAGCTCAATTTACTGCTAGCACAATCCATGCAAAATTCCATTTCTTTCACTGAGATTTAGGTCTCGTTTTAGATTAGGGAAAAGGAATGCTGAAAACATCTTAGTAATATCTGATTACTATTGGAGAAGTAGCAGGAAAAGAACTGAAACCAAACTTCTGTCTGAATGGGAGTTGAAAACCAAAATGGGTCTAGACTGTGCCACAATAGGTGCTTCTAAGACATCCTGATAGGGGCCAAGATCACAGAGCCTGTGTGCTTCTAAGAAGGTTAGTACAATAGTACATTCCCATAGTGGGGAAACACTCCAACTTAAGAACCAGAGCCTGAATTTAATCTAGATTATAAGTTTGTGTTGACTTATGAGCTAAAAACAATAAGTTTCTTATCTCAGTTTCTGAACTTATGTGTTTTGCAGGAGACGTCCTCCAGATATGGAGAGGAAATGAAACGGAAGAGTCTTACTGCTTAGCCATTCCTTTATCCTGCCAAACTTCCTCTTCCTCCTCCTTAATTTTAAGAATTTATGGGTGTTATCCTGAATGTTCACAAACTGTAATATTTCCACAGGAAGCAATAACAGCTGTGGTAGATGTTGTGCCTTATTTTTTAATAAAAGCGATATACCATCTTTCCCTAACAGAAATCTCAAACCAAACATTAAAATCCAGTTAAGTATTGCAGATGATGCTGATATGTGTGTTGGTACTTTGTGACAAGAGAGCCCTTTCAGAAGTGTCATGGCATATTCAATTTCACATGATGCAGTGACCTGTGGTGATACTGTCAATGAACAACTACTAACTTGAAATAAAGACTTTGGTTGTCATTGCACCATCTGAGCACCACTATGGGTGCCTACTAGGTCCCAGGAACAAGCCCTTAAGGACTACTAGAGTGTTTGTGGTGTGGTACATTGTGAAAGGCATTCTAATACTATGACCACAGGCTTTTGTAAGACAGAATTATCTCACCCAGTTCATAACAAAAAGAGGGAATCTGATGACAGAAGGTAGAGTGTGGCAGACTCATGCTACATGGAGTGCTCATCAGAGAGAGATAGAGACAGAGACAGAGAGAATGCATGTGCGTTCATGTATGATGTGTATGTGCATGTTTGTGTATGCATGTGCATATGCACATGTGTGTATGTGTGTGCATGTGCAGGTATGTGTACAGGTGTGTGCACATATGAGTGCATGTGTAAACCAAAGGACAAATTCTGCAACTGTTGATCCTCAGGTGTTTTCTCTCTCTCTCTCTCTCTCTCTCTCTCTCTCTCTCTCGTTTTTTTGAGACAACTTTCTAGTTGGCTTGGAGCTCACCAACTTCTGTAGATTGGCTGGCTTGAGAGCTTGGGATCCCCAGGATTTCATCTGCCTTCCTCTCCCTAATGCTGGAATTATAAATATTATTATAAACATTGACCAATACATCTGCCTGGTTTTTAAAGAGTACAAGGCAAGCGCTTTACAGGCTGAGCTATCTCCCCAGCCCTTCGTACTTCATCACGGAAATACTTTCAGAAAGTGATAGAGGTGACAATATTCAGAAAACACATTTTCAAAAGCACCCACAGACAAACAGAAAGGCTGGGTGAAATGTTCCTCCATGACCCAGCTCCTCCAGGGTCCTGGCCTCTCCTGCACTCTACTCTGTTTTGGATCTCTGAGTTTGCTGTTTTTATCTCTAGATTGGATTGCCTTTTTGCGCCTTCTCAGCTTGTTGAAATTCTGAGCACTGCAATAGTCTATCTCAGATTTGATTCATTTACGCTGCAGTCCTTTTGTTTGTATTGAATGCTTCCTCCCTTAACCTTGGCTTGTTCAAACAATGTCATTTAGACATCACTTTGGGGATGTGCTATTTTGCGGTGATATATTTGAGAATTATTCATGTTCATACCTGAGCCCACTCAGGAGGTCAGCTTCATAATAACAGACAACATGGTTTATTCTTTCCAGTAGCTTGAACATGGGGACAGACATCTACGTGGGATGAATTCCTCTGAGTAAGCAGTTTATGAAGTCACACACCAGGAAATGAAGAAGTCACCACCATCTGCCTAGGCAGTGGGAATTCTGAACACCAGGGAATGGTGCTTCTCAGAGGGGCAATGGCAGGCACTGGCAAAAGATCCTGTTGTGATTGGTGGTGGCAGTGAGATTTATGGAAGAAGTCCCAGGTTCCCTCGGAGGCACTTTTAACCTTCTCCAGTGGTCCATCTTACTACATATCCTATGCACTAGGTTGAAAGCCCTGATGGTCCTCTACTGGGTCTGCAGTTCCTAGCAGAGCCAAGCCCAGAACCAGAGCCTAGGGGGTTTGTTAATTGAACGACCAACACATTGCAGTTGAGTCTGTCACACTGGGAGTAGGAAAGGGGAACACATGTCGTCTACAGATTGCTTACTCATTGATGAAGGTCGCTGCTGAAACTGTTTTGATTTCTGCTGTGCATGTTTGGATGGCTTATGTCTTCGTAAATCTTGTTTGTTTTTCCTGCCTCCTCCCACATGCCTTTCTGTTTTTAGTTACCTTTCCTGCCAAGCCAAAATAAGTCCAGCGGCTGCCCCCATTTGGATTATCGGTTGTAATGTTTTATAACCTCCTCCCTTCTCTTTTAAGTTGTGTCAAGGTTTATTGAAAATTGTTACACACTAACAGGGAAGAGTCAAATGGCTCCATGGGCATTTTGAAATTAACACCGACTTAGAAGCGGAGTGACATGCAGGTTACAGAGACTGTCAACCATTGGCTTAGATTGGGATCTACTTCTGTGCTGTCCTGATCTAGGAGTGAGGCCTCAGGCATACAACTGTCTCTTCACTCCCTCTCAAAGGAACTATCAGTCAGCTCACTAGATGTGTCAGTCATGGATTCTGAAACCTTGTTCAGATATTTTTGCTGGAGATCCCCTCAAACAAACATATGCTGAGGTGGAAGTCTTTACCCAGATGCTTATAATATGTGTAGATGATAACCCAGGCTGCCTTCTTCATGATTTTTTTCTGAGAACGTGGCCCATGTTGGCAGGTTCTGGTAAAAGACTTCTATTTCCTTTAAATATAAATAGGTTTTAGTGGAGGTGAGAAGCAGAAATTGAGGAGAGAGAGCAAAAGTCAATCAACCCAGCATAAGAATTAACTGTCAAGTGTTTATGAATGGCACCAATGAATTTTAGTTCTTTCATGATGATTCTTGGCATGTTGAATGTCTCCTTCAAAGTCATTCTAATTGTTTGTATTTTTTTTTCTTCAGTTTAGAATAGAATCACCAAGAGTACTTTCTTTCCACGACTAGATATTAACTGTAATCAATCCTTTTTCTTTAAAGAAGTATAGTTCCCAAACATAAGATGAGATTGTTATTTAAATATTTGGCTAAGTAAGAGATCCAAATGTATTTACAGGGAGTTCATTAAGGATTTTGTATGCACTCTCTTGAAGGAGATGAAACCATGGCACGTATGCTTTAATCAGTGAATATCATGGAGATATCAGCCTAAATGACCAGTGGGGAAATTTTCATGATTAACTAATATATAATTACATTGTTCTGTTAACAGATATTACCTATTCATAAAATACATATCAGCTGTTTTCTGAAGTGCTCTTTTAGAGAGAGAGCATTATGCTTTTTATGGATAGTTGGTCACATCTTGTCAACTGTTGGCAAAGTGCAAAGGGTCTCATGTGTTCTTGTGTATTTCCATCCACATCTCTTGATTTTCTATGATCATGAGATGTGAAGAAAATTGTAATTAAGTGTCAAACAGAAATTTGGAATGGGTTCATATTTCATGCAGTGATTATGGTCATGCATGGCACAGTCTAACAAATGTACAAGAAAACGAGTTGAAACATGATTGCTCTATTTTCCATCAGAAAAATAGATATCTCCTGATATTTAGGATGATGGGGCAGCTGACCCCAACCTGACCTTAAACTTTGATTCCTTCTGCAGTTACAATGTTCACTTGAACCCCTGCTTTGTGCATAGCAGACATCAGGAGCATCACATATACTCACATGGAGCTCTTCTTGGCGTATACACTGTCCACATCTTTCTAATTCCATTAGTCACTTCATTCTTCTGCTTGCTCAGGCTGGAGACGTGGGGGCTACTATTAATCTCTCTCTTCTTTACCTTCTTTCCTGTAAGATGCAAAGTTTAAATAGTCTAACCTCTTGCCACCCTGGTCTACTATTTCAGCCTGAGCCCCTCCAGTTTCTTTTGTTGTTGTTGTTTTTGTTTCTGTTTGTTTTTGGACTTACTACAAGAGCTCTGGAGAGCCTCTGTGCATCAGACCTTGTCCACTGTAAAAGAAGCCTTCAAGTTGACCCATTGATAAAAACTAGAAATTCTGCTCAGAACCTGAAGAGGCTGTGTTCAGTCAGTGTAAGTGTGGAGCTCCTTCTGTTGCTATCAAAGCTCTCTATGACCTGGTTTTGCATTAGCTGCCATGATGACAGTTCTCTCAACCATTCCATCTCTTGTCCAGCACCAGCTCCACTGGTTTTCTTGTTAATCAAAGAAAATACATCTGCTACAAACTTCTTCCCTTGATACCCACATGGCTCACTGTCATCCTTCAAGCCATTCCTCAAATTTCATCTTCTAAACTAGACTTTAGCGCTAGCCTTTTGAAAACGACCATCTGTCCATCCTGAGAAGATGCAGCATGTCTCATGTTCGCATCTACAAAGTTTATGAAACAGAAAATTTGTTTATTTCCTATTTATCAGTCCCCACTACAAAATTTGGAAGCTAGACAAGATACTCTTTGACCTATAAAACATCACAACACATCACATCACACAAATCCAACCCTGTAAAAGTATAGTAGTTAGGATTGGGTATGAGAAGCTCTTATTAGAGAATGGAGCTAGATCCATTTTCTCAGAAGCCCTAGCTCCTGTATCAAGTACCAAAGCACAGCAAACATTATCTGCTGGTGAATAATGGTAACTTAGATTAGGAGCTGCTTTAAGTTGGCTGTTTGTCATGACATCATCTTAGTTAATGAATCTTTTTTTTTCTTTGTGAACTCCTTAAATAAAATTATAAAACTATAATCTTAATTGGCACTTAATGACAATCTTTATACAGAAGTGGAGCAAATAGAGTTTTGTCAGAGGTACCCTTCAGACAATTGACTACTTAAGGCTTCTGGGATATGATTACATGACTAACCCAAAACATTGTAGAGAATTTTCTATTTTTATTCTTAATTGAACTAGTATGATATCTATGTAAACTTAGTATTCATAGGATAGTACTTTAAATTTGCATTCTTATATTTAAAATATTTTAAGGAATTCTAGCTAATAAAATTTTCACAAAGTTCTTTTGAGAATAAATTGGACTAAGAGAGAGTTGACCATTATACATAGGATAAAACCTCAACACTTAGAAAAACGTAAGCCAATATATCTACAACACAGCTATTTACTGTCTGATTTTCTTTTGAGCCTTAAGAGGAGAGTTAGGTATTCACTCATTTAGTCATCCACTTTTCAGTCCAATATTGCATTGACAAAGGTCAGATATGAGTCTTATTGAGGTTTAGAGATGTGTGTTTTTATTGGGAAAACACATTTTCAGGGAAAATGTATTGAAATGCACATGGTAAATCAAAGCCTCCTTAGTAAGCTCTTCTAATTCTTTCTCCATCTTGCAGAGAGAATATTTTGTGGAACTGTGGGCTTAATTGAAATCATATGTCATTACACTTGCCATCTCTAGACAAGCAAGCCAGCATCAGCTGTACTGTAGTAAGTCGACACTCTAAATGTCTTTCTCATTATTACCAGGGACGGTTTAAAAGATGACTAAAAAGCTCACGAGTAGTGGTAGAGTCTGAGAAACACTCTTGGTTGTGAATTTCTGGGATTTTTGTGTGCTTTCTGGTTTTGTTTGTTTGTTTTTATTTTTGAAGAATTTAACGGTATTCCACTTAAATTTCTTTTCCTCTCATGAGAATTATTTCCCTCCAGTATATATTAACACAAACTTTTAACTATAGAGTTATGGAGTTTTTTTTTCTTTATTTTAACTTATTATTCTATGTTAAGCTCTTGTCTTTTCCCTTCAATCCTGCATTAGTCCACACTAAAAAAACTTGGGGTTCAGGGCGGTGAGGTGGGAGTGGGTAGGTGGGAGGGTGGGAATCCTCATAGAAGCAGGGAGGGGGGCATGGGAGAGGGAGGTTCTGGAGGGGAAACAGGGAAAGGTGATAACATTGAAATGTAAGAAAAATAAAAATAAAAAAATATCTTGGGGTTCCTGATCTTGTTTGGGTAGAGTACACTATTGTTTTCTTGGTAGTTCCGTTCCTCCTGGGTGCTGTTTCTCTACCTCATGTGTTCTGGATCCAGCTACAAAATGCAGACCTTCTAGATCAGTAGCAACAGGAATTTAACCCCTCCCTCCCTCTTCCTGTCCCTTCTGGCTTGCCATTTGATATTTAACTCAGTCTGCCTTCAGACTTGCTTCAGCCTCCAAGTGCTGGGATTATAGGAGTTTCTCAGCAGATCCAACTTGGCTACCCACATTTTAGTAGTCTTAAGGCAAGTTGTCAGAGACAAGTCCCCAACTTGAATTTGTCCAGTGAGGTCTGGTTGTTACCATTAAAAAAAAAAAAGAAAGAAAAGAAAAGAAAAAAAGAAAAAGTAAAGAAAAAACTCTCTAAGCTCAGGCTATGCAAAATAAAAATCCCAGAAGGTGAAATTCAATCTTCTAGAAGAAAGGAAAAGGAAAGAAGTGCACATGGAAAGAGTTGGAGAAAGGAAGGGAGGCGGCGGCGGCGGCGGCCGGAGACATGGCTGTTGGAAGCATTTGGCTCCCAAACCAGCAGAAGTGCAGTGAATTTCTCAGCTTCCGCACAGTGGATCCAGGTTTTCCAAATGATATAGGTTTGTTTCCAAGAGGGAGGAGGCCACGTTTGCACTCATTCCTCCACAACCACAGTATTGCAGACTGCGCTATCCCTCTTCTGTTTTCCTTGTCTGCCCAAAGGAGAAGGACGTGGAGTCACATTTAATTCTTAACCATCAAAATAGCCTTTTCACTACTTGTGGTCAGCAAAAGAGGGGAAAGTTACATTCCGAGGCAACCTCAGCACTTAGGTTAGTCCATTCCCAGCTAAACTCTCTACCTGAATAGACTTAGTAACAATCGAGCTGAAGATAGAGAGAGACAGAGAGGGCACAACCTGTCTGAGACCCCCACGCCCATGGACCCAGAGAGAATGCTTAGGAATAATATCTTGTACCTGGTTCTCAACACCTCTAATCGATTGTCACACCAGAGGCCAAGGCTCCCAATGACTTATTTTGGTTTTATTTTGGTTGACCCAAGGAGGCAGAAGGAAGTTTTTACTTCTGTTTTAGATTCTTCTATCATGGCTGAGCACTTTGCATAACGTAACTGAGGATTCTTTACTCAAATCTTAAGAAGCCTTGTTAAGGAGATAGTTAGGAGTAGTAACTCTTCAGAATGCAAACAAACTGACTGGAACTTTTCTTTAGTTATTAATTCCTTCATAGATGATTTTTTTTTATTCTCTATGGGTATCGGGACAACTCTTAACAGAGTTGTGACAATGGTATGACAGATACCGTGCTCTACAGACAAACAATACTAATTGTAAATAAACGAACCTGCAACGCCAGACCAGAGGAGACGATATCCCTTCCCAGTATTTCTTTAAATAAATATTACACTTATTTAACGTTTCAGTGGGGATGGCGAGGAAGTCAGAGGTCAGTTTGAAGTAGCCAGTAGTCCTCTCCTGGCATGTACATTTGAGGGATTGAATTCAGGCCCTCAGGCTTCATGGTAGGCATCTCTACCTGGTGAGCCATCTCAGTACCCCAGCAGATTTGCTGGTGGTGAAATAGAGTGTTGACTTTTGGAGGTGAAGACCCATGCTTTGTGTATGAAAAGCAGCGTTTATTCTCGTTCTCATACATACAAGCCTCCAGTGTGTGTTTAATGGATGGGTGCCAAAGAGCATGGTAGAGACAGAAAAATCAAAGGCGTGTATGTGACACCATTTGCCAAGTAGTTTCCAGGCGTCCATCTTGATAAACAGGAAGAAAAGGGATGCTGTCTGTGCCTTCTCTTGGACTCAAATTCTCACATGACTGAAGTGACCATTATTTGGACACCTGGAGGATCAGCAGTCTCTTGCTCCAAGCGATTGAGTTAGTGGCTGCTCTCTACTTATTCCTTTGTTTTCATGTAACAGGTAGACAGAGGGCATAAATGAGAAATAAAGAATCTCATCAGCAATCAGAATTGAAACTGTTTTTTTTCTTCTTCTCTTTTTTTGTTTTGCAGAAAGCTACAACTAGGGATGGTTCGCAAGACACTTCAACATATCTTGATGTAGCCATATTCTGGATACATTAAGCTTTTACCATAATTAGGTCTACAATTAAAAACTAGTAATAGTTTTAGGGTACTGAGAAAATGGATGTCTGACGAACCACTACGTTTTGTTTGCACAATATCACATCCTTCTCTTTCCTGCTCTTTCTAGACAAGGTCTCATTATGTTGCTCAAGTTGGCCTTGAACCTTGTGCCAACCTACTGAGGGCCGAGGTAACAGGAGTGCCCCATCCCTCTGTCTCCACAGCATCCCCGTTCATCTTAAGAAATCATCATTGTGCCAATTCTGTAAAGGATACCTACATATGGTTCTCCTGACTCTATCATTATGTTCATCACTGATTAATAAGGTGGCTCTTTATTTCTTGTCGATAAGGATTGGCTCAACCCCTGAGTGTTGGCCGATAGCCAGTGTTTCCCTGTCAGGTTTTACACACAGATGCCCAGAGAGAGCCACTTTTTCCTCTGCGACCATTAAATTGAGATGAAGTCATTTGCAGCTGTCTATAGTCTAACCCTACCTTTAGCTTCTTTGGTCACATTAGGGTGTCAGAATACATTGGGGCCCCATCAGTGCCTCTGTTTGCTCATCTGGGAATGGGTTGAAGTGGCTCCCTTTGAGAAATGGGGATTGGGAAGGAGGGCATTCTGTTAGTAGCTTATGCTTTTCATCTCTCATTTTTAGTTTTTGCTGAATACTCCAGCTCACATACTCAACAATAGGTCATCAAGTCCTATGGTTAGTCCCACGGAAAAATAATACAAACATCCATTCTCAATAGACCCTAATCTGTCTGGGAATCAACATAATATCCTTTCCATTATGTTAAAAGCTATCCAACAAATTGGGCTGTCCAGTTATCTGACTCTGAAGAACTTGCAGATTAATCAGTAGTATTGATTGGGGTGATTAAAAGCGATGTCCTGAATTAGCGACTTTTGTAAGGTGAACATACAAAAAGAATTGTTTGTGCATAAATTCTCATAGTTAGCATGGATTTCATTTTTTTTTTCTAAATCCATATACCCTGGAGCAGAGGATGTGCGGCTGGTAAATTAATCAGTGGTGAAGGGTAAAATTACACAGTCTAAAGAATTCTACTTAACAATCCCCCACCCCCTTATTGCCTCTTTGGTCTAATGGCAATAATGCTGACAAGTGGGGTGGCTGCCATCACACCTCATGACAAGTGATGCTTGGGTCTTGATTAGATGATGGCCGGTCCTGCTATTCATTGTCTCAGACACTCATCTACTGAAGTGGCGAAGTAATGACCACGATGCTATCATTAACCTAAAAATTATGTTGGCTTAAAAAAAAGAGAGAGAGAGAAAGAAAGAATTATAGTAAAAGAAAGGGTTGAGATAGGACTGTTGATTCATCTTGGAAGCCACTGATGTGTTTTGTTGAGTTTACAGAAGGAAGACATCTCTATCTGTAAAGAGTACCTTGGAATTCAGTGCTCAGTGCAGCCAAGAGTATCAATGCTTCTTTAGTCAGTCCCACACTCTTTTCAAGTTATTCATACAAGGTTCAGGATGACATAGGAAATAAAGCAGACGTGATGACTGGAATTTTAAAAGCCAGTAAAGAAGAGTAAGGAAGTATGAATGTGTGGTCAGTGACATATATATATATGCCAAGTGTAGGTGCTGCAGGAGCCTTGAATGGGGAACTTCACTCCTGGCCAGAAGGAGCAGGCCAAGATTGATAGTGGAAATGAGTTATCCATTGAGTATGAATCAAAACCAGGAGTTTTCAAGTGACGTCAGCATTAGGGTGAGGGAAGGTGATAGGCGAAGCGACCATGTAAGCAGGTACAGCCATGCAAAGCTGTAATCTCAGAACTCTGGTAGTGGATGAGGGTCAGGATGATGGATTGGAGGCCACTCAGCAGGACAGGCCTCAACTGCCCTGAGCACCTACCAGGGGAGTATTTTCTGAAAGAGGCAGTGCTCCTGTTTGCTTATTTTCTAATATGTGTCTCATAATATATGTACAACCCTTTTGTTGTACAGATATTTTTTCTTCTGTATGGCTTGACTAGTGAAATCCAATCAGCTGTGTGGGTCTCACATCAGGAAAGAAGTGTGGGCAGAGCCTTGTATGAAGGTTTGGGATGGGTCAAGATGCGGCTGTGGTTAAGAGGAAGCATGGATGGTTAGGCTGACAAGCAAAAGTGCTGACATAAGAAGTCCCAATGTCTGTTCTACTCCCAATGCCTATACTTTTGGGCAACTTAACAAAACGTTGTAGTTCCCACCCTACAGATCTCCAACACAAACACAGTAACAACAACAACAACAACAACAACAACAACAACAACCACCACCACCAAACTTCTTTAAAGATTTGGTTCAATGTTTTAAAGGATTAGCGAAACAAGACATGCTCTACAATGTTGCTATTACTATTAATTCCTCTTTTATTATTTTCCTGCCTTCCACATCATCTGACTGCTCAGGGCAGGAGAGAGCAATGACGAAATCTCAATGCCAGGCTTTGGTTTTGCCATTAGAGTGGTAGATAGTCTCTGTATTGCCAGATACACAGCTCCAGCTTAACCCTCTTGGGTATGTGTTGGCTACTAATTTGAAGGACTATTGGAAACTCCAAATCTAATCAGTGCATGGTAAGGTACGTGTTTTTTTTTTGAAAGCATTTGCATGGAATAAAACTTTTCTGAGAGTGTGAGAGAAGGTGGGAGAGTGTCATCAACGTCCTCTGTGGGAGACACAACGGCTTCTGCTTTCAGAGCAGAGCCCGTTTTCTCAGGACTGTAGCTAATGCATTATGTTTTTCTCCTCCTGGCGAGGACAGCGAGCACAAGACCTAAGCATACCATAGTCATGCGGTAGTGATTGTTTAAGAGGCAGAAAGGTCAGGAAGATTCAGGAAGGAAGAACCACAGGCTAGGATGACTAATTCTGAGTCCTGCTGGAAGATGAATAGACTCTTATTTACTGGCCTCAACTCAGAGGCTACCTACCATAAGAGGCGTCAAGGTCTCCATTTCAAATGACCAGGCAGCTATGGCTAATGACTGTATTCAGTTATAGAGCATGGGGCAGGTATATGTCCCCTTTTCAGGCTGCTTCCTGCCATTATCCAGATAGCTATTTTTGTTTTCTTTCTTTGCCCTCCACCCACACTGCTAAAATCAAAGAGCCTCAGAAAGCAGTAGCAGGCCATTGGGATCTGCTAATCAAATCTAAGAGAACTGAACGCCAATCTAAGCTCATCAGATGACTTAAGAGGTCTCATTTAGGCAGGATCTGAAAAAGTCTCCTTCTAAAGCGTTTGCAAAGTGAGAATGATCGTCATTAAGTGCTACGGATTTCACAGGGAAACATGGGTTAGGGCTTGTCACAAAGAAGATAATTAATGTGCTGGAAAGCAGTATAGGCAACAGAAAGAAAAATTTCTTTATAATAAGAAAAAGAAAAAAATTGCAACAGCCAGGGAGGATAATGATTAAATGTGAAGAAGCAATTCCTGCTGGCTTGATTTTTTACAGTATAATTAAGTGCCAGAGAGAGAGAGAGAGAGAGAGAGAGAGAGAGAGAGAGAGAGAGAGAGAGAGAAAGAGAGAGAGGAGGTGGTAAAATGTGCAACGATGGCTTTTGTTGATATCTGGATATTTGTTTTCCTCTCTGTGATCTGAAACGGTGACATCTCCTCCTACATTAAATGTTCTTTAAAGCATCTTGCCAAGGTGCCTCTTTATATAATCCTGCTCAAAATGTTGTCTTGGGTTGGGGAATTATTTGAAGTTGTTTCCTGAGTTCCTTTGTGAATAAAGAACTCACAGTCATTTTCCTTTTCTGTTGGGTGGCACTGCCAAGCTGCTCAGAGCTGGGGCTGAAATTGGTGTGATTTTGGGCCCTGGAGCAAATGGTCCTTTGCCTTTTTTAAAAAAAAAATAAAAATTGTTCCTTTGCAGACAGTGGATTTGGCTTTTCATCAAGGAATCAAATGCCCACCCTTTGGGTCTGCTGGGACTATTTCCAACCAAAACATATTTCATTCCTGCGAGAATGTGTAATGACTTGCAAGTGAACACACAGCTAAGAGCCTGTTGAAAGAAAATGCTGGAAGAGACAGTTCTTTTTCTGTGTTGCTAGATGAATTGTGGACAAAAATGATTAATAATGAGACTTCTTATTCATTTAATTGCAATTGCCACAGTAACTGGGAACTCGGTGGGGAGGAGAGCTTGCTCTTCCTTAAGTAGAGATGCTGTTGATAATGTCTGGCCCCAGGTAGGAGTGCACTGGATTTAGAATGGAGTCCAAAGATTCCATTTCAATTGCATTCTGTCTGTGCTTGGCTCTGGAGTTCATGGGTCTATATTTGACTCTCTCTCTCTCTCTCTCTCTCTCTCTCTCTCTCTCTCTCTCTTGTTTCTCCCCCACACACAATGTATATGATGGTATTGCTTTATGGTTTATTTGAGGGAGATAAATACAATGGAATTAGATGCTCATCACCCAAGATGTGTCTGATGTGTTCAGGAAATATTGCCTGGCGCAGTTGAATTTTATAAAGAAGTTAGTGTTGGGGTGCTACTTTAAGACTTGTTGGAAAAAGTTGGATAGATAGCTCGGTTGATAAAGTATTGTGCAAATGTGGGTACATGCATATAATCCCAAGAACCCACATAAAAAAAAAAAACAAAAAAACAAAATAAAACAGCCTAGGTAGAGTATACTTACAATTCGCAGGCAGGGTGGCAGAGACACGCCTGTTCCCTAGGGCTCCATAGCCAGCCCTCCTTTCCCACTGCGGAGCTTCAGGCCAGTGAAAACCTTAGCTCAGAAAACATGATGTTTGCTATTTGAGGAACAACATTTGTAGTTGGCTTCTATATGTGTACCTTCATGTAAACACACACACACACACACACACACACACACACACACACACACACATCCCAAAAATAATTACATAGGAAATCACCTAGATGCAAATTCTAGAATTGTTTATGTTCATCAAAATCACCCAGAATAACCCAAATGTTCCCATAATACTTTCTGATTTTAAACCTTGTATTTTTCAATTACTGTTTAACTTATTACAGATATATCTTAATTTTTTCCTTAGTATTTTACATCCAATTTAGAAATCGTATTATTGTATTAAAATATAGCAATTCAGCAATCAGCTTCAAGTAATTATTTGAAACATAATTAATTAAAATTGTTTAAATATTTTAAGCTGAATATATACATTTAAAGTGGCTAAGTTTTTGAAAACCCCAAGCTATCTAATTAGCAAATAATGTCTTTTGAATTACTTAAGTAAATCTTAACTACATTAAATTAAACTTTCACATATGTTGAAGCTCAAGTCCTTTGTAAATGCCTTGATTCTGTTTATAAACTTTCTACAGGTCTCTACTGCCTTTGAATTAAAATAAGTTATTTAATTATATAATTTAAATGAAGATTGCAAAAGTAATTAATTGGTTATTTCTATGTACCACATTCTATTATTACCAAAATATAAATCTGCTAAACATATATGCCCCTATATATAATTCACAAATGAGTAATATGGCTTAAGTTTACTTACTTATTTGCATATTTGTTCCTACTTCTCTGGGGTGACATTCCAATGGCTGCCAGATGCCATTCAGGTTTCTAGTGACAGGCCCTCTTTCATACTTAGTGGAGCAGCAGGCTGGATAAATGACATTTTGTAAATTTGGCAGGGGGTGGGGTCGGTTTAGACCTGGTCATGAAACCAACATTTATCCAGGAAAATGGAAGCAATGAGTGCAACTTTCAAGAGAACTACTTAACACACGTGACTTCTGTGGTACTTGGATTTGCTCTCCATCTTTCTATCTTTCTGCCTTCTTCCTTTTGTTAGGCAGCAGGTTTGACTGTGGGCCGATGGTCAGGATGGTGACATAGATGGAGCTGGAACCCTTGATCACAGTAGACCTATATAGTCTCAGGATGGTGACATAGATGGAGCTGTAACCGTTGATCACCGTAGACCTATGTAGTCTGAACTGCCTGCTTTCTGGCTCCTCTCAGGGAAATAAAAGGGACTTTAGCTTATTTATTACAGATAATTAATTCTATTCTGAGCTGATCTACCTACTGTTTTATCTTTCCAAACAATGTTGCTGCCTATTTCTCTGTTCTGGCCTGACTTAACGTACAAAGTATGTGAATGACTTAAATAATTGATCACCTATCTCTTCTATTAAATGCTGGATCTTGACTGATATGAAGAGGACATGTTGAATTCCACTTATTTTCAGCCTTGGTAGACTTCCTATTTTATAAAGTTTCCTAAATTGAGGTTACCAAATGAGTTCATTTTAAAATGTGATTTAAAGTAGCAATCTCTTACCCAGGTGCCTGGTGATATTCAAATAACATATATACTGAGTCATTCTAGTCTATTAAAAATTCTTTCTGTTCCTCATCATAATTCTTTGTAATAATTGAATGATATTTCATTGTATTCTGAAAGCTCTGACTTATGCCCCAATACAGACCTCGTTTTCTGGATGACAGCTTAGTCCCCTTTTTGATGCACAATGCTTTGGCTTTGGGTTTCCAGACGGGAACAAAATACAATGGTGGAACCCTAGATATACTCTGTAAAGAAAAACGAATCAAGAACTCAAATATATTGAGGATATAGTGCATCCTTACTGTAAATTCCTGTAAGCATGTTTATGTTAAGGTCTCTAAAAAGTCTTGTGATGAAGAGATTTACTTTTAAGAAATACTACAGCATTTGCAGAAACTTCTGGAGAATGGAATCCCAATGCTGGAAAACTCCTTAGAGAGCTGAACACAGTGAGATACACCTATCATAGTGAATCACTGTATTCAGAAGACTGAGATAGAAAGGTCATGAATTCAAGGGTAGTCTAGGCTATGTAGGAAAACATTTCACAAAAAAGAAACAAACAAAAAAAAGTGAAAATAAACAAAACACCCAAATAAAAATTACCCTAGCACAAGTCAAACTGAGACTTCCTCCTTACTATATCCCCAAATCTGACTTTAGCTTCCTCAGTCTGCACTGCCTGGATTTCTATTTGTTTTTCTTAGCTTCTTCCTTTTGTGTCCTCTGAACACTAATCTTTTAGAGAATACCAGTCAGATTGGATTGAGGCTCATTATAGCATTCTATTTTTACCTGATTTCCTCTTTGAAAGCTATTGCTCCAAACATAAGTCACTTCTTGAGGGAGTAGGAGGCCAGGTACTGCTTGACAAGAGAAATGATGGATAAACAGGGATATAAAGAATAGAAATTAAGAAATGAAAGTAAAGGGTATGTAGAAGGAGAAGACAGTGAGCTAGCAGGGCTGTCCTAGGTCAAGAGCATGTATCCAAGCTATAGAATTGTGGGCTGCCAGGATGACTGAGGGGAAGGTAACAGGAAGCCAGACAGGGTTACGCAGCTGAGGCACCTTTGAGTTCCCCCAAAGTAATTGGATCTTTGAAGTCTTGGTAGGGTATAGTCAGATTTGCATTTTGAAAAGGTCACACTGGCTGCAGTTTGAAAAAGAAACTGGAGGAGTATCAGAATCGAAGGGGAGAGGGGAAGGGCATCGAACAAGGTCTGGAGGTGTGCCATGGCTGAAGGCTGTGAGTGGATGAGCCGATAGACAATGGCTCCTGAGAAACAGATAGGCAAGAAGCTGGAGGAGGGCATGGAATTCCAATGTTTTGGTGATTCTTTAAAGAGTTGTACACAGACATACTGTGTGACTCACCAGGTCTATTCATAGGAATGTGCATCCAAGAGTGGAGCACAGTACTAAGGTTCTCTTCACTGTAACTGAGAAGGACTAGCACTGATGTCTATCAACCTATGGATGGCTGAGGATCACTGACATGTAATGTACATCCTGGGATGAGTTCATGAATTTATCAGGACATGAATATTATTAAAGTAGAGGCACAACCAAGTATCAGTGCATGCTGCGGTATGAGTGGGCTGGAAAGTACATGAATTAATAGAAGCCAAACACAAATGTCACAGATTATATGACTCTCCTAGAGTGACATGTTTAGAACAAGTAAATTCATAGACACACACACACACACACACACACACACACACACACACACACACACATACACACACACACACACAAAAACAAACAGAAAAGTGTTTATTAAAATCTGTGAGAAGTTTAAGAGAAGACTGCGTAGTGAAAGATAGGCTTCCTTTGAGGATGGTAGAAATAGTTTGAAAGTAGAGATGAGTATTGTTCAACTATATTGTCAATATTTGAAATCCAGTGAATTAGTATTGATTGATTGATTGATTGATTGATTTAAATTTTGTTATTTTAAGATATATCTGTGTGTGCCTACATACATTTCTATGCACCATGGGTTTTGCAGTGATCTGCTGAGACTAGAAGATGTAACTGGAAGTTGCAAGTGTGAATTTTAGGGACTTTTTAAAAAGGCTAAAATCATTGGAAGGACTAAGTAGAAAATCAAAGTGTTAAAAATGAGTGGAATCAGTGATACCTGATGGGGCAAAGCAAATGTGGAAAGATGCACCTAAAATAAATCTCTGAAATAGTCTTTTTAACTATAAAAATGAAGGAAGGAGGAAAGATGTTTATATATATATATATCTCCAAATTCATTGGAGAAAGGGAGAGTGTAGAGCAGAAGTAAAGAGTAAGATAGCTAGAGCCAGGTAAGTTTGGTTAGCTAGTATGTTTTGCTTGGTTACTCACCTGTGTATGGTTACTCAGTTGCAGGGAAGGAGAAGGAATTGGATCACCTAGATGTTAGGTTTTGCAGAATTTAGACAATAAAATGCAAGGAAGTTAAGATATTGACAAGAGTGCAATTGCAACAATAAATAATGAAACGATGTTATCTCAGGAGGGAAATAAGGGAAGGCATAGTTGATTAAATGGGAGAAAACAGGGGGATCAATGAACTGGAGGTGCAGATGAAGTTGGAGAAAGGCCAAAAGATGGCCCATCCAATTGACAATGTGCAGGAGCAATTGTAGGTGGGTGGAGGGGGCAATTGGTGATTTTTCTGTGAAACTGATAGAGGAAGCCATGACTAAAGGAAAGGCTGGGCTGAAAGTACTTAGAAGAGGCTGAGAAATGAAGGGATGTTGTTGGGATGTGTTGGGCAGGCAAATGTGAGGTCTGCAGGGCTACTGAGAGCTGTCACATTTTCTTTTTTTTTTTTTTTCAATTAGTTCTTATTAGATATTTTCTTAACACATTTTCAATAGGAATGGAGTGAAAACTATTCAGGCCAATACAAGGGTGCTTTTGATTAGACAGAAGACATTTCAGAGTGTAGGGATGAGTCAACAGGGGATGATGGTTTAAGGAACATCAAGGCCAAATGGAGTGGCTTTGGTGAACAGGATTTGAGAATGCAGACTGGGAGGATATTGGTTTGAAGGCAGTCAGGGGGCATTGAGACTTGACTGTGTGTGTAGACAAGTCAGAATACAACTGTGTGGGGATAAACAGTGACAAACACTTGTATTGTAGAAAAAGTAACACCAAGGAAGAGATGCAACTTAATGAAGCCAGGAATAATCTCCTTGTAACTGGGATCAAGTGTATTGAGAGTGTATCTGGCAGAAGGAAGGGGTCAGCACCAAAAACACTTGCCCAAATCTTCCATTCCGTGGGACCTGAACTCAGGGCATTGGTCTCAGAGATCTTGGAAGGAAAGAGATGGAATGGTAGGAGATGTGAGTTCTCAGAAATCAGAAGTTTCTGGTCCCCATGAATCAGTCTTGGCTTGTTGTTAGAAGAAATCATAACAGCAGGCGGGGCCTAGGAATACAGCTTTGTGGTTCGGGGTTTGCTTTCTATATGTATGTCTCCTCAGTTTAATTCCAATTCATGACACTGCTCTGTTTAAGACCATCCAAAACTTTCCTATGTTATCCAAAGTCCATCCAGTCACATGTAGCTTCAGTGTCTATGTCTGTATGCGTATATTCTAGAGACTGAATAGAGGACTTTGTCCATACTACACAAGTGCCTTTCCACTGAGCTATGCTCCTGATCTCATTACCTTTCTTACCTCATAACTTAGTTCCCTTTACTCAGTATGGCTGTGTCCTGCTGTTCTTAAAATATCCTAGCCATAGCTCAGGGCTGCCCAGGGCTGCCCTCTGTTCCCTTTTGTCTGCCTGTGATAGTGTGCTCATACTTTCATACGTTCTCTATTCCTCCTTTGTCTGCCTTCCCCATAGATGGTGAAGTGAGAGCGCAGGGAGTTTCTTCATTCTTTACCAAAACTTCCAAAGTACTTGCATGTTGGAAGTTGCACAGAGACTCTGATAAGTTAGGTGACTATGTAAGTACATAGGACTGCAGCGAACACATGTAGGCTGCTCTCCACGAGGGTGATACCGCGTGTGTGTGCCTGTTGCTCTGCTCTGTTTGTGAGCTTTGCTATTTAACGCTCTGGATCCTTGCTTTATACATCTAATTGCAAACCCTCAAGGGACACAACTGTTGCTTTGTTCCAACCTATACATTTGTATCTAGAAACAACTGTGATCACCCGAGTTTCTAGATGACGTCTTTTTGAAAGGTTGTGGGGTGTGGAGGAATATAGCTAGTGAATACCAACAGAGGACAATCTCAATACAGAGAATGTTCAGACTTGAAGCAAAAATTTCTTGCAGTTGGTAGTTACTTTGGGTATACAACAACAACAACAACAACAACAACAACAACAACAACGTCTAACTACTGGATTTTATACAGGGAAATCTCCACTTGTGCACAAGTTGGTTTGCTATCAGGTAGACAGTCTGAGGCATATGTTATTTTCCTCATCCAGGGTACTCGTTTTCTCTTAACCTCAAAAGACCAGAGTGATTTGTGTGTCATTTTGAGTTGTTTGGAAACGGCATTTGTCTGTTTCTTTTTGCTTAATCATTGGTTACTTGTGAGTACTGGTGAATTCTCCTGTCTGTTGAGAAATTGAGTGTGTGCCCCAGGGTCTGAGCTCCAGATCCAGGTGCCCAGGAGTGGAGAGCCATGAACGGAAGGGTGCAGGCAGAGAGAAAACCAGGAAAGCAGGAAATAGCATTAGCAGAGATGGAAAGATTGTCTAAGGTGGGAGAGAAACTAGGAGAGAGGCTGTGGACGTGATAATGAACCAGTTTCAGTAGAGCCTGCAGCAGTCCTGCTGACAGCTGTCCTCACAAAAGCCATGAACCTTCCTGCAGACACTGACCTCACTGGGGGAGCAAGGGTATTCCTTCCTCTGAGAAGTGATCAGAAGATGGTGTTTAGCTAAGGGGAAAAGAAACAAGTCTGTTCTTATGAGTGTATCGTTTTCCATCTTTAGGAAACTTGGTGGCATGTTTCTTAAACCCAATGGAAGAATTTGGAGAAGAGCAACTTCCCGTAGACATGCTGATGAAAATAGATTAAGGCCTAAGATTTTTAGAGTACTAGACAAGAACATTTTCGGTCTTTGTGGGAAACCTATTTTGTATTGATTAGGCAAACCAAATCAGACAAACAGATACACTTGGTCAATTTAATTTTCCAGGGCACATCACCACAGTTACAAGGTGGTGGTCCAATGACCAAGGCGAGTGAGGCTTTCCGGGAACCTGGCTTGATCTGATTATTCCCCTTGTTTTTTGCAGTTGACAGATCTGTCTAGCCTAGACCTAACATTTTGCTTTGTTTTGACTGTGATGTCTGTGTACACTAAAGAAACTTGTGCTAAATGGTTGCCACAGATGTCTGAGGGGAACAGCCTTAAGACCACTAGAGTTTTCTGCTTTGCGTTAAGGAATGATGTACTTTTTGAGAACGGAAGATTATGATAAATAATTGGGGGGGTATAATAATGAAAACGAAGTAGGCCATAGCATCAACTGAGGGGGCATACTACAGATACAGGACCATACTGGAGCCTAGCTTGAAAATGTCCGGGAGAGAATGTAGATAGCTTTGTAGGCCTTTGAAGAAAGGGTAACATTGAAATGGGCAGAGAATGGAAGCAGGTAACTCATCACTTTAGAAAAGGAGACAACAAGCAGATGTACTCAATTGTCTCCATGTTTCAGGACACGAAAGGATGGAAGGAGGAGGACAATAAAACCAAGGTAGGATTTAGCCAGATCACTGAAGACCCGAGTTCCAGGTCAAATATTGGGATGGAGAAAGGATGGCCATGGATATATCCTTGAGAGAGTAACAAGATCAATAGCCAATCAGAATAAGCCCTGGATTTCCCCATAGTGTGACAAAATAGATTACAGCAGTGCATAAATTTGTCCCTGAGCTGCCAATACAGAAGGTTTCACTGTCCCCAGCACACAGGGTACACATTTACACCTTAGATCCATTCTTTTAATTAAGAATCAATTATTAGCAGATTTTCACTTGTCATCTTAACAGTTCCACCTCAAGTCAAAAGAAAAACAGAACGAGAAACAGCTCATTATCAGCACAAGTTTACATAAGGTTGGACAAAACTTTCGTGACACTAAACTTAATTAAATGTGAACTTTTCTGCCTTTCAGAAAACTTTTCAGTCACGCAGCCAATCTGTCTCATTTACTCAGTTTTGAGACACAAAATCGGGTCAAAGTTTGCACATCGTGATTTCAGTTAACACAAATTATTTCCTTGTATTGGAGAGATCTGTTTTTGTTCTGTTTCTGTTCTGATAGGCTTTGTGAATGAACAAGACAGAAACATTTATGAATAATGTGTTAGTTTACCCCTCACCAGTTTAAAATGGAGTCCTTTGAAATCCAGAGAGGGAGGAAAAGTAGGGTACAAGGACTACAGAGCTACACCCAAGGGTGCCTTCATGTCTCTCTGAGCACCTCTTTCCCTTAACCCTCTCCTTCTCTTCCTCCCATCTTCTTCCTCCTCTCCCCCCCTCTTCCCCACTTTCTCCTCCACTTTCCCCTCTTCCTTCTCTTCCACCTGCTCTCCCTCCTCCTGTCCTGCCTCTCATCCTCCCCTTCCTCCTCTTCTTCATTTGCTTGTACACCCTCATCCTCCTTGGTCCAATGTTAGAACCCTGTTCTTGATGCTATTGGTAACTGTAACCTTAGAATCTTTCAGGTTCACAATGCATTTTATTGGCCTTTTGAATACTTCTTCTGAAATTTACTGTTGAACTGGTAGAAGCCTCTAGACCCTTACCACCCCAAAAGAAAAATCTGGATGTGTAAGAGGGAGAGGAAGAAGAAACTTTGTTTTATTTGCTCTTTCACTTTATTATGTGGTCCCCTCCTCTCTCTGCTCCTCCCTCCTCCCTCCTCTCCCTTCCATTTCTTTTTTTTTTCCTTCTCTTTATTTTCATATTAGGGAAAAAGGTATCATTCCTTATGCATTTACATCCTGACACTTGTGTGGAAATTTTTGCTCTCCTCAAACCTTAGAGCATTAGGCCTATGATATCATGGTGTGAGGAGACACACAGAAGGGCCCCTAAGAGAACTGACAGCTGCCCACCCACCCTACTGTGTCCTATTTCCCCAGGTGGTCCTCAATGATTAGAGGAGGACCAGGCTTGCTTCTGTCCTGAATTATGCTTTTAATTTTAGAATATGGAGGTCTTTGCGGTAAGGACTACCACGGCCTGTGTGCTTCATTGTGAGGGCGGGGGAAATTCTTCCCTCAGGCCCTGCCTGGTCTCTTTACTGAGAGATTCCTTTTGTCTCTGCTTTCCTGGCTGATTCACTGTCCTGGGAAGGCAAAGTTCAACCTCAAGGATCTAGGGTGGCCCCACCACCTTAAAGACACAATACCCACATTCAACTGAACGTCTGGGAAGACCACACTGGACTGTCCCTTTGTCACGTCCATCAGCATTATTTATGATAAATATCAATTTTAGTGAATATGCAATCCTTTCCTCAAAGATCCCTGGGAACAAAGAGAAACCCAAACTGGATTTTTTTTTACTAGCTTTTATAAAATAAAGGTCACCTGCATCTTCCACGAGAAGAGTAAGAATATTTATTGTGTGATTAAGATTCTGATCCATAGGGGGAGGAACCATCACTCGCATGTCACGATTTTTCCTCCTCCTTAATTCTCAGCCCACTCACATCAAAAATTAACAACAGGTAGCATCAATCTATTCTCAAAATACGTCATTCACAGGTAACTGGGGTGGGGGGGTCCTCAGGCTTCAACAGCTGGTGAAACAGGTGTTGTCATTAGCCTGATCATCCATATCCTAATGTCAAAGACATTGCTGGCTGCTGCCTTGCAATGCTCAGAGCATCCTGTTGTAGCCATAGCACCAGAAACGGTCTCCTTTCTTGACCATTTAGCATCCCAGCAACCCCACGCCTTGAGAGATCTGGAGGTACCTTTTGTACCTAGCTTCCTGTGTGTATTTTTAGCCCTGTCGCATGCATTTGAATGTGCTTCAGTCAAGCCATAATTGGTGCTGGTTGGGCTAGAACTTCATGACACTCCCACACAGCTGGAACTATGGCCATCTCTGTTCCTAAGGCCACTCCTGGGATATTAAAAAAGATGCATTTCCTTTTGAGATCTGCTCAGTGGGGGTGGGACCGATTATTTTCCCCTGGGCTTGACAGGTTTTAGATATGATAAAGAAGTAACTTATATTTAACATTTTTATTTGAGAAACTCTGATGTGTACTTCAATTTACTAGCTATCACCTTTAAAACTCTCTGACATGCAGAAATGATCTGGTTGATTTATCATTGTCTTCTCCAGGGTGACTCATCTCGAAATGACATGGCATTTGCCTTTGAAATCAGTACTGTATTTATTTCATTGTTCTGAGCCATCCCAAATAAATCTGTATTTTTTGATAGAATAATTGTGAACAAAATAATAATGTAGCAACTATTTAGTAGCATATGGGTTATCCACAGTTCACTGCTCCCCCAGCTTCAGTCTTACAAACTCTACTGAACAGCAAGATGACCATGTTCAGCCACAGGAAATGCATGTGCCAGCGCTGTGGCTATGGCCAGATAGAGATCTGTGATAGTGACAATGGAACAAATAGGCCTGTCATTCTGCTGATGAAGCTTATTGCTTTGATGAAGAAAAAAAAAACAAACAAACTAACCTTTCATGTGGGGAAAGAAAAATCTCCTGTGTGTGGCTAGACATGAGGCCAAGATGGGCTGTGTCTGATTGAAATCCTTCAATTTACGGTTTTGTGTTTAAGGCTAAGATGATGATTGGTAATATTCTTAATTATGGATGATTCCTAACTATGGATGATTCAAGTGATACATTTATTATTATTTCTTTATATTTGGTACCCATTTAGATGTCTATAGGTATACCAGTTTAAAATAGAAATAATTTGAAATAAAAATTGCAATGAGGCACCCAAGTCCTAAAGGCAGCTGCTATTACTTACCTAAGCTCAATCTATAGATAGGAAGACATAAGCTCTCACGGAGTGCCCACTCTCTATGTAAATATCTGATTCTTGACATGAGCCGAGTCACTTATCCATCCAGACTGTTCCTTTGGGTTGGCCCATTTTATTATCATCTCCATTTTATATGTAAGGGAAGTCTAATTCAACAATCGGTTGTTAATTCAATACCAATATTAAAATACTAGAAGGTAGTATGTGGACACTGGGGAAGGGTCCAGAGGCTGAATATCATCAGCTTTATCCTCTCTTATAGAGAGAGTTGCTAAGGTGACCATGGCAGAAAATAACGTGTGTAGTTTCTAAGCGTTAGACCCAAGCAAGGTTCAAATCCAAATTTTGTATATGTGTGTGTGTGTGTGTGTGTGTGTGTGTGTGTGTGTGTGCATGTGTGTTCTATCTAAGGAGTAGCTCTCCCTGAGTATGAGTAGAGTTGGTTGGACCCACATATTATTCTGTATGTCAGATTGTCTGGAACCAGAGATCCAATTTCCTGTTTAAGACAAAACTCAGTTTGCAAAGCCTCACCTTTTTCTACTCTTATTATATTAGGGGTGACATGTGTGTGAATGTCTATGTCTTATGTACAGTGGCCAGGGAACAACTTGATTGTCCTTCACAAGCCATATACCTTTTTTTTTTCAGCTTCTTTACTGGCTTGTTGGCCTGAAATTCATTAAGTCTGGCTGCTGAGTCCCAGGTGATCACCCATCTCTGTCTCCCAACACTGGGGTTACAAATGCACCGCACTGGCCCTGAGTTTAAGTACTTGTTAAACTCAGGTTACTTGTTCTAGTGAAATAAGACACCTTACAGGGGACCTGTCTCTTCCCCCTCTTTTTCTTCTTCATAAATTGAAGCCCACCGATAAGAATCTGACTTTAGTCTTTCACTCTGGCCTATGGCATTAAGGAAAACCTGCCTTTCTGGTTCCTACAGACCAGGTTGCCAGAGCTGAGGACAAGCCAGACCCTCTCAAAAGAAAGGAAAAGGAAAGTAACTTTTTATTCAGATGTGTTTAGACTCAGTTTCCTCTGAAAGGCAGGTCTGCAAACCCTAGGCAACTTCTTGAAGGAGATTTGGAAAGGAGAACTCCACAACACACAGTGATTGACATGAGGGGCTTGCCTCTGGAGGAACTTTGTAAAGGTCCTTCCTCCACTTCGGGGCTCCCCTTTGGTGGCAGGCAGCCCTATTAATGTAGGGCATCCATGGGGTGCTCAGAGAGATGGAGAGGGTGCTTCCTGATAAGAGTGAAGGCAGCTTCACTCTGTTTCTGCAGTTGGGAGTGAGGATAAAGGGCATGCTGCTTTCTCAAGAGATCTCAAGAGAAGGCATTTCACCCGATTCTGAACTCAAATTACTTTAAGCTAACGTGGCAGAGGTGGCGGGGAGGTGGCTACTGGCTCAGGGCCCTGAAACACTGAGTAATTCTAGGATGGCTGGGACTACAGGCAACATTCCAGATACTTCCACGTTGCCTTCATGTTAAAAAAAAAAAAAAAGGAGGAAGAAGAAAAAAATATCCGTCCACTATCCAGGCCAAGTAGTGGGAGGCAGAGCCTTGGCTCAGAAACAAGACCCATCCCTTTTATGGAAGGACATTGCTGGAAAGTTCCACCATAGAGAAAAGCTAGGGCTAGCTCTGTATATTTCACTGAAGGGGGGAGGACCACATTAGGAGGTGCTTGGTGGGCGTGGGAGTGGTTAAAGGGAGCCTGCTTATTTTCCTCAAATTTCTCTATCTACGTCATTCTTGACTTATAAAGACTTGAAGCCTTTGTCAGATCTCCTCTGATGGAACGGCTGACCACTTTTGCGGAGCCCCTAGAGTTGTGTTAGGAACTGTAGATTTACGAAGGAAGGGAAGAAAAAAAAAAGCAGAACGTGGCATTTAAAAGAAACAAAATGAAATTTATTGCACACCAAATCTATGTCCAGCGAAGCACCACAGCCAACAAAAGCTGGCCCCTGTCACTGTCCTCTGGATGGGTGTTTATTTAGTGGAGAAGAGGAAGATACAGTTGAAGGATGGAAGGGGCCCGTGTCAAGATGTTATTGGAGTCAAGCAGATTGACGGCCTGGAGTGACAGGCCTGGCTGTGCGGAGCACGGAGGCCACTGGTGAGGTCAGAGACTCGACATCATCCGAAGCACAGCCTCTGAGCCTGGGTATCGATTTTAAATTGAATTCCAGGTTTTAGTGCAATTAAAAGCTACTTCGAGGATTTGAGGAGAGAAATGGTATGGTCAGATTATTAGAGCAGCATGGTTTTATATTAATTAGAACGGACCACAGGGACCAGAGGGATGAGAGGATCTGCAAGCGAGGTAATTCACTAACGGAGTGAGCTCGGGAGCCCAGAAGGTGTTTGTGAAATCGACAAATTAAAGCTACAGTGTTGTCTGACATTACAGACAAGAGAGGGGTTTTTTTTCCCCCTTCATTAATTTGATCTGATTCACTCACCTTATTAGTTCTGAAAGACTTGGGTCACCATCCTGACTACCTCCCTTTCATCCGTCTATAAACGCCAGCGTGACACCGTTTTGTCCAGCTATGTATGTGCTCCAGTAGGTCCACAGGTGAAGCAAACATGGAGAGCAAAATGTCCAGAGGAAGGGTTATGGAATTGTTTTACGACCTTATCTTAAACTGAGGAGTTTGTATGTCTCCCCACTTATTCTCACCAACAGACATAGGTTGTGTTTTTTGGGGGTCGGGGGGTTAATCTGAAATAGTGCTTATTAGCTGGGAAAAATATGACATTTAATTGGTTTTTATCCCTTAGAAGTGTGTGTGAGAGAGGGGAGAGAGAGAGAGAGAGGAAGAGAGAGAGAGAGAGAGAGAGAGAGAGAGAGAGAGAGAGAGAAAGGGGGTGAGGGGGGAAATTGACAGTATTACGAAGCAACAAGCCTGCTTATTTACTACTTCAATCCACGCCCCAACCCTCCACCCACCTCCCCAGGTTGCAGCCTTTCTCTTGAGTCCCCGATAGACTGCTGGCTATTTTTTTTTTAAAGATAATTTCCCAAAGTACTGCCCCTTGCCATAGAAAATGCCACGTAGGTATTCCGAGTTATAAAGGCTGAGGGAAACCATGTTGGTTACGTTTGCAGCTTTTTTCTTTTTGTGGTTCTGGGTGGTACAGCCCAGTTGCCAACGTTATCCGTTCCTCTTTCTGGGAACAGCCTTAATTGTACTTGGCTTGGTTGACACAAAAGGCCTCTGAAAAATATGAGGCTGATCCCTCTAGTGTTGCTTTATGAAGACTACAGTACAAAGTACTGGATGGAGGAACACAGCTGCAAAGGAGTGCAGAGAGTGGCTGCAAGATCAATCTGCTTCAAAACACATTATTGAAATGATTTTCTACAAAATGCCATGGTACTATACAGGGCTCCTAACCAAAGAAAATGCAGGCGCTTTGCTACATTTGCAAGGACACGGTGTTCGTTGTTGAGACTTCCCAGAACAAACAGTAAACGACTGAAATCGCATTGGCCAGAGTTACCAGAGGGGCAAAAGCAATGTAAGCTAGCCTTGCTTTCAGAAACGAATTCACAATACTGGTTACCGTTGTCTGGCTATGTGCATAGGCTTTCACTGTCACAAAAAGAGGAGACAAGATTTCATATACTTCTGCATTCTTTCTCTGATGCCCCCTGATGTTCAATAATAAAAAAAAAAAGAGTACGCTATCTTCCTCCTGTTTTTCTATGACATTTTCTTCTATGCTCAGACATTTGTTAAACTACTATTCTGTTCCAGACACGGAAGATAGAAAAACGATAAGATACAGTCACTTCCCTGGACATACTTCATCATCCCATGGGAAGACAGACTCTTGGTGACAATAGAGATTTACATAATGCCTGGGACACAGGGGAAATGCTATTAATTATTAATGCTGGTTATCAGGAAAGATGAGATATTTGAGCTGTGGTCCGAAGCATAAGCAGAAGTTAGAGTCCTCATTAGAGGCAATTCATGGTTTGACATCATTGACTGATCCTTGGTCAATACCAGTTTGGTCCAGTTTCTGGGGAGATCTATTATGGAATGTGCAATGGGTAGCTAGTGTGTGTGTCGTTGTTGTTTGTTTGTTTCTTGATGATGATGATGCACTGCTCAGTTTTTCCTGCAGAGCAATTCTGCCTCATTCGAGTGTCCCTTATTCTGCATGTGCAGTAAAAGGCCCACGTCAGAAAGGCCAGATTGCCATTAAAGGAACATGAAATAAAACTGAGTGGCTTGAATTGAGACCGCATCAGAAACGGGGTAGGTGATAAGTGTTACAAGGGGGGACCCTGATTCTTTGTGGGGATAGAAATAAGGTCTGTAAGAGGGAGTCAGGATATTTGTGCTGATTTTATTCAAAAATCTCTTTCAGTTCTGAAAGCCTATTAACAAAATTTCATATTTATATTTAAAGGGGACTAATTACCCCCAGAGAGCCCCAATAACCCCAAATCCACCTGAGAGCCCAGCACAGTGCTATTTTGCCAGACTCTGGCTTACAAATCCTTTAGAAAAAAGACACCCCCCCCCCCCCGCACCACCATCATGTTGCTGGCAGTGAGGTTGATATGGAAATTCATTGACTTGAAACCACACAGGCACTTTTCAGAGGCTCTTTTGGTTTGTAGCAAAACACATTGAGATCATTTGGTATATTAAATAAGATATATTACCAACAGTCTCTATATTTACATTTGTACATGTACAGTCCAAAACCAAATGACAGTCATAAAGTCTAGAAGCATATTAAGGCTCCTAAGAAATTGTGGGATGCAAAATTAGGCCATGACTCAATGTGAATGAATGTCAATAGAGTATGCAAACTATATTTTATAGGCAGTTAAGGTAATGCTGTTATTATTAACTCCAGTATTTTAGTAGCTCTCTGTGATTATAAGGACAATGCAGTTTAATAGCCAAGGTACCAGAGTCCGCACACAATGAAATTACGCATGTGGAAAATGCCACTGGAGGAAGAGTGGAACTACAGAGTAAGTAGAAAAGCCAAGAAACCGCGATGCAAATGGATCCTACTTGCTTCTTTTCCTGTATTCTTTGAACACCAGAGCCTCTTCTTGTCTCTCTTTTGTACTGAACCGACACTGAAAAACCGGCATCACCCCTGGACCTTCAGGGTCTTGACCCCTTGGTGAAATCACAGTGCACACCGTGTTCCTCCTTCCTTCCTAGAAACTTTGTCTCTCTTCTCAGAACAGATGGGGTCCAAAATTAACTCCGAAGCAACAGTTTTTAAAAAACTGAAAGGCAATGTACCTTTTGTAGGGATCCAGACATTAATCCCAGAGGGGTGTAACACACCAGAGAACATGCTAGGCAAGGAAGCCCAGTTTCTCTACACTGTTGAAGAGCGTGATGTCTACAAACTCAGTCGGACTCGGCCGGCGCCATCTTTGGAGGTTCCTTGTCTCACACTGTTGCATTTTGTCTTTTCCCATTTCCTTTTTAAAACTTAATTTCACTTACATATATTTGTCTTCTTTCTTTTCACACTACAGTTTCTTTGTGAACATATTGTGCCTTTGACTTTAGTGGTTTTTTTTTTTTATTATTATTATGGGAATATGAGGATGAGTGAATCTCTGTTTCTCATGTCTTCTCTTGGGCTCTTTTCCTTCTGCTGTTTGTTCTGTTCAAGTCCAATGCGTTGGTTTTGTCTAACTTATTACATTTTATTTAATTATTATTTCTTCAATAATAATCACTTAGATTTTTTTTTCTAATGATTGGCAGAAAGGGGGTGGATCCAGATGGGAGGGAAATGGGCAGGAACTGGGAGAAGTAGAGGGAGGAGAAACCATAAATCAGAATATGTTATGCAAGAAAAAAATCTATTTTCAATAAAAGGAATAAATTATGAGAAAAGAGTGAATATGAAAATCTCTCACTTTAATCCTATACAGCAATAAGATTATAAAGTAAAATGTTTTGTGTGCTTACAAAAATACTTCCTAATTCCTGAATTTCCCAAGGTTCTGTTAGCCTTTTAATATAAAGGAGGCTCTGTTAATGTTCATCAACCCACTTCTATTGGTTACTTTTTATTTGCATGATGCAAGACTTGAGCATCTTCAAGACGCTTATCCTACCAACTATTCTGGAAGTGTCTCTGAGAGCAAGGTTTCTCTTGTGTGATTCTAAGGCGCACTCTACAGCGCCCCCTACATGCACTGCCCACATCACAGGTTCTCAGTGGCCATGCTGTGCTGGGCACATGGGCTGCCTGCATTCACATGCTAACTTCTGAATAATACAGGTCCTTTAGAATCCTCAGGATGCCAAACTTGAGGGGAAAAAATGAGAGACAGCTAGAGATGGGAGAAAAGAATAAAAGTAAGCATTGTTCTCTCTGATACTGTTTGCCTCTGCGTGCCACTGAATGAAGCATTTAAAAAGTTTTACTTACAATGTTTTTTTTTTTCCCACTGTAATTCCATTTCTTATGCAGAGACAAAAGGTCAAATGATAATAAATATAAGATTCAGAGTTCTTACTTTTTCCTTTTCAATATGTGAAATTGTATATCTATTAATTTTCCTTAAAGTGACAATAATCATCAGCTACCCAAAGTTTTTGGCTTTAGTATCAGCAAAGGCTGAAATTTAACAAGAGAACTAAGTCGATGTGTTTTTTAATTAGTTACTGTCAATTATTTATCAATCAATATAGGAAATTCCTATTTAAAGGTGAAAAATCCAAAGAAAAGAATGAGAAAGACAGAGAGAGAGAGAGAAAGAGAGAGAGACAGAGAAAACAGAAAAAGAGAGAGCTCACACACTTGGGATTGTAATGAAAGTAATTTGCTGTGATGAAAGGGAATCAAGGTAGACTGATGGCAAGAGACCCTGTCATGGATGATACCGAGAAGCCAGAAGACACTGTCTGTACCAGTAGGCAGCCCTCCGTCTTTATTTGCACTGGCAGTATATTGTTAAATCTTGCTTGCTCTCTGATAGCTCACCTTAAGGGCTAAACTAAGAAATCCAATTACTTTCTAGAAGCTGTAGCAATGACCAACTAAACTGTGGCCCCTGGGGACAGTATTTGTATCCTTTGACAGCAATTAATGAAACCAATAAATCAATTAGTTAAATTAAATTAAGGTCCATCCAGCTGTTTCCACAGCCTACCCATGTGTAACTAAATGTAATTATACGGGCACCCTGGATGGGAAGCAGATTCAGTTCAAGTGATCTTCACTGCCCTTATGTCCTAATGCCTGTTCCCACTTTATGAAATTATAGTTATTCTACCTTTGTCTTGACTCTATATTATATGAACTTTGCTTGGGGGAGAGTTCTTAATAAAGGGCAATGGAAATAACTCTTTGTACCTCTGAGTGATAATGAATTACACCCGGGACCTGTTCTTTCTATTTAATCCCTTCCTGGATTTAATAGACCTCATTTTTCTTACAAAGTAATTGTTGAATCCATACCCATGTTGTATTGCGGGGTAGGAACTCTTCTCTTTCTTGACAATGCTGATTCTTTCCACTTCTGCTTTATTCTCCAGGTCTAAGATGATTCCTCTCCTTACTATTGCAGATCCTGTGCCCGTGGTGGTCGTGCTAAGCAATGGCCCTATTTCTCCTGCTTCATTGATCACCCACCTCAACCTGTGTCTTCACCTCTCCAGCCATGCCTTGAGTTCCAGGGCAGCCAGGGCTATACAGAGAAACCCTGTCTCGAAAAACCAAAATAAATAAATAAATAAATAAATAAATAAAATCTATGTATCATAGCAATTACCCCCATTTCTGAGCTCAATGAACAATCCATTCTTTCTTGGACTTATCCAGACCAAGACAGTGGTGACCAAGCTACTCGTCTCACCAAGCTTTCAGATGAACCACACGATTTCACCACATCTTCTCTATGCCTCTTTTGTTGGAGACAGGTTTTGCACTCTGTAGCTCTGGCTGGCTTGGAACTCATGATATGCTACATAGGCTGGCTTTGAACTTAAGGGGATCTTATCTTGGCTTCCTGACCTATTATGCTCAATAATATCTTCTACAGAAGATATTCACTGATATCTTCTACAGAACCTTCACATATTCATTAAGTATCTATGTGTATAACCCAAATATAAAAATAAAGGCAATTGAGGGAAGGCACAGTAAGTAGTAACTGTAATGGAGTCCAATAGTAATAAAATCTCGTGCTACAAGGATATACAAGGGGGATGATGATTTAACCTGGATGGATTAGAGAAGAGCAAGAGAGATGTCGTGGGAATTGAATGACTAGATCAAGAAAACAAATAGCATTTCCACTATAGGTATGAGTATGTGTAGATCTCTGAAGTCATGAAAGTACAGTGCAATTTGCCTTCAAGTCTTGTGATTTTCAGTGTGTATGGAAGACAAAGTCACCAAAGCTCTGGAATGTGGAACTGGAAAGTGTAGACCACACACAAACACACCCACACCCATATGGTATTATCTATATCTATATCTATATCTATATCTATATCTATATCTATATCTATAATATGTGTGTATATATGTATATATAATATATACTATACATATAATATATATATATCACACACACAAACACACACACATATATATCATACACACACACATATATATATATAATGTTATATATATTATATATGTGTATATATGTATATATAATACATATATATATCATACATACACACAAACACACACACATATATATATCATACACACACACACATACATACATACATATATACCAAAAATGTGTCAGCTAAGATATAGGGTCCAAAACACATAATATAATCTCATATGAATTGGAAAATATACTTGTGAACAGGGAGAAGAATGGTTTGGAGGGAGGATTCAGGTAGATGCTTATTGCAATGGTCTTGGACCACAGCTGGGTTATCTGTGGTAGGAATGACTGACACTTACCATGCCCAGGTAAAATGGTTACATGTAGCTCTGATTCAATACTGAAAACTGACAGAAGAAAAACAAGAACTGATGGGCAACTCTGGTGCTTCTGAAGGTGTGTGTGTGTGTGTGTGTGTGTGTGTGTGTGTGTGTGCAAATGCAAAGGTCAGAGATCTGTGTCAGATGTCATCTTCCATAGCTCTCCACCTTATACTTCCAGACAGGGATTCAACACTGAATCTGGAGCTCACTGACTAGACTAGAATGGCTGGACAGCATCCTCCAGAGACCCTCCTCTCTCTGTCTCACAACACTAGCATTACAGGCATGATCCTGAGTGATAACGTATGTGATTGGGATCTGAACTCATGCTTTGTGCAGCTAGCACTTTAGACACTGAGCCATCTCTTTGGCTCTGCAACTGTTTACAATTGCACTGCATGTGATGAATATTAAATTCATGTAATGTGTTACATTTGTACAGACATTTCAATAGTCCCCCATGGCTGCATGGTGCTCGTGAAAATAGAATTCCCAAATACACATTCTTTGGTTAGAAGTAATTTGTACACACCAGGTACCATGGACTGTCACTCTGGAACCAAGAGGGACCCCACCACCTCTAGAGGATAGGAGCTTGTGTTTGTGTGTTAGGGTCAGCATCGAAGGAAAAAGGAGCCTTGAGTGGGCAGATCAGAGAGCTATTTTCTGAGCTAAGAAAATTCCAGGCTGCAAGCTGATGAAATGAAATGTCTCTCTTCTGGAGAAAAGTACGCAATCACAGAAATGCGTAACAGGTTCACTGGCCCTTTGAAAATTACGTGGAAAGCAAAATTAAGAATGCTTGCCTGAAGAATAGGGTTCACGCTTTCTTAGTCTGTCTTGCTGAAGGCTCGGGATTTGGGTTCTGAGAGTCTCCCGGCACTCTTTTATCTCACTCTTCTTGACTCAGACACTCAGCTGAAAAACAAATTACATTCCCAACTCTGAACCTGTCCTCACGTCATTCTCCTCTTTATAAGAAATGTCAAAATCCTCTTATTGACAACCTAGTCATCCTTCAGTGGCTGAACTGAAAGCCTGTTCCTTTTATGAAGTCCTCCTTGATTCATCCTTCAACAGGGGTGATGGCACCTCTCTTCTTGTCACTTATATACCTTATAACTATTTCCTCATGACACTTATTACTTTCTTCTGGAAAAAAAAAAGAAAAAAACAGCCCTTTTCTTCCTCTCTGAGATAGCCTCTCCTTACATACTCAGGCTGGCTTGGAACTTGCAGTTCTTTTGCCTCCTCGTTTTCTCTGGAAGCGATATTACAGGGATGCACCACCACACCAGAGTTATCATTTTTCCCCTTTAAATTCATTTATTTTTTTAAATACAGCTTATCTCTTCTCTTGTTTAGCTATGCACACATGGCATTCTCAGGAGCAGCTTGCCATACTCTGTGGCAGGAAAGAAAGGGCACCCATCTAATGTCTCCCTGCTTGCAATTTCATAGCTCTTCTTTCAAGGGAACATGTCCTGTTCTTACTCCCTTCATGTTGTATCAGGTTCCCCCCAGTGTGTCTTCCTGGCCAACTGTGTCTTCTATTAAACATTTCCCCTGGATCAGTTAATCCCTCCTTCTCTAGCTCTAAGAGGAAATGACTTGCTTGTCAGTTACTTGTCCTTTGTACTTAGGCTGCTCAAGGCTTAGGTTGGTTTCATTTGTTCTCAGGAGGAGAATCTCAGTCCAGTCTGGGAACATCCTCCCTTTATCAATGTGTCAACAGGAGCTATGGAACCACAGGAGAGAAAGAGGCATCTCATGCTTCTGTTTCAGACAACAGCAGTTGTGATTTCTACTTCACTCCAATAATCTGAATTCCTCCTAAAAAAATTGATAAACTTAGAAGTCATCACTGAAATATTTAAATTAATCGTAGGCAACCCAGGAGTGCCTTTCTTTCTATAAAACCATACTTACAAATTGGGCAGAAAGCAGTCTTTTTCTTGTGTGGACTGTTTTCTGTTGGGATTGGGGTTGGAGTAGAAGGGTAGCCTGGGGCACCACACTGTACACGAGAGAACAGCATCCTCCGTGGGTCAGAATGCTTACAACGAAGTATGAGAGTGGAGTATCAACAAAATTTTGACAAATTCTTGCTTCACATTTTTACCCAGACCGTTCCTGTTAGAAATTGCTCTTGGTCCTGACCCCTCTGGAAGAGGTCACTATGCAAGCTTTCATCATGATTCTATGACAATGAATGTTGGCTCTCAGAGAGTAACTTGGTGTCATCTTCAGATATTTTTATTAGAAACTATCATCTCTGATGGTGTTGGTGGTGATGTGGATGACTAGTTCATTAGTGAGGACATCTCACATACTGATATCCTCTTGGTATTTACAAACCCTTGGCTGGACTCCACAGCCAGCCATCATTAAATGAAATTTCCATCTGCAAGAAATATGCGTGAAAATGAGTGTATCTCATGTTTATTATAAATTCGGTATTTGACATTTTCTTCTCCCCCACAAAGATCATGTTGGCTCAGCTTGTCTGAAGGTGAACTCACTCCAGATTGCCAGCTTTATCATGCAATCCAAGGAATTCTGCAAAACAACACGCCTTCGGGGCATGAAGAGACTATGTTTGGAGAGAGTCTAGAGTAGATAGATGGCCAGCAGGAGATTGTACTGACTTTTGTAAGATTTATCACTTGTCAAACCACACCCATTCATATTTGGAGTTACCAGGCACACACATGGGGTTGTTGTCACGATTAACAAGTTCTTTCTTCTGCATATGAAAACAGGAGAATATTCCAGAACACCTTCCCATAGAAATATCCCCAGGAATTCCATGTTATCATGATAGCTGGACAGGCTCTTCCTTAGTGCCTCAAAGGCTCCCATCACTTCGATAAGTGGAATTAAGGAAAACACTAAGATCATTTCAGCATATAACCTATATTCCAAATAGTTTCCATTTAAGACTTTTAAAATTAAGAATAACACACATTCCCTCCTCCCCCTTCCCCTGGATTATAGCATCTGATCAACAACTCTGTTTTTATTTTTAAAAAAGTCATTGATTTAATGGAGAAGGTTAATATCCAGTAACCAATATCCCAAAACATTCCTCTGTTTAACAAGCATAGCTGCATTCACTTACAGTTCTATATTCTAATTTCTTTAGGATGAAGAAATTAGCATTAAACTATCCTTGAGCTTATTATGATTACAATGGCTGCTGTAATCATAGTTAGTCATAACCATAATTATCATCACAAATATAGTGGCTATTAAAATAAATTTTAAGAACTCACTCTATCATTAATGTAATTTTTATTGTTAACTTTCTGCCCTCTTATAAACTGTGCAATAATGAATAATTGACAGTGTTGGATCTGTGAATCATGAAGCTCAACACTAACATAGTACCAAAAGTTTACATGTAAGTAAAAATGCATTCTTCTCAATTCTAGTAGTTTTATGAACTACATTGAGTTTAGTAAGTTATATCTTGCTTCAAAATTTATTTTCAATGTCAATAGAGACAGGTCTGTACAAAACTAATAGGATAAGAAAGAATTAGGGTCTTAGGACTGCACAAAACTGTGTGGTGAAGGCCAGAGAAGAGAAAGAACAGAATTTTCATCTCTTTCTTGGAATTGAGTTTGACTATAGGAAGAATTTAGTGTTTGTGAAATTTTATCCTGCCTCCATTCTTTTACATCCACCTTCTATCACCGTCAGCAAAGCTCGTTTTGGTGGAATTCCATCAAAAGATGATGTCAAGTCGGTGAATCAAATGGCTATTTTGTTTCCACATAGGATCACTAAGGCAAAGGAAATGAAGTCTTACAGAGTGTTCTTGTTTCAAGCAGTTCTCTCTTGCTTACTGGTTCTCAGCATTTGAAAGGGCTAGGGCCTTCGGGTATGCTCCATCCAGTAGTAGTAAAGGATGCTGGGGGAGAGTTGTGGAGGTTGAAGCGTTTTGTGCCCTCTACTGGCCAATTTCAGCATCACAACTTAGTGTAGGCCTTGGTACAGTAGTATGGTGTATGCATTGGGTTCTATGGTCAGAGACTCAAATATCCATATTGTCTCTTCATCTCCTATCCTTTGTCCACTTGTGTATTCAAGCACATCCGTAGTCTTTCTTAAGACTCTTACACCTTTCTTTGTTTTTGAGGATTCCTCTAGGGCTGTTTCCATGACTTGACTGAAAGCAGCACGCTTTCCCACATGATGGGAAAAGCTTATGATGGTTGTTAATTCTGTTGCTCCCCTCATGAGACCATCTTCTCATATTTTTCTTATCTTATTGCATTACTGCTAGTCCTTCAAGATCTTTTTCCACCATCGCTCTTCTCCCTCACTTTAAAAATGATAGGTATCAGCTATTTCAAACGTTCTTTATTTGTAACTCTGTAGCGCTAAATTTTTCTTTATTATCTATGGACCCCTGCCCATGGGCCAGACTTCACTGCAGACATTCAGATGAACAACTAAGGAAATGATTCTGATTAAAATCAGCATTTACTCTGTATTTTGGGCTGAGGAACCACAACAATTGATTTTCTATTTTTCGTTTCTTTTTGAGAAAAACTTTGGGGGAAGCTGCATTGGAGGGCAACATTTAGTAACTCCATTTTGGAATGAATTTTGTACCTATTGTACAGCATAGTGACTATACTAATAACAGCACACTGTATACTTGAAAATCACCTTGAGGGCTCTGGTGTTCTCACCACAGAAGTGACCAGTATAGACGTAATGTATATATTATTAAGCTTGTTTGAGTGACCCTACGATGTATAAGAATTTGAAAACATCATATTGCACACAGTAAATATTTACACAGTTAACATGAACTAATAGATGTATTAAACGAAATAAAGTTGACTTCTTGACTGTGAAATGCCATTGTAGAACATATCACAGGTAGACACACGAGTCTAATATGGAAGAGAATATGCGTATAATTGAGAATCTTCAAATAGATATTTATGGGTCATTTCGAGCTCATTAGATTGAGTCAGAATGGAAAGTGAAAAAAATCGGTGAACTGAGCTCTGGGGTCACTTGAATGCTGCAAAGAGAAGAAAAAAAAATGAGAGAAACATATGAGAAGACCAAAGAGAGCCAGATAGAAGCCCCAAGGGACAGTGTCAAGCACAGAGGGCTTCTCATCAGTGAACCCTGTACCCAATCTTGCCATTGGGATCATAAGCCAAGGAAGATGAAGTCTCAGAGGCCACCTGTGGCTCTGTACTAAGGCAGGCACCAGAGACATCATCAATGATTGACTCATCTCATCAGCTGCCTGACCGAAGGACGTTGAAGAGAGAACGTAAAGGCAGCACACACAGGCAATCTTAAATAGCACGGCAGTATAAAAGAGGTGGGAACTTCAGCCAGAGGCAGTTGGGGACATGAGTGTGAGGTCTTGCATTTGTTTGTATCATGTTTATGATGACGATGACTGATCTAGTAGAGACAGAACACTTAGTGAGATCTGTAACCTAAGAACTATACTCTCCAATAAGCACTATCCATTAACAGATAAGAGAAGGATCAGCAATGGTTAGGTTTATCCTAATCTGTCTCTCCATAGTCATGGCTTAGATGGGGAGAGATGGGTCTTGATGCTGGAAATTCAGTAGATTTGCTGATAAAGTTAGTAGTAATGCTGGCTGAAGAGATTCCTAATCTTCTTTTCTCTTCTCCCCTCCCCTCATCCCCTCCCCTACTCTTCCCTTTCCTCCCAGCCTCTCTTCTTCTGTGTGTGTGTGTTTGTGTGTTTGTGTGTGTGTGTGTGTGTGTGTGTGTGTGTGTGAAATAAGATGCAGGTTCATCTGAGAGTGAGAAACATGGAAAGGGCACAGAAACTTGAGAAAGGAAGACAAAGAGTTAAATTTACATCTGAGAGGAAAAGAAGAGTTCACTCTCCTTGGATTCTCCTATTTGCTTTACAAGCCCATCTTCTCCAACTTTCTAGCACCCCCCCCCATCTCCAGGGAAGACAAGGCTGATAAGGAAGTGTTTGATAATTAGGCTATTCTCTCTCCTTTAAGAAAATATCCACAACCTCTCCCATGTTTTAAATTCTAAACTAAGAATTTGGCACTTGGGCATCTGAGCTACATTTTGCAAAAACATGTTTCTTGTTGCCATCATTTAAGAGTGGAGTTGTGAAATACATCTCCTTAAAGGATTAGCTATGTTTCCAAAAAGGCTCTTTGCTGTAAGATTCGCCACCAGATGGGAAATTCTACGCTCTTGATGTTAACATTTTTTTCCCCTCACAATGGCAGCAAAATAAATGCACTTTGTTTAAGCAAAACGAACATAACATATATATGCAAAACATGATATCATTGTAAATAGATATGCAAATGGGAGTGATAAAGACTTGTTGCTGGTGGATTAGAGAAGCAGAAATGAAAAGGGGGGGTGTGGAGATAGCTTGTTTGTGAACCAGAGCATGCTCAGAAAACACTGGGTCTACCATTTATTTTACTAGCATGACTTCAGGATAAATGCTTGGTACAGTTCCAACTTCCCAAGATGTTACAATCTTGGAGAGAAAAATTTGTTGTAAAATTACAATTCTGAAAGCCCCAGAAGTCCTGCTTGGATTGGGGCCATGAGGGAAGGTATCTAGAGGCAGCAGCTTTGTACACTGGGGACGTCATTTAAGAGAATTAACTTTGCTAAGACTTGCTTTGACAAAGTGGAGATCTCTGGCTTCCCACTCCCATTTTACTGGTCTCACTGTCCATACTGTTTTTTGCATGTGTACATCTTATTTGGGCTCCTTTAGAACTCTGTGCTGGGAATGTGGTGGTCAGTACTATGCCTAATGTGTGGTTTGAATGAGAACAGTCACCATAGGCTCTCATATTTGAATACTTGGCCTCCAGTTGTTTGAACAGTTTGACCTTGCTGGAGGAGGTGTATTATTGGGATGTCAAAGCACATGCCACTCCGAGAGTTTCTTTTTGTTTATCTCACAGTTGTGTCTCATGATGTGAATGCTCAGCCACTGCACCCACACTATGCCTGCCTGACTACTGCCATGGCCCTAGCCACAATGGTCTTGAGTTCAAATCCTCTGAAACTTTAAAAATATTGTATGGCCCAAATAAACTCTTTCTTCTGAAATTTGCTTTGGTTATGATTTCTTACCACAGCAAAAGAAAATTAGCTAAGATACCTCCTTTTGAGAAAGCCATGGCATACTGAATGGGAGAAGCTTCCTCTTGGGATTTTAATACAGCTACACTAGAGATTTCTACTTCTCAATGCTGATTTATGTATCAGTTGTGTTTGCATAGGGTGAGTCCATTATGAATTTAGAGCCCAAGCAAAATACTACTTTTCTTGACAATGGGACTTCCACTAAAGAAGGGGCTCACGAGCAAGAGCCTTCTGTGTAGGCCACCCCCAGTCTTCAAGTGGAAAAGACAAGGGTTGACTGTCCTGCTGCGTTAGCTGGAACTTCAAGGAGACTGATTGACACAAACAAGTGCCCTGTCCTCCAGGAGCTAGTGTTCTACTGAGGGAGGCTCTCAAGAAACAGGTCAACAGCAAAATGCATACTGTGTTTGCCAGAGAGTGATTACTGCTAGCAATAACAGTATGTATATAGCAAAAGGATGCATGAAGAGGAAGGGTGACTAAGAGCCAGGGTGCCATTTTAGAGAAAGCCCCTTTAATTGTGTGAAAGCTGAGCAGACACCTGATAGAAGGCCAGGAAATGCAGAGGAGGTGGAGATGTACAGAAACAACCTTATTCTAGAAAGCAAGGGAATAAAGGAAAAGTGGGCAGTCAGGGATTGGCCACCAAGCAGGCAGAGAAGGGAGACCAGCCTATGGGAAGCCTGCAACATGGTTTCACAGACCTAGCACACAAGCAGGCCTAGAACTTTCTCCAGTCATGTGAACTAATCTTGGAGTTAAGGAATCACAACTTCTACACATAACCTTTGTCACAGGCAGGCCTTTTAGAAGACCTGGGATACCTCTGTTCACTCTTTCACATGGGCATCAGATCCCTGGGCGGTCTTGATCCTACTGTCTATCTATCACTGTAGTGGTTTGTCCTTTTTCTTGTATGCCACAACAGTCTTCTTACCTCCATCAAGGCTGTCTGTTTTTTGGGACTCAGACTGTTGGTTTTTTGAGGTTGATTGGACCTGTGTCCCTCAAGAAGCCACATGACTTGCACCTTGTCTTGGTCAATGTACTCGTGCTGTGGGGAGACTGTGTGATTATGGCAAGTCTTGTAAAGTCAAGCATTTACTTGGAGCTGGCTTACAGTTTCAGAGGTTCAGTCCATTATCATCATGGTGGGAAGCATGGCGGCCTCCAGAAAGACAGGGTAGTGGATCACTAACTGAAAGGTCTACATCTGGGTCTGCAGGCAGCAGAAACAGTACAACACTCGGCCTGGCTTATGCTCTTGAAACCTCAAAGCCCATTCCCTGTGATGCATAGCAAGACCACAGTCATAATCCTTCTCAAATACTGGCACTCTTTGCCAACCAAACATTTAAATATGTGACCTATGGGGAGTATTCTCCTTCCTACCTGATCCTAGTGTCAACTCTGCTACCTCAGAAAGAACTGGATAACCTGGGGCTGGAGAGATGGATCAGAAGCTGAGAGCACTGACTGCTCTTCCAAGAGGTTCTGAGTTCAATTCCCAGTAACCACATGATGCCCCACTCTCTTCTGGCAAGCAGGCATATATGTAGGCAGAACACTGTGCACATAAAACTTCCCTCTTGCTAGCATCTCATTTTTCTTGTCTCCTAAGGTGGATTAAATCCTGAATTACACTATTTGTTCACTAAACAAACCTTCGCTCTATGAGTATACAGACTTATCTTGTCCAGTGAGGTTCTTCTGACCCCTTGGAATATGTTGGACAGTCACCACATATTCAGTATGGTATTGGCACATATAAGCGTATCGATAACCTGAGTTTGCTGTCTGTTTCATCAAAGTCGAAGTTCTGATGGGTGAAGCTAAATCACCATTACCCTTCAAGATTGTGCACTCTGCAAGGCTGTGTCCTGTCTGACTGTTCCATTATATCATCCAGGCTTGATCCATCAGGCTGTCCTTTCATTCCAATGAGGAGAGTCATCTGGGAATGACTATTTTCATTTTAATGGCTACTCGTAGTGGGACTGCATGAATTAATATAGGCTCAGTGTGGAATGGCTAGGAGAAAAGATGTCGGCGTTTTGAAGTCGTGAGACTCAGACTCTGTTTAAACAATGCACTCATTTCACTGACAACATGAGAAATGATTTTCTTGCCTTTGCCATCAGGTGGTCTGCTGCATCGGGGTGTCGCATGGCTGAGGCAGGGAGCACCTATGGGGAAGGAATTGAACTGTAAATGCACTGGCGGCTCTACTAAAATCAAGCAAAAACAAATCCAAATAAAACATGATTTCATGTTTATTCTGCCCCTGGGGAAGAATACAGTGGTCAACGATAAATAACTCATTAGAGGAGGATGTTTGAGTTGCACACTTTGTCCTTAGGAATTCTCTCTAGGCTGGTCCATACCCCAGTGCCTTCCTCTGCTGGAGTGGGCAAAGCTCCCCAGCAGGGAGGAAATGCTTACATACTGCAACATTCTCCAAGGGAAGTAGAAGAAAGCTACAGCCTTAGAGAAGAGGAGGGGGCTGCTGAGAAGGCAGGCAGAAGGAAGTGAGCACATGACATTGAGCTGTCACTTAGCCCATTTGGAGGGTGACTACTGCTACTTGTTTATAGACAAGTTGAATATAAAAGGACACAAAGACAAACAGTGCCAGTTTCATCAGAGGCAAACTGCTGTGCCGAAAACACAGACATCCTCAGCGCTGCCTTCACCTGCCTGGAGAAAAACACATCTCATCTGTTTCGAGAAAAACAACATAATCAAAAGTCAAATCATAAGAAAGATATATTATCTGCTTGTTTCCTAGGTTGAAGGGAAACAACTGTGGCTTTCTCTTCTTCTTCATAAATAGTGTTTCATACTTTAAACTGAAAGTTTTGTCCTTAACATATTTTAATTGTTGGTAGGTAATCCCAAGACCCTCCCCCCAATTATATCATGAGATATAATGAAATTTCAAAAATTAAGATATATTGCAGTGGATAATTCACATGCTCAAATAACACTCGGTTTGTAAATGCCCAATAGCCACAGTGGCTCCTGGTCACTCTACTGAACAATGGAAACATGAGGCTTGCCCACTGTCATTGAGGTTGCCCCTGGAGCACCAATGCTATGGCTCCTCGCTAGCCTTGATGTTGGGATGCTGGAGAATTTCTTGTTAAGACTAATTTCTTTTTTATTTTCTTGAGTTTTAATTTACTGTTCTCTCTGTGTGTCTCTCTGTGTCTCTGTGTCTCTGTGTCTGTGTCTCTGTCTCTCTCTCTCTCTCTCTCTGTCTCTCTCTCTCTCTCTCTCTCTCTCTGTATGTGTGTAGGTGCCTGGGTACCACAGGCTACATGTCAAGATGCATGTGAAGAGGGAATTTATATTCTCACTTCCCCCCATGCTGAGGCAGCCTCATCCAAGGCTTGAGTCTGCTCTCTTGTTCACTACTTTAAAAACTGAGTAATAGCCGGGTGGTGGTGGTGCATGCCTTTAATCCTAGCACTCGGGAGGCAGAGGCAGGAGGATTTCTGAGTTCGAGGCCAGTCTGATCTACAAAGTGAGATCCAGGATAGCCAGGGTTATCCAGAGAAACCCTGTCTCCAAAAATTGAAAAACAAAAACAAAAACTGAATATAAAAAAAATTAAGGGTAGAGGTTTAAAAAATTAAGGCCTGGTGATTTGAAAGTATTTGCTGATATTTCAGAGGACTGGGATACAGCTTCCAGAACCTGCACTGTGCAGCTCTTAAAACCAATGATTTTAGTTTCAGGGGAATCTAACACCATCCTCTGGCCTCTCTGGGCAACCAGAAATAGATATGCATAGACAGGCAGACACAGACAGACACACACACACACACACACACAAATAAATAAAAATAAGTCTTAAATTCAAACATTCAAAAGAAAAATTTAATTAGGAATTGTGTGTGTGTGTGTGTGTGTGTGTGTGCTGAGTCTTGAGGTGGACCTAATCTCCAGTTTTCTGAGCAACTGCCAAGTTGATTTGCCATTGTGATTGTACAAGCTTGAACTTCCACCAGCAGTGGAGGAGTGTTTGCCTTTCTCCACATCCTTGCCAGCATGTGCTGTTTTTTGAGCTTTTGATCTTAGCCATTCTGAGAGATAGAAGGTAGAATCTCAGAGTGATTTTGGTTTACCTTTCCTTAATGAGGACATGGAACATTTCTCTAAGTGTTTCTTGGTTTCGTTCAGGTTTCTTAACAACTGGAGCCATGGGTGTGGGGGGCAAGGCTGTCCCTGACTCTGTGGCCTGCCTGTGGATCCCTCTTCTCTGGCCACAGTGGGAAAGGATATACTTAGCCCTGTCAGTGTAGGTTGGAACCCAGGGGAGCCTTTCTTCTTCTCAGAGGAGAAGAGGAAGGAGTATGGAGGAGGGGCTGTGTAAAGGGCTGTATTGGAGGAATCCCACCCCTCCCTCTCCCTACCTTTCTCCCCTTCTCTGTCTGAGGTCTCATTAAACCTGAAGCTTCTGTTTTGGCTAGTTTGGCTGCTCATTGAGCTCCCCAGCCTCCTGCCTGGTAAGGTTACCCAGTCATGTTGACACATGGGGCTTTGACTTGAGTTCTGAGGATACAAATTTAACTCCTCACACCTGCGCTGCAGGCACTTTAGCCACTGAGCCCTCTTTCCAGGTTGGGACAAATGATTTGAGCAGAACTGCACATGGCAATTCGGTAAATATGAGTGATCAGCACATGGAAAAGTCTGGGTCACTCCGCTTGTTTATTTTCACTTCTAGATGAAATCTTTCAGGTGACCCTAGTTCAAACCAGAACCAGAACCAGAACCAAAACCAAAACCAAAACCAAAACCAAAACCAAAACCAAAACCAAAACCAAAACGCTGGTGTGGCTGGGGGTGGTGTGGTGTGGGGTGGGGTGGGATGGCAGGGTCATCCTTGTGTTGACCCGAGGAAGACTTGAATCTTCCCTGTCCTGGTTCTCTGGGCTCAGCGCCTCCAGGTCGTCCAGAAAGTCAGTTTTGCTTAGTGCTGTGTTCATCAGCAGTCTCAGAAGGTTGCAGAGGCAGGTTTGATTTTCTCATTTCTCAGATGAGGAGCCAAAGCTTAGCAAAGCAGCATGCCTGCCAGTCAGCCACCCAGCAGGCAGAGGCCAGAAGCAGGACCAAGCCAGGGCCTCTCTCAGTGTGACTTCATTCTCTTGCTTTGCAATTTTCTGTTTAAATTGAACATTTTTCCATCTGAACCACTGAAGAAAAAATAAAAGTAGCTATCTGGATGTCACTTGTGATTTTTTTTTTTTTATTTCCTGAGCAAATATAACAATAACATGTGAATGCTTTTAAATGTACTGAAGAAATTGCCACCCTTGAACCAGAAAATGGTATCCAGTACATTAATTCTTCTTTGATGCCCTTCTCCCTTGTTAGATATGCTTTGTGCTTTAAAAAAAAACTCCTTGACTCATCGTGCATTTTTTTAAAGGGATATTTTTCAAAAATTCTTATTTTCAGTGGTGGGATTGGAAGCCGACCTGAGCTTCCTGAGATAGGCACATGTGATCCGGCCTGAGCTCTGCCGTGTCTCTCTGTTCCAGCCATGTGAGGAGGGACTCAAGAGAGCCAGGTTCAACATTTAAAGCATCCATCATTCAGTGTGTTCTCACACTCATCAGAAAATCCTTGAAGCTTCCTCTTGCTACTCTCCAATTCTCCTTTCCTTTATTTTTACCTGGGAATTTCTGTCTCACGGTGATTAGCTTTGTCACATGAAGAACACAATGTGCTGGTAGGAAGCAGTGGAAGAGCCTGGAAGTGTCCCCTGATAAAAAGCAAGGAGCCAGATCCATCACTCTTCCCACTCTTCCTATGAACTCCACCACTCTTCCCAGCCTAGGACTTTGGACCAGCATTTTCCCTCTTTTCTGCATTGAGTGAAGCTGACTGCCTTTGGAGATGTTTGTGAACTACCCCATAGAAACACACTGTATTTGCTTTGATTGTTAGGCCACAATGGCGATGCAAAGCTTTAAAACTAGATGATCCCCTTCTTAGATAGTTATCTAACTCCAGTAACTGTAAAGGCAGTAACCCTAGCTGCAGTTTTCACTTTACCACACCAGCTGACACACCTACTACCTAATCCTTACTGTGTAAGAGTAAGGCTGTGATATCACTGTGTTACTGTGTATCAGAAGCTTTGGATACAAGATTCTTCATGCTTAAAGTCATTTTGTGTCATGGCTGTGATTCGTCTCCTGAGAGAGGAATGTTAACCTCAGAAAAGCTAAGGGTGACTGGACTGGGGAGATGATAGACTGTGCAAGCACGAAGACCCGAGTTTTTATCCTCAGCGCCAACATCAGAGCTAAACACAGCAGTACATATCTGTAATCACAGAGCTGGGAGAGCAGAGGCAGGTGGAGCTTGTGAGCTAGCCACCTTAGCTAATTAGTCATATCCTGGTTCCGTAGGAGACTTGGACTCAAAAATAACCATGGAGCATGACAGAGGAAAAGAACTATAGTTGACTTTCTGGCTTCTGCATATATGCAAATACACGCACACATGCACTTGCACATATTACACACACATATCGCTGCCGCCTCTGCCACCATAGCCATGGTCATCATCATTACCAGCCCATTCACTTCCCCAAAACAAAACATGAAAATAAAGTTGGTGTAGGCAAACTCATTACTGACTTTGTATGCACCTGTCTCCAAAGCCCATACATCTGTGTCCTGCTTCGTGTCTCATCTGCTCTTACAATACAGCCTTCTCCCTCAGTCCCTCGCTACCTGAACAAAGTACACAGGACAAAGTGCACTTCAAAAGGCTGTACAGGAAGTGCAGCTGGTTGTCCAAAAATGGTCTGCTTCCTTTGTGCACACTGACTCTGGCTTGTCACGAATGCTTCAAAGTTATCTTAATGTCATTTCAAAGGCAATTGAGGGAGCGTCCGTGGAGATGGATGGCGTCGGCAGCCTGTTGCTGAATGCATATTAGGTTCTATTCATGGATTTCCTAGCAACCAGAGCCCAATGACGCACGCAGCCTGCGAGCTTATGCTGTGCTCATGTAGAGAATTCAATCACTTGGATTTTATTATTAATATTTTTAGAAAGCCTCACTAGATTAGCTGTGTGAAATGTGTTGTTATCTGAGTTACTATCAGCAGCTGGCTCTGGTGGCATCTGAAATCACGAGGCCTTGCGGGTGCTCAAAAAAATGCTTTTGTAAAAAATTACTTCCATTTTAATACCTCTGACAGTTAAAGATTTGTTTGAGAAGGAAGGAAATTAAAGAAAGAAACTTTACTCTAGAAGTGTGTGATCTTGGCAAACTGCTCTCATGAGAGAAACTGAATATACATGAGCTCCAGTCTGCAGGCAAGACAGCAGGCTGGATCTTCATGCTCACTTACAACTATGGGACATGGTAAAGCCAAGAACATAAATTTAATGTGCCTTCTTCATGAGACTTTGCATAAGAGTAGAGTGATATAGTTTATATATTAAGATTCACTGAATACAAACATTGCACAGGCTTAAAGGACATCAGTGTGTGTCCTTCATTGTTTCAGCACCCTAACCTATAGAGGCTACCTGCTAGTGTTTTCCAAGTTTAATTTGTGATTTATTGGACAGATGATAAATATACAGGTAGTCCCATGCAGCAGTGTGTGCAATGTTCGCAGTTATAGTGAAGCCTATAAACATATTGGAAGAGGAGCCCTTCTTGTGGGAGTGCCATGCAATGCAGTCATTATGAGAGTAACCATGGCGATTTCTCAAAAAGCTGAAATTAAAACTGCTGAAGGATCCAGCAGTACCACCGCTGTATACCCAAGGCATTCTAGATCCTGTGTTGGAGACATTTGCTCCCCCGTATTCATCCTCATTCATGTCGGCTGCTCTGTTCACAATATCAAGGCAATGGAGTCAGTCTAGATGCCGATCAACAGATGAAGGATGAAAATGTGAGGCAAACGCACAATAGCATCTTATTCAGGGGCAAAGATAAAAGAAAAGAAGATCTGTGGGAAAATGGATGGAACTGAAAAGTATCATACAAAGAAGGAAACTCAAGCCCACAAAGACAAACGCTGAACTTTTGTTTCTGATGGAGCCTTTAGCATCTACTTTTTATGTGTGTGCATTCGTGTAAAAGTGAATGTATGTAGGGGCTGAGAAGCTAGATAGGGGCATGAGCATGGAGGGTGAGTGAACCTGTGGGATGTGGAAGTGGAAATGGAAATACTGGGGATGGAAAGGCTCAAGTGGGCATGAAGAGCAGGAAATGAGGGAGAGGGGAATAGGGAGGGTGCCAAGCCAAACTGTGTATCAAGACACCAGGAGGGAAATGGACTTTATAAGCGAATTTAAAAAATGAAAATATAATAGAAAGAGATGGAAAAATGTGCACATCGCACATCTTTACACATAGCTAAACAAATGGATCTGTCAAAAATTGAGTCATTTAGTTTCTGTATATATGTTTTGTATGGGTGATTTTTTTTTAAGGCTTTGACACTTTGAAGAGAAATACACTTAAGTAAAATATTTCAAAGGAGAATATCTTTAAAGCAGTCAGTTTAAGCATTTGGACAATTAATACAATGATTCAATCAATCAATCAATCAGAGTTTTAGAGACAGGGCCTGTGGAATGCACCTGATTTCCAATTTATGGTATTTCTGCTCCGGCCTTGTTGCCATGCCTACTGTTTACTTTGCTCAGGATGCTCTGTTATTAATTAAAGTTCTTCTTTGATAAATGCACATTCATAATGCACTGTAATTATTTTCACACATACTCTCTCTTGTCTCTCACCCTTGTCAATCCTCCCTGCCTGAAAATTCCGGTCCTATATTCATGTCTCTTTGCCTCTTTTACTTTAATGTTTGTTTGTTTGTTTGTTTGTTTTTTGGAGATTTTCACAAGACCCACTCTTTCCCCTTCCAACTCCTCTAATGTCCCCTTGCCTTTTTCCGTTTCTTTTCTAGCCATTGTTACACACGCACACATGCCCACATGCTCCCTCTGCACTGAGTTCATGTGGTATGCTCATATCTACATGTGTTTTGGAATGACCACTTGGCATTGGACATCTGACTTTCCTCTCAGTATCCGTCATTTGCCTGTAGCTCTTCCTCTAAGAGTGGGAAAACTTTCTATCATTCAAGATGTCATGTCAACTGATATCCTTATGCAGGCCTAAGTTGCTTTAAGTGTTACATGATGTTAAAAACTCATCCGTTGTGACACATTTCTCTTTGAAAATAATTTTTATTTGGGTTCCTGAGAGATGAGAAAGGCTGGCTTTGCATTCTCCTCTCACTTACCTACCTCTCAACATTATGAGAAATGGAGGGAATCTGAGGCACCGATGTGTGAATCTCAAAAAGGCCTTCCAGTGTCACAGAAGTAGGAAGCTGAACCTACCTGTGGCCTGAGTGTGGTGTCAGAGCTATCGGAATGTGAATCCTATTTGTGTGAACTTGCTCCTATGATAATTGTGAAGGAATGGGGAACAATGAGAACGAGAAATAAACAGAGTTTTCACCACCTGTACGCTGTCATTGAATACTTAGGACCAAAACAAACAACATCAAGACAAAAGAAAGGTCTATCATCAAGTCTCTATAGAAATCATTAAAATTGTCTGTGACAATTCCTTATTTTTCATAGAAGTGGAATACAACAGTGAATATCAAAGTTCGGGCAATGGAAGTCCATCCTCATCTTCATTATCTTCCAAAGGGCTTTGATGATGCTTAGAATAAAGCTTTAAGTAATAGAATGATGGGTACCGAGATGTTGCTCACTTAGAATCCAGATACCTGAGATGCTAACGCAGGAGGGCTGAGAACTCCAGGCCTATTCAGAGGCACTATTCTTCAAAATCAAATAGAAAAAGAGTTGTTAGCCCACGGAGAGGGAGATTTCATGTGCAAGGCATTGGGTTCATTCCTAGTTCTGAAAAAGAAAAGGAAAAAAAAGAGAGAGAGAGAAGAGGACAAAAAATACTTGTAGAGTTATTCTAGAAAACAGAAAAAGTAGTACAATATACCTTGCCAGGGAATTATTATAGACTACTTAAAATAATCAGTTGGGAAAGGAGATTTTAATTTTTTAAAAGTGCCAAGTACTAGTCCTTATATGTTTTGTGTTGACTCATATCTAATCTAATAAAAAAAACTTCCCTAGAAATTTTGCTAAAGTAGCTTTTCTTTTTATCTTTTATTTATTTTTTAACTTTTATTCTCATGCAGTGTACTCTGATCGAAGTTTCCCCTCTCTTCACTCCCTCGAGTCTCATCCCCATCTCCCTTTTTCTTCAGATTAACTCCTTCATTTTCCTTAAAACAAACAAACAAACAACAACAACATCAAAAAACCCATTTCTCTCAGGAATATCTACCAAGAATGACCCAACAAGTTACAATAAGACTGGGCACACACCCTCTAATGAAGGCTGCATTAGGCAACATAGCAGGAGGAAAAGGGTCCGAATCACAGGCAACAGAGTCAGAGACAGCACCAACTCCCATTAATGGGAATCCCACAAGAACACCAAGACACAACCATAAGGTATACGTGAACCTAGCTCAGACTCATACAGAGTCAGTGTGTATAGCTTCAGTCTCTGTGATCCCCTTTGAGGCATGCTTAGTTGATTATCTGGTCTACGTTCCCATGATGTCCTCGACCCCTCTGGCTCCTACAACTTTTGCTCTCCTTCTTCTCTGGGGTTCTCCTGGCTTAGCCTAATGTTAGGCTATGAGGTCTCTGCATCTGTTCCTATCAGTTGCTGAATGAAGACTCTCTGATGATAGGGCCAAGCACTGATACATGAGTATCCAGAATATCATTAGGAATGATTTCATTGACTCGGTTTCCCTTTTCTTATATGCCTCACCTGTCCATGCCACCACACATGACAATCATTTTACCAAATGAAGAATCTCCCCACTGCCAGGCTCTTCCTTAAATAAACCACTGACCAAAGCAAGTACAATGTGTTAGAGAAGAATTCAACATTCTTTAGGACAAGCCCTGGCTTTGATTTGCACCTTAGCCATAGTGTATGTGTAGACTTCTTCTGGCTAAGGGTTCAAGGTTCACAGATTGGTACACAAAGGAGCTGGATAGCTAACTCACCAAAACTTGCTAGGGTCATTGAGAGTAGAGGCTGAGAGGGGCTTGACTTTTACCTTCTAAGGTTCCTTCTGAGGGACAACCCAGAAGAGTGGCAGGTTGAAGTGTACTCCTGTCACCTTGCTACTGGGGCTCCTAGGGTGGGCTATCAGAGCATTTAACCTGCATCTAGCTCTAAGAGTATCTACTGTACCCACCATTCTCCCAGGTGAATCAATTTCTACAGAACAGAAGGGTCTGGAGCTTTCTTTCTAGGCTGATGTCAATAACTTACTTATTTTTGTCAAAGTTGGGATAGAACGTTTGTTTATTTAGAAAAATGATCAATTTCTAGCATTTCACACCTCCGTACTTTCCCCAAGACTGCTTGATTATTCAGGGATTTCATTTCAATGTTAGTTTAACATTTCATATTAATGACCACCTGTTGCTAGATGGGAACGAAATGATGGTGTCCAGTCAAGTATGACTTAGCAGAGCTCCACACAGCCCATGGGGCTGCCTTGGGAAAAACAGGCCTTTGAGCGTTTTAAGCAAAATTAATTATTTTGGAATGAATGTGTCAGTTTCTCTCCAAGTGGCTAAATGTCAATAAGCTGAAAATAACTTGTCTTCCCAGGGATCTGGATATCAGTGCAAATTCATACAAACACAGTTTGGTTTTTTCCAGGCTAAAATAAATTACCAAACAGATCCACCTTCTCTGATGATGGATCTTCAAATCTTTGTGGATGAATTATACAAAGTTTAATGCTGAATTTGGTTCTTCGGAGAGGTTATTTCTACAGGGATTCTAACAGATTTTTGTTGAGGATCTGTTCTGGAGTAATTAAAATCATCATTTATTACAGACTGTCGGAGGTCCTCCCCTCTCCTCCCCTCCCCTCCCTTTCCTCTCTCTCTCTCTCTCTCTCTCTCTCTCTCTCTCTTTCTTTCTTTCTCTCTCTCTCTCTTTCTTTTTTTCCATAGGTTTAGCTCTTAATTGGACGTGTTAACAAAAGCATTATAGTCAAAAAGACCAAAGCCCATGACACCATCAGACTCCTCAGATTCTTCCTTCTTTGCTCCCACTTTCTTCTCCTCAGGTAGGGGCAAAAGTAGTAGATGGGGCTGGACCCCCAGAAGGCGCAACTCCAGCTGCTGGAGCCAGACCACCAGCCTCTACATTGCAGATGAGGATCCCAATGTTGACATTGGCCAGGGCCTTTGTAAACAAGCTAGGCCAGAAAGGTTCAACATGGACACCAGTAGCTTTAATGATGGCATTGATCTTATCCTCCGTGACTGTCACCTCATCATTGTCTTGCAAGATGAGGACAGAGTAGATGCTAGAGAGTTCAGAGACAGAGGCTGTGTTGTGGACTGCCCACAAGGTGCTAATGGTCTGATGAAGTGAAGGCCTCACCCCAAGGCAGCCTTAGCATCTTGGTGACAACTGAGGAAAGGTTATATATTTCTTAATAAGTGCTGCATAAACTTTTGTTAAACAAACTATCTTACTGATAGGTTTGGTTGTTCAATATTTTTCATTGACTAGTAGTATTTCACTATCTCCAAATACCACCTTTAAGATAGTCTAAGACATTTCCATTATAATGATATAAGCCACTAAGTAGAAATATCTGATAAATGACTGATAATTTACTTTTTGCTCTGATTTTTTTGTCTAATCTGTAGCAAATACACTGTTGACACTACTCCTGTCCTCCTTATGTCACAGTGCCCCCTAACTGGGATTTTAAACTAATTTTTAGCCAATTTTCTAACTCCTTAGGCATACTTCTGGGCTCTGGAGTCAAGTGAAGGACCCAAAGCTCCTGTGTTAAAATCTTTTGTGGGTATTTGATAAACTCTACAAAAACTCAGTTTCTTGAAGATCCCCTCCAAGGGTGTCTTGAGGCAGGATTTGGAAACCTTCATGTTGATGAAGGTTTCAGGGCAATTTCTAAGCACACTAAGCTTCAGAACACCTTGTTTATAGTTACCTTAATCTGCTTCTCTTTAACTGGGAAGAAGGCTTAACATAATTTCTTAGACTTGTAGGTACTATAGGGAACCAGAGGATGAATCTTCCAAATCCCCTTTCTCTCACCTCTCACCTGCCACTCAAGCTAATATGTGTGATCACCTCCAGTAAGCTAATTTTTGGTTGCGGTTTGACACACAGTTCTTTTGAGGATGAGGTATTAAAGCCCAAATCTTTATATTTTAGGGATCTACAAAGCACTGTTATAGATGATTTAGTTTTCATGTACATTTTTTTTATCTGTCTAAGAAAATTTGGATAAACAAAATTGGAGGTATGTTCATAAGTTCACCAGTAATAATTGGCTGTACAATTATGAAGGAATAAAAAATAACCAGAGATGAAATTCTAGGCAAAGAATATAATTAAGACAATAGAATTAAACAAAAATAGCATAGTTTTAATATAAAGGGATATAACTCAAAAGGACTCTAACTCAAAACGTATATTGGTCTAAATTTACTCTATCTCTGAAACATCTGTTACATTTTTATGTAAAAGATGGATAGATCAGTTGAAAAACCAAAAAGGAAATAGCAAGAGTATGTTTGGGCAAGGTGGAGTCAAAGACCTACCACAAACGAAGGCTCAACAATAAAGAGTGATTACCAGTGGAGTCGGAAAAATAGTTAATGGCATAAGTAAATTTTGATCAACATAAAATCAGTATGTTATGGAACACAGTTGTAGGTACTTCTAAAAGGTGTATTCTCTCTTCTCTTTTTCAAGCATTCTCCCCTAGGAATTCCAGCTTAATACACAAAGCTAAATTGAAATGTAGACGATGGTGAAAGGGTAAAGCATGTTTTCCAAGCCTGTGAAAGCAGGAGGCTATTCAGTGTGAAATCGACAAGAAACAGGCAATCGGGATGCATCTCAGATGGTGGAGTTCTTGTTTAGCATGGAAAATATATTCAATTTCCAGCACCACAGACACAAACCTCCATGCCTGCGATTCTAGCACTTGGAAAACAGAGAGGAAGATCAGAAGTTCAAATTATGTAGACTGTTGATGATTAGCTTAAGATACCTGATACTCCATTAAAGAAGAAGAAGAAGAAGAAGAAGAAGAAGAAGAAGAAGAAGAAGAAGAAGAAGAAGAAGAAGAAGAAGAAAAGAAGAAGGAGGAGGAGGAGGAAACGTAGTAGTAGTAGTACTAAAGGAAGAAGAAGAGGAGGAGGAGGAGTAGAGGAGGAGGAAAGAAGAAGAAGAGGAGGAGGAGGAAGGAGAAGGAGAAAGAGGAGAAGGAGAAGAAGAAGAAAAAGGGAAGGGGATTTATGTAGTAAGGACTCATAAGGGAGTGTCATTTTGAAACATGATATTCACTTACAAGTACAAAATATGAGATTACATTGCCTTGCTCTTTGTAAACAGAGACTCACCGGGGAGCAGATGCAAGGGAGCACCTCAATACCCGCATGTAGAGATATTGAGCTGGGTACTTCCCTTCCTCCTTTAATCTTCTTTACAAGTCACTGAGCCGACAACTGCAACTGTATTTACAGATTCCATACAAGGAGTTCTGCAACCCCAGTCTCATAGCCTGACCCTAAAAGCTGTTATTGTGCTTTAGGTTTCCAACCAACCCTTGTCTTTATGAGCTACTTCATATCTTCATCCTCATACACTGGTGTTGGTAATGACTGGAGTGTGTGTGTGTGTGTGTGTGTGTGTGTGTGTGTGTGTGTGTAGACTCTTTTTGTTGCTCCAGAAACTAATTTGATACCAACATCAATAAATACTTTCTACATGCCTTCTCATTGCTTTATTTATTCCTAAGCATATTCAATAACTTGTTTAACCTGGAGAATTTATAAGTGAAAGTTAATAGAAAAGGCAGAGTTGTAGTAGGTGTTAGACAAAGTGCTGCTATGTAGTCTTGGCTTTCCTTGAATAGTCCTGGTAATTCTCCTGTCTCAGCTTCTAGATTCCTGAGAATACAGGACTGCACCACCATACCTGCCTTTAGAAAAGTTATTTTTATAAGTGAGCTATACACATTGATTTTTAGGGGTCCATGCTATCCATTTTCAACCTGGTTTGCCTGTGGCCTGATCACACAGCATCTCTGAAATAGACTACTTACCTTCCTCTAAGAGATTCATTAGTAGTCTGTAGCTTTCTGTCAAATAAGCCATAAGAATGTAGACTACCTAAATGACAGTGATTTTGTCTTATACAAACTTAGAGGTAGAATGTGCCTGAGAAATTATCACAATTGCTTTCCAAAGAGATTACTTCTCTGGACAGTGAAATAATAATAATCATGGCTACCCATTAGTGTTCTATTTTTAAACCTGTTATCTTCTCTGATAGGATTCTGTTTAAAAACCTTCTATGGTAAGCCTCATGATGGCCCATTTTCTTCCATCAATAACTAAGCAAACAGTAGTGGTCCCATTTGTGCCTGGCTCCATGCCAGGTTCCAGGAAAAAAATCAAGAGGGCCATGAGGGTAGTTTAGCAACATGATGGAGGTGGGGGGGCGACTTACTTAACAAGAAAGAGGTTAGAGTTCAGTTTCCAATACTGCAAATCAACCAGTCAACAAAACAAAAATAAAACCAAAACAAAAGAGGAAAAGAAATTGGTTTTTGGTTAAAGAGGGTCATCCCAACATCTAAAGAGTATGGTGCAGTGTTAAAAGAACTTTGATAGAAAAAGAACTCAAACCAAGTGGTGATAAGTTAGCGTCATAGCTCTGAGTCCTTAGCCTTTGACATCCTGCCTAGAAATCCATGATTCTGAGAAGGTGAGTTTGGGTGGGCCTAAAGAATCAAGCTGTGAATCTGAGGTGATGCTGAGCTCCTGAGCTGACTCAGTGGTTAACCTGGCACATCTCATATCGTGCTATTATTTTAATCTTCCTGCCTGATCAAGTTTATGAGAGGAAACTGATGAGAATACTAACACGTCACATGTGACAGAATGAAAACCACTAGAAAGTGCTTGTTCAATCTCAAAGGCTCCCAGGTGCAGTCAAAATCATCTCGTTAATCACACGCTGAGTACAGTTCAGACGCCAGAGTCAAGCTTTTGGTGTATATTATTCTACCTGGCCTGATATGACAAAATACCATGGACCAGGTAGCTCAAATAGAGATGTCAATTTTATGATTTTGGAGGTTAAAACATCTAAGACCCCATCTCACTGTAGATACTTCTCAGGTCTCCTCTGCAAGCATTGCTATGCTGGGGCTTAGGATTTCAAGATAAGATTTGGGGACACAATTCAATTAATAGCAAAGCAATTGTATTGCCAACAATAGGAAGACAAATCATATAATCACATATTGATTATTCTGTTTCAAACCAGAGCAAATTTCATTATGTTATACTTATATGTAGCCCTGTGATATCTCTGAGAGATTTTAAGGACATTTGTTTGTTTGTCTGTCTGTCTGTCTGTTTTTTTTTTTTGTCAGAACAGCATGGAGAAATTGACAAAAATGTAAGAAAACTTGCCCTTTTGAGGCATGAGTTACAAATTAATAATTTCTTTCCAAAGCCTTGGAACAAAGTTAAGAATTAGAATAAGAAGTTATATACTGAAGTCATACCTAGTAAGCTGCTGTTAACATTTGACAACATTGGTCTCATTTGGAACGTGTTCGCAGCTACAGTTGAGATTTTATTACAGTGAGAAGAATGATAAAATATAATAATCAGCATAAGAGACCAGTAAAGAATGAAATCAAATGTCACTAGTGAACAGCTATCTGGAGATAATAAATAATGACAACGACATTTGTTAGAAAATGCAATATCTTATCTTATTGTTCAAGGCAGAATAAAAAGAGTCTTAACTTAATAAGAAAAAGTAATAGACTAAAAGACATGAAGTTTCAAGTTGCACTAATACAAATCACTGACTTACTTCTTTCCATTTTATGCATATCAGCTTTCCCTCCTGCCCTACTTCCCTCTCTTCCTCCCTCCTCCACTCCCCTCCCCCTCCCCCTTCCTTTCCATTTCTCTCCTTTATTCTTGATTAGGAAGCATTTCTATCTACTCATAAAGGGTACTAGTGCTGATGAGGAAACACTCAAAGCTAGTAAAAAATTGTTCTCCTATAGTAAATTTAAATATTTTTGCATGAGAAAGAGCTGCAAGATCACTCAACATTTTAAATACATTAAACGTTTCTCCCTTTAGGGTTGAGTGTCTGCTTCAGGATTAATGAGACAAGGGAGTTTGGCTCATGGGCTTATTAAAGGTAGTCTGATGGGTGACTTAGATAAGTTAGAATCGGACTTCCCTACGCTCAATTATTTTGTATACTCCCTCAAGACTTTTCTGCATTTTCAAAGAGATTCAAATGAACATTAATTATATGATCTCAATATTAAAGGTTGAAAAGAGCCACCTAATTCAACCTTATCATGTGCTAGTAAAGTTACTGAGCAAAATCCACGGAGTTAGAGAAGACGTGACTACGTGGCAGACCGACAGCAAAACGACTAAAATAGATATATGCGTACTGTCTTCCTTACGGTTGCTTGACATTTATGGAGTTTCTTCTGTCGTGGCCATGCCAGTCTCTCAATGGTTGTGGATGTTGAGGTCTTTGCGGTGTGATGGTGGTGACACTGCAAGCTCAAGTCGTTTCCAGCCCCACCCAAAGGATTGCATTCTGTATCGTCTTCATGTATGGTACAGATGTGAAATGTCACCCATGGGCTCAGGGCTGGTGGCAGCTGGGAGGACCTTTAAGAAACAGGGCTTTACCAAAGGAGGGGTATGTGCCTTATTTGCTATAGCTCAGCCCAGCGTCTGGCTGAGTGCTGTCTGCTCTCTGTTCTGCAGAGGTGCGGACAAACCACAGCTTGCTTCTTCTGCCAGAGAGTCATTTGCTACCATGCTGTGCTAAACTCTGTATACCATGAACCGGAAGAAGTTATTTCCTCCTTGAATAGCTTCCTGTTATGTGTTTCCTGACAGCTCTGATGTAGCACATTGGGACAGCGAAAGAGTGTGAAACAAAGAAAAGTTGGAGGAAATCTCATCCTCTTATTTCTCCTGAGAAACTAGTCAGGGAAAGGAGGGAGGGAGCAACTCTTTCTTATTAGCATACATTTTTAGTAAATGCCTCTGAAATGTATACTGGCTCTGAATCACTAAAGCAGATTATATGAAATTTATCAAAAATATTTAAAAAAATCACATTTCTTTCCCCCCAGAAACACAAAGGAATATGCCCCAAATGTATACTAAAAAAGCACTCTCGCATGGTGGAATTATTTCGAGTTAAGAGTGCCTAAATTGAATTTCAAATTAAATGGACTTACGTATAATTGTTCAAAATGGGATTTCAGGTCTGAGGTAGCTTATACTATGGAGTGTTTACAAGGTTTAAGTTTGGCTTTGACATTTTTGACATTTTTTTTTCTCTTAAGTAATCCAAGCATCAAACACATTACATGTAAATGCATGTTTATCTCATTTAGGTTCTGACAGTTCTTAGGGATTGCCTACCTGTAATGGGGACGTTTTGGTCACATTGTATAACTCAGTTTTATGGTTTGGATCTTCAGTGTCCCCCAAGGCTAGTACACCAAAGGCCCTCAGATGACGATACTACTGATAAATGGTGAAAACTTTGGATGGGGGCCAGTGAAAGCTAGGTCCATGAGGGCACACCATTGAAGGAGATATTGGCATCCCAGTCCATCCCAGTGACTTTGCTTCCCAGTAATGATGAGGTGAGTGGCTTTGCTGCACCATGCCTTTCTTCCATCATGTTCCGCTTTGCTACGGACCCCAAATCAGAGGCCGGCCGGCCCTGTGCTGACACCTCTGACACTGTGAGCCAACACAAGCTTTCCTTCCTTATGTGGGTTCTTTGGTTGTGTCATTACATCAATAATAAACTGACAACCATACCTAGTATTTTAAACTTCAAGGATAAGTGTTTACTGAGTATGAGAGCTTGTTTTGAGGCTCTAGTAGGGGTGAACAGGTTACTCCTGTACCCTTGAACAGAGAGCAGTCATCTTTGAGCCAGTATGCAGCTTCAGGATGGGTGCCCGTGGAGTGGAGATGGGAGACAGGGACACATACACAGATGGCCAGATCAGACCAATCAGCCCAGCTGATCAATGGGGTGGAATGTCTCAGCAAGACTAACCTCACACCCCAAGATGAGTTTACATATGCTGGAACTCTCTGGAAGAAGAGAGGCTTGAATAAATGGAGCTTAGTGCAAGCAGAAACTCTGATAGAGTTTGTTTTCCCCCTTCCTGCCTTTTTACATCAAATTTCTGATTGAAAAATGCAGCATGTATAAGAATTTTGCTCTAAGCAGATTCTCTTGCTGTTGATAGTCTCACGAGAATGAGTCAGTTGGTTTCTGTGAACAGTTGGCTTGCTTGTATCTCTGGTTTCTGAATATTTTATAGCGGATGTTTGTTTCCCTCAGCATTTTATCTGCTAGAAAGTGGATAGCCTAAATCCATAGTTCACTTATTCCAAATTTATCAGGCTTAACAGAAAGGATTTTATGTACACTAACATCACTCCTGACTCTACCTTTATTTCTTTCACTTGATCAAATTCGAATCACTTACAGGGGATATATTTTATATTATTGGATTGTATCTTTTTCCAGTTTTCTTAAGTATTTTTCTTGGGTCTAAGTGGAATATAAATCAATAAGAAGTATTCATAATAATGTTAGCATGGTCAAAGAAAGCCTAAGAAATGACAAATCCCACTCTTTGAAACTCAGGTGCTGTGAAGTAATCATAATGTACATTACTTTAAGCTTCAGTTTAGAAACAATATTCTGTTAGTTCTTGTTCCATTGTTTCTAAAATATAGATGAATACTGATTACCCAAGGTTGGGAGAAGAAACAAATTCTCCCTGTGTTTAAAAATGTCTATACAATAGAGTAGGGATACAATCCTCTTTACAACATGTCTAGGAACTGATGAATTTTTCATGTTGGCAATGACTAGATATGAAGATTAGGAGGCCATTCTGGTGCTAATGATCAGCACTCTGCAAGCCCACCCACACATATTAGTTATTATGCTAGTTGACTAGAAGTAGTTGATATAAAAACCTTACCCTCATTTATTTCACCCTAACAGTGCCTCCTATGATTTTGAACACCTTCATTGGTCCATCAACTAGAAGACTAATACTTGACCTTTAGATAGCCTCTGGTACCCTGATTGGTTGAGATCTCCCACAGAATAATTTTAACTATTTGGACATCATCCCTGTGTTGACCTGCACATGCAATTCAAGAAAATAGTCGTGCAAAACTAACCGCTAAGTTGGAATGCATGATTGACAAAACAAAACCCTAGGCTCCTCCTACTATGAGAAGGATTGTGGGGGCACTTAATGACTTTGAATCAAGCCTTCAACCAATCATCCAAGCAGTAAGGAGGTTGAGTTTGACTCTGTCTCCATAATCCCAGCCATGGAACAATGACAGAAATGCCATCCCTCCTCAGCAGAGTGGGGATTTGTCTGTGACAGGGAAATTGCCATCACAGACAAAAATATATGTGAAGGATTCAGGGGGTAGAGAAAGCACAGCTTCTGTATAATTAAGAAGACTTATTTGCAGCAGTGGAGTCTGACGATGACTAAAGGCTGGGAAAGATTCACAAGAGTGAAAGTAAGACTCCAGTTCTGCCCTGCAGGGTCAGAGTTGCCAGTGACCTGGGGGAGTCTTTGTATATGATAGCACCATAGAAGGAACATAACGTTGTCATATTTCAGTCTGCCCACCAACCTGTCGCTTATCAAATGTGGAAAGTTTGGAATGCCACTTAATTCTGACTGTCAGGTCAGAACTACCATGAGAATAAAATACTATGATCTATACTAGGTTTTTTTTTATTAGTAATAAGCTTGTATTCATAATTGTCTTTACTGTATCTCTGTTAAATTAATGATCAGTTTTAACTGTTATCTTGTTAGGGCTTCAGCTTTGGGCATATGGACATGCAGTTGTTCACAGAACACTGAACCCTTTTGATTTCTCATTGATATTTTGCTAAGAACTTTTAGGAAAAACAGTAATTTTCTTTGAATTCACTGAACGAACACAAGATTCTGGTTTTGCTGAAACGAAGAAATGCAGCTCACCATCGATGTTCTCAGAACTGTTTGGCAGGTAAATTCAGTGCTTTCGCTTTGCTGTTCCCCATATTTAAACAGACAACTTGGCTGCTCGACTACAGGCCTCTACAAACTTGCACTCAGTGTCATCTGAGCAACCTTAAGGAAAAACAAAATTTGATAGTAGCTGTTTAAGAAAAGTGCTTTCATCTTTCTTTCTTTCTTTCTTTCTTTCTTTCTTTCTTTCTTTCTTTCTTTCTTTCTTTCTTTCTTTTTTTTCGAGACAGGGTTTCTCTTTAGCCCTGGCTGTCCTAAAACTCACTTTGTAGACCAGGCTGGCCTCGAACTAAGAAATCCGCCTGCCTCTGCCTCCTGATTGCTGGGATTAAACACCACGCCCAGCAGAAAAGTGCTTTCTTATTTGCATTGTGAATCTGCTAAAGTGAGTTGAATCCCATGGACCATGGTAGAAGGATAAACCAGCTCAGAGAGCTGTCCTCTGACCTCCACATGCTTGCTTGGAACTCATGCATGCTCCCCCCTCCAACATACACACTAATCTTTCTTTCTTTCTTCCTTTCTTTCCTTCTTTCTTTCTCTTTCTTTCTTTCTTTCTTTCTTTCTTTCTTTCTTTCTTTCTTTCTTTCTTTCTTTCTTTCTTTCTTTCTTTCTTTCTAATATGAAAAGCCCTCATATGCCATGGCAATCACAGAGATACAGCAGAATCTGCTCTCTGAAGAGCACAAACAAGCTAGGAGGCCTCTTCATCACACAGTGCATTAGGAAACAGCTGTTCAGCTTCAGATTCTAATACGGATTCTTGGGACGGATCTTGTTCTATTTGCACTTGTAAATGTTGTTTGGGCAGAAAAGCCAGATGAAATATCCCAGAAATCTTTCCTTAGGGTCCTGGGTCTGAGCTAAACTTTAGAGCTCGTGTAGAGTTTGGCTGTCTTTCTCTTCTCTAGTACTTTCTGGCTGAATGTGAAGAGGAGCACATCCCAAGAGGCTTTGAGGGAGCAGCAAGGTTGCTTAGAGTTGGATGCAAATGCTCTCAGATGCACCAGAGCCATTTCCATGGAGTGTCACACTAGAGGACTTAAGGGCATGGGACAAAGGGGCCGGAGAATGGAAAGGAAGATCCTATTCCTTTCTTTGTGCTAACACATTTCCTGTGCAGGATTTTATTGTATTTGGGGAATTTTTAACAATTATAATCTCTTCTCGAGGAAAAGGTCAACCTGGGTTGTGCCATAGAACTTGTAAAAGTTCCAGTTTGGAGACCTTGGAATTCCATTCTGACTTTGTTGTTCTTTTATAAACTTGGCAAGAGACTGAATTACCCTTAGATATTCTCAAGTCCATACGATGGAATACTGAGCATGTGGTAACCCTGTGAAGCTTGAGATTATAATACTGGACGAACTGTTTTTTGAAGAGTCTAGCTTTCTTTCCAGTCTTTTGTATTGCACATAAGCCCACGCACCTCCCCTAGAGCACTCGACTATACTGCATCGAGAAGAGAAAACAATTGGTGCTTCTACTTTGCATTATGAGATACTTAAAACAGCACCTTGCCTTTCCCTGTGCCTTTCGCTATGCCTTTCGCTGTGTCTTTCCCTGTGCCTTTCCCTGTGCCTCTCACTGTGCCTCTCACTGTGCCTCTCACTGTGCCTTTCACTGTGCCTTTCGCTGTGCCTTTCGCTGTGCCTCTCACTGTGCCTTTCCCTGTGCCTTTCACTGTGCCTTTCACTGTGCCTTTCGCTGTGCCTTTCACTGTGCCTTTCACTGTGCCTTTCATTGTGCCTTTCACTGTGCCTTTGGTGTATCTGACGGGAAGCTGCTCCTTAGTCAATGATCACTTGCTTCATTTCCCTAAACATCTTAGAGATCAATATTTGGGTAATCAATTTGATCCTGCAAGCAATCTAATTGGTCTCTGTTTTTTTTTTTTTTTTTTCCTATCAGACTAACCTTGTCATCTGCTATGCCCCTGGATACATCCTTTCTTTACCTTTTACTTTGTTTCTAACTGTGGGTAGAAGCAATGCATATTAGCATTTCGAGAATATGCAATTGATTTTTCTCTACAATCTCTCATCAAGCATTTGGCTGCTAGAAATTTCTTTCTTTTGGCAAAGGAAGTTCTGCTCTGTTGAGTTGTCTCATTATGTGCTTGGTTGTAAAACCTTGTTGCTTTGTGTAACTCTAGTTGTGCATACTGAAGGCAACTGTCTTTGCCTCCAAATTCCCTCATTTAGTTACTTGGCTCAAGATCATAGCAATGAGTACTCTGCTTTAGTGTTCCTCACCCCTACATCTTTCTTCTGGGCTAGCAACTCCACATATTTCTCCTTGCATGCTCTCATCTTTAATTCTATATCAAGGTGCGATAAGAAAACACGGATACCCCATAAGGATGATTGAATGTAGGAAATAGGTTATACAGAAACTGGCGAAGGGAGAGAGGGAGGGAAGGAGGGAGGGAGGGAGGAAGGAAGGAAGGTAGGAAGGAAGGAAGGAAGGAAGGAAGGAAGGAAGGAAGGAAGGAAAGAAGGAGCAAATATTGAGGTAACACATGGCAAATGACCACAGAGTGTCATCGCCACTTCAGGACTGGGGATACAAGACTTGGAGGGCAGAGTTTTGTAGATTGCTGAGAAGTATTGAATTGGTTTCATGTTAATCCCTCAGAATATAGCTCTGTGAGGCTGGAATTCAGATAACTGGGAGGGGAACCATCCTCCTGAGATCGCTTGAAGGAAGGCTTCTACTGAGCTGGGGATTCCTTGATGGGTGGTCTGATCCCCAGGGAAGAAGGGTCATAGTACTTTTAAGAATGCCCTTCAAAGTCAGAGGGATGCCCAACATGAGTCAGAAATGACAGTGACTTCTCTTTTCTTCTCTCCATTCTCCAGTGCCTTCTATTGGCATATATATATATATATATATATATATATATATATATATATATATATATATATATATATATATATGAATGTGTGTGTGTGTTCAGACAGGCTATGAATTTATGCCTCAGATTTCCAAATAGCTGAGATTACAGGATTGTTCTACTCACTCCCCGTATTTTTAATAAGTATTATTGTAAGTTTCACTTTTTACAAAGCAATTTTTTTCTAACTTGCAATATATGCATTCCATTCAAGCCCTCTTTATGTCTCAAATGTATTACTTATTGTCCCTAATTTCCTACAATACAGATTATTAGTAGAACTCATCTACTAATACTCACCTATATTATGTATACTATATATATATATATATATATATATATATATATATATATTCATGTTATGTTATATATGTATTACATATATAAAATCAAACTCTCTAGCAAAGTTAAAACTTGAGTAAATTATCAACAGAGACTCATTAAAACTTTCATTGTTGGAGTAGAAAGGGCAAAATATAGTTGTTTGATATGGTGCTTTCTTCCTGTAGGAAAAGTTATAAGCAATTTCATTAATAGCCTTGACTTTCTCCTTCATGGCAGAACAAAGATTCTGCTACAAACACACTGGCTGTTATGGGAGGGAAGAAAGCATTTCAAGTCTTGCAATTTTTTTCTAGAGTATTCTGAATTGAGGATCATTGAGCCAGATGAAAGATGAAGAAAACAATTTTCTTATCTTGAAAATGCTTTCCTAAGTGTGGCTACAGAATAAAGTACATTGGTCTGGTGTCTATGTGCCCTGTTTATAGCCCCAACTTTGCCATTGAAGTCCATTTGCAAGTAACTCTGTGAGCCTGAGGCTTTTTGCCACCAGGGCAGGGACCATGATCTCAAGGTTTGCAGAACAAATCATCATATGATGTTCTTGTCTCCTCTGTAGAAGTCAAAGTTTGGAATATAAAGAGAGGATACTGTGGATTTTGATTGTTTGTTTAAATCTGTTCTCTGTGGCCAATGAGTAAGATGTAATTTAGTTTTGAGGCCTTTGTATCCAATAAAACCCAATAAAAACATTCTACCTCCATTTTCACTATCAAATAAAGAAATTAGTTAAAAAATAAAGACTAACTGAAGAAACAAATCGAGAAAGATGTTGGATCACTATTGAGTCAGACCTTGGTTCAAATTGCAGTGTTGTCTTCAATATGACCTCTCTGAGCTACAAATTGTAGAACAAAAAACCGAGGCCACTGGTGTGATTCTTCCTACCAACAATAAAATGGTAAGTGGTGGCAACACTTGAGAGCCTTCTTTGTGCTTCTCGGGTATACTTACACTTGATACAGTCAACATTTTGATGGTCTTCTTACTCTTACACTGGCATTTGACCAACTCACACACAGTAGTCCACAGAAGACTAGATTTCTGTATGCATGTGCGTGTATGCTTGTGTGTGCATTTGCAGTGGAGAGCACAGGGGTTTTTTCTCCCTCTGTTGTCCTTCATCAAATGGTATGTAGGGATTTATCGATGAAACCAGGATTTATTTCCTGGTAAAATGACTTTCATTCCAAATTCCCCTCAAAGTCAGGATTAACATCCACATGTTGGGACAGGAATGAAACGATTGATGTTGTCGTAGCAGGGATGACTGAAGCCGCAACATAACTTACAGGAGTTTAGGAGCACAAAGCTGGTTCTCCTGTTCCCAAACCACATTTCCACAGAGCACAAAATAATATGTTGAATGTCATTCACTAATGCAGCTTTATTATGAGACTTTACTAAATCCATATAGCAGTATTTTAATTTTTAGAGAACATTGACCAAGAAAGTTTAAATGTTTTATTCAAAGAAGCTAGTAGTGAGTTCGGATATCACTAAGGATGGGGAGTTAATCTGTGGTTTTAAAGTTTGAATTAGATCTCGTGATTTAGTCAATTGGAGGACTTGTCTGTCTGCCCCCCCTCCCCCACCAAGCCTATAGACAGACAAACAGAAGTGACCATTGTCATTTGTCCTACTCAACAGATTGTGTCATCCAGCTCATGTCTTCTCAGTGAACACCCTTCCCATGGGGACCTCAGGCGAGACAGACTCAGGGTCTTAGGTCAAAGTCGGCTGGGACAGAAGAGGTGCAGTTTTCCAGTTTTCTCGCCAGTGGGGGTGTCTTTCCTTCTGGAGCCCCCACCAGCTCAGCAATGCAAGCTTGACAGGACCTGTCTTCCTAGACTGTTAATTTCACAGCCGGATGAGTAGAAAGGTAATTTATATGGGTCACTCAGATTTAAAACGCTGTCGTGTCTCCTGACTAGGTGGAATGAGAGGATTTAAAAGAATTATTTGTGTGGTCCGGAGCGACAGTCTGTGGGCTCTTCGACACAGTCCCGTACCTTTTCCATTTCGTAAATGCCCACGTGGCTGCCCCATGTTGACTGTGGATTACAACCGAGATGAGAAGCAAGCCGCTGGGGGAAGATTTTGTTTTCATTTATTTTTAATTAATTGCAAACTTCCTCTTTCATTTGGCTGGCCACGCTCTGCAGATCCCAGGGACACGGGCTCTCTGCCAGTGTGGAGAGGCACTGTGCAGAACTGTGAGAGGCAGCTCCTCTGCTTACTCTCTGTCCTCAGGCGACATTGAATCGCATCTTCATGCTTGGAACCCGCCTTCCAAAGTGGTTCACGGTCCTTCTGCCCTAACTTGAATGCAGAGATATATATTTGCCCTTAAGGATTTGCTTACACTCCTTGAATGAGCAGGCTTCTATTGGAAATAGAGGCTGCTGCACATTAGAAAAGCCTATAGACAGAAAGACAAATGGAAGGCTTTGGGAAACAATCGTATCTCTCTCTTTTGAGTGTGATTAAGGTACATCTTGAAGAAATATGTGATGTGGGGACCTGGATTCCTTAACTCTACAACCCTCGGCTTCTGCATCTGTAACCCAGTTTCACTATAGGATAAGCAAAGCCCCTTGTACCTATGCCCTCTATAACATCATTATTAGTACAATTGCCCAAGAAGGTGGATGTTTAGGCTACAGGTCTAAAAAATCTAAGTTAAGGAAAACAAAACAAACAAACAAAAAACCAAAACAACAACCCCACCCCTAAAACCCTAAACTCCTTGTTCCAACAAAATGAAAAGCTAGCAGAAAAATGTATTAGTAACAATGATGAAGTCATTGAATATCAAAACCTAAAGGAAGAAATAAAATTATTTTCTTGCACTTCAACAAAAGAGTGATTTGGAATAGTGAATAATGTGGAAGAGAATTGAACTCTGTCACAGGCAAATCACATTGGTCCACTGAGGGATGCTTGGGACTTAAGAACTCTCTCTCTTTCTATGTGTGTTGGGGGATTGAAGCGTCAAAGAAGTGTTTTGGGTCTAAGCACTGAGTCTGTTCTCTGACTAGAGACTGTTGTCGGAGTCATCTATGACTCAGATCTATAATTATCCGTTAATTTGTTTTATTTCATCTTTCTTCTCTTAAACTTCCTCTACTCATTTCAAACTTACTTAGTCCTTTTTCTTTCGTCTTTACAGTCATTTTGGCTTGTGACCGAGAAATTCTGTCATTCTAAAATTCACTCTCTCTGGGAACAAAAAGGAGAAAGAACATAGGTAAACTATATTAGGAATCAAAGGTCACAATTGAGAATGGTGTGTGTTTGCTTTTGTGTGTATGTGTGAGCAAATGTGTGTTCAGAAACTATACCATAATACATGTTAAATTTATTTTTAAAAATGATTGATGAAAATACAGATAGAAAGAAATTTAATCAGTAGGTAAAGTTAAAGTCTGACAAACTTTTTTGAGGCAGCAGAAGCTAAGGGTGAGTGCTGTCCTGTAATGACCCCACAGTTACTTTTTGACATAAGATGGTCCAGACAATTGAAGGGAAGTCTCTGTAACTTATTCCTTGCAGATAATAAGAATGTACAACTAGAAGCAGTTGAGGGAGCCATCTTGGATCCCGGATCCCTCAGGGACCAGTCTTCGCAGGTCAGCTCGCAGACTGCAAAGGGTGAGTGAGCGGACTGCAGAAGCAACACAGATTCTGGGACAGGCAGAGAAGCACACAGCTTCTGGGACAAACACTATTTTGGGTTCCAGACATCAGGAGGCCTTCCCCGCCAGAGGAGAGGTGTCCACCCAGGAGGGCTCTGCCTGCAGAAGCAGGTGAAGGAGCCATCTTGTGTCCCGGATCACTCAGAGACCAGTCTGTGCAGGTGAGAGTGCAGACTGCAGAAGTGACACAGATTCTGGGACAGGCAGAAGCAACACAGCTTCTGGGACAGACCCTGTTTCAGGCTCCAGATATCCAGGCACCTTTCCCACAAAAGGAGAGGTATCTGCACAGGAGAGCTCTGCCTGCAGAAGCAGGTGAAGGAGCCATCTTGGGTCCAGGATCCCTCAGAGACCAGTCTGTGCAGGTGAGGGCGCAGGCTGCAGAGACAACACATCTTCTGGAACAGGCCCTGTATTGGGCCTTCATCTTTAGCCAAGAGGCAAGTATGAATACCAGACCTCTGTGCACCTTCCTGCAAGAGGACAGCTTCCCTACAGAGACTACTCTGACCACTGAGACTCAGGAAAGAGCTGGACTCCCAGGACTGCAACAGAGGTTAACAGGATCATAGGAGGAACAAGCTCCAAACAGAGACAACTATAACAACTAACTCCAGAGATTACCAGATGGCAAAAGGCAAACATAAGAATCTTAATAACAGAAACCAAGACCACTCACCATCATCAGAACCCAGCACTCCCACCTCAGCCAGTCCTGGATACCCCAACACACCCGAAAAGCAAGACTCCTATTTAAAATCATATCTTATGATGATGGTAGAAGACATTAAAAAGGACATTAGTAACTCACTTAAAGAAATACAGGAGAACACTTCTCAAGAGGTAAAAGAACTTAAAGAGAAAACATAAAAATCCCTTAAAGAACTACAGGAAAACACAAGCAAACAGGTGATGGAATTGAACAAAATCATCCAAGATCTAAAAAGGGAAGTAGAAACAATAAAGAAAACCCAAAGTGAGACAACTCTGGAGATAGAAACCCTAGGAAAGAAAGCAGGAACCATAGATGTGAGCATCAGCAACAGAATACAAGAGATGGAACTGAGAATCTCAGGTGCAGAAGATTCCATAGAGAACATGGGTACAACAATTAAAGAAAATGCAAAATGCAAAAGGATCCTAACTCAAAACATCATGGAAATCTAGGACACAATGAGAAGACCAAAACTGCAGATAACAGGAGTAGATGAGAATGAAGATTTTCAACTTAAAGGGCCAGCATATATCTTTAAATATAATAGAAGAAAACTTCCCAAACCTAAAGAAAGAGATGCCCATGAACATACAAGAAGCCTACAGAACTCCAAATAGACTGGACCGGAACAGAAATTAGACACATAATAATCGGAACAACAAATGCACTAAATAAAGATAGAATATTAAAAGCAGTAAGGGAAAAAGGTCAAGTAACACATAAAAACAGGCCTATTAGAATTACACCAGATTTCTCACCAGAGATTATGAAAGCCAGAAGATCCTGGACAGATGTTATGCAGATCCTAAGAGAATACAAATCTCAGCCCAGGCTACTATACCCAGCAAAACTCTCAATTACCACAGATTGAGAAATCAAAATTATCCATGATAAAGCAAAATTCACCTAATATCTTTCCACGAATCCAGCCCTTCAAAGAATATTAAGGGAAAACACTAACACAAGGACGGAAACTACACTCTAGAAAAAGCAAGAAAGTAATCCTTCAACAAACCTAAAAAAGACAGCCACAAGAACAGAATCCCAACTTTGACAACAAAAATAACAGGAAGCAACAATTACTTTTCTTTAATTTCTCTTAACATCAATGGACTCAACTCCCCAATAAAAAGACATAGACTAATAGACTGGCCACACAAACAGGGCCCAACATTTGCTGCTTACAGGAAACCCACCTCAGGGATAAAAATAGACACTACCTCAGAGTGAAAGGCTGGAAAACAATTTTCCAAGCAAACGGTCCCAAGAAACAAGCTGGAGTAGCCATTCTAATATTGAATAAAATTGACTTCCAATAAGACATTATCAAAAAAGTCAAGGAGGGGCAGTTCATACTCACCAAAGGTAAAATCAACCAAGATGAACTCTCAGTTCTGAATATCTATGCTCTGAATACAAGGCAGCCACATTCATTAAAGAAACTGTAGTAAAGCTCAAAGCACACATTGCACCTCAAACAATAATAGTGCGAGACTTCAACACCCACTCTCACCAATGGAAAAATCCTGGAAACAGAAACTAAACAGAGACACATGGACATGACCAGAAGTTATGAAACAAATGGATTTAATAGATATCTATAGAACATTTTATCCTAAAACAAAAGGATATACCTTCTTCTCAGCACCTCATGGTACCTCCTCCAAAACTGAACATATAATTGGTCACAAAACAGGCCTTCAACAGATACAAAAATATTGAAATTATCCCATGCATCCTATCTGACCACCATGGACTAAGGCTGATCTTTGATAACAGCATAAATAATTAAAAGCCAGCATTCACGTGGAAACTGATCAACACTCTACTCAATGATTCCTTGGTCAAGGATGAAATAAAGAAAGAAATTGAAGACTTTCTAGAGTTTAATGAAAATGAAGCCACAACATACCCAAACTTATGGGACACAATGAAGGCAGTCCTAAGAGGAACACTCATAGCCCTGAGTGCCTCAAAAAAGAAACTAGAGAGAGCATACACTAGTAGCCTGACAGCACACCTAGAAGCTCTAGAACTAAAGGAAGAAAAATCACTCAAGAGGAGTAGATGGCAGGAAATAATCAAACTCAGGGCTGAAATCAACCAAGTAGAAACAAAAAGAACTATTCAAAAAATCAACCAAACCAGGAGCTGGTACTTTGAGAAAATCAACAAGATAGATAAACCCTTAGCTAGACTAACTAGAGGGCACTGGGACAGTATCCTAATTAACAAAATCAGAAATGAAAAAGTAGACATAACAACAGAACCTGAGGAAATCCAAAACATCATCAGATCCTACTACAAAAGGCTATACTCAACAAAACTGGAAAACCTGGATTAAATGGACAACTTCCTAGACAGATACCAGGTAACAAAGTTGAACCAGGATCAGATTAACAATCTAAACAGTCCCATTTCCCCTAAAGAAATAGAAGCAGTCATCAGTAGTCTCCAAACCAGAAAAACCCCAGGACCAGATGGGTTTAGGACAGAGTTCTATCAGACCTTCAAAGAAGACCTAATTCCAACTCTCCTCAAACTATTCCACAAAAATAGAAACAGAAGGTACTCTACCCAATTCATTCTATGAAGCCACAATTACTCTGATACCTAAACCACATGAAGATCCAACAAAGAAGGAGAACTTTAGACCAATTTCCCTTATGAATATCCATGCAAAAATACTCAATAAAATCCTGGCAAACCAAATCCAAGAACACATCAAAACGATCATTCATCATGACCAAGTAGGCATCATCCCAAGGATGCAGGGATGGTTTAATATACGGAAATCCATCAACGTAATACACTATATAAACAAACTCAAAGATAAAAACCACATGATCATCTCCTTAGATGCTGAGAAAGCATTTGACAAAATCCAACACCCATTCATGATAAAGGTCTTGGAAAGATCAGGAATTCAAGGCCCTTACCTAAACATGATAAAAGCAATNGATATGTGGATACTAGCCCAGAAGCCTAGACTACCCAAGATACAACTTACTAAACACATGAATCTCAAGAAGAATGAAGTTCAAAATGTGGTCTCTTTGCCCCTTCCTAGAACTAAGAACAAAGCACACACTGAAGGAGTTACAGAGATCATGTGTGAAGCTGAATCAAAAGGATGGACCAACCAGAGACGGTGGCTGCCAGGGATCCCTCCCATAATCAGCTACCAAAATAATCACTATAGCATATGCCAGCAAGATAATGCTGAAAGGGACCTGATATAGCTGTCTTGTGGGAGGCTATACCAGTGCCTGGTAAACACAGAAGTGGATGCTCACAATCAGCTATTAGTTGGAACACAGGACTCCCAAGGAAGGAGCTAGAGAAAGTACCCAAGGAGCGGAAGGGGTCTACAACCCTCTAGGTGGAAGAATAACATGAACTAACTAGTTCCCCCGGCGCTCATGTCTCTTGCTGCATATATGGAAGAAGATGGCCTAGTTGGCCATCATTGGGAGGAGAGGCCCCTTGGTTATACAGACTCTATATGCCCCAGTACAGGGGAACGCCAGGGCCATTACGTGGGAGGAGGTGGGTAGGGGAGCAGGGCGGGGATGCGGGAGGGTAAGGGAAAATTTCTGGATAACATGTGAAATGTAAATGAAGAAAATATCTAATAAAGAGAAAAAATGAATTAATGAATGATAAATTCATTAATTTATGAAATTATTGGGCAAATAGATGTATCTGGAGGATATCATCCTTAGTGTAGAAACCCAATCACAAAAGAAGTCACTAGATATGCACTCACTGATAAGTGGATATTAGCACAGAATGTTAGAATACCCAAGATATAATTTGCAAAGCATGAAAATCAAGAAGAAGGAAGACCAGCATGTGGATACTTCATTCCTCCTTAGAATAAGAAACAAAATACCCATGAAATGAGTTACAGAGACAAAGTTTGGAGCTAAGATGAAAGGGTGGACTATCTAGAGACTACCCCACCTGGCGATTCATCCCATAATCAGTCACCAAACTAACACACTATTGCATAGGACAGCAAGAGTTTGCTGAAGGGACCCTGATATAGATGTCTCTTTTGAGGCTATGCCAGTACCTGGCAAATACAGAAGTGGATGCTCACAGTCATCTATATGATGGAACATAAGGCCCCTAATGGAGAAGCTAGAGAAACTACCCCAAGAACTGAAGGGGTTTGTAACCCTATAAGAGGAACCATAATATGAACTAACCAGAACCCCCAGAGCTCGAGTCTCTAGCTGCATATGTAGCAGAAGATGGCTTAGTCTGCCATCATTGGGAAGAGAGGCCCCTTCGTATTGCAAACTTTATATGCCCCAGTACAGGGGAACGCCAGGGCCAAGAAGTGGGAGTGGGTGGGTAGGGGAGCAGGGCGGGGGAAGGGTATAGGAAACTTTCAGGATAGTATTTGAAATGTAAATTAAGAAAATATCTAATTAAAAAAAATGGAAAAAAAAGAAAAACGTATCTTAGAGAAATCTGTTACCTTTATTCTATCAAAATCTGTAAATGTTATTATCTGATAAATGAAATACTAGGAGGTAGCACAATATGTCTCCATTTATGTATATATGTATACATATTAAACTTATAATTTAAAGACTTAAAAAAATAAGTATGTACAACTAATGTTTTCAGAACTGTGGGACCACAGAGAAAATCCTGCTGGGTAATTTCATTCATGAAAATGATGCAAAATCATAGATAAAATATTAACAAAGCAGATCCAAGAATGTATTAAAATATATAGTATGATCAAGTGGAATTCATTTTGGAAATGTCAAGATGATTAAACATTAGACAAATTTATTAATTTTATTCAACATATGAACAGATTGAAGATGAAAAACATCATTATCTCAACAGATTCAGAAAACCTACTTGATAAAATTTAGTACCCATTCAGGACAAGAAACAAAGTAACTCATAAATTCAAGTTTAAGAAGTGGAAAATTCTTTGATCTAATATAGAGTATTAACCGAGGGCTTAGAGAAAAATGTTATAATTAATGGGGAAATTTTTGATGCTTCATTCAAGTCTTTATAAGTGATATTTGAAGTTGTTACTTTTTTAACTACTGTACTAAGATTTTAATCAGTGTAGCAAGACAAATTATTATAAGTGAGAAAAGATCAGGAAGAAACAGAAAACAATTATTATCATTGTCAACATGGAAAATTTAGAAAATTCATCAACTACTAGTATAACTACTGCTAATAGTTGACTAATGTTTTTAGATCCAACCACAACATTCAAAATCAGTAGTGTATTTTTGTATTTCTATAAAATGTAGTAAGTGTAACTTAAGATAAATATAAGAAAAAATTTCAATGTCTTTATTAGAACAACTGTGAAAATATAATAAAGTACCCAAATGGGTTTTAATAGAGAAAGAAGATATACAAAAAAATTCAAGATTTAATTTTATTTTAACTTTAAAAATTAATTATTATTATTTCTTTTTGCTACAGGGTATTACAAGGTAGCCCTAGTTATCCAGAAGACCATGTTGGTCTCAAACTTACAAAGCTCTGTCTGCATTTTTCTCCTCAGTGGTGGGATTAGTACATCATCATGCCTAGCAAAGGCTTAATTTGTAAAGAACAAAAATTCTGTAATTAGTTTATAAGAAAATTCTGTTTACAGAACCCTGTAAGTTATCCCAAAGTGTTACACAAAATTAAAATGGGCTGAGAATTTTCTAAATTACTTTTATGGAAAGAAATAGAAAATGGCGTATAGAAAAAGAGTAGAAGGAAGGCTACTTGCCCCAGGAAGGGTAAACTAACAAAGTCAAGCAAAACTATTAACATGGGGAGAGAAAGAGAAAATGGGGAAGAATTCAGGTCTGGCGACAGAGTGTTCACTATGTGGGAAGTTACTATTTAAAGTTATCTTATAAATCCATGAGGAAAACTGGAGTGGCGAGCAAACAGTGCTATAAGACATGGCTATACAGAAAGAAAAGAGCATTAGATCCCCACTTCTTACTAAAGATAAAAACTCATGCAGATGGATTAAATGACAAATGTGAACAAATTAATCAAATAGTTTTCAGTAAAGAAGAGATATTCCTTAAGCTGAATGCAAGAAGTACAGAAACCCCAGAACTAGGCATGAGAAGTCCTTGTTCAAATGGTTAGTCATGGTCTTCCAAGTGACTTCTCAAATAATATAGACCATTGATATAGCCCCTGGCTTCATGCCAGAGGTTGACGGTCAGCCCCTATGGCTTGAGATTTGCTCAAGAAACTGCACACTTTAGACACAGGCCTCAGATAATTCCAACTAGCTCTAACCCAGACATTTGCTTCATAAAATCTAGCTGCCTCACTGCCATAAGACACCATGCACACTGCCAAGGGAGAGAAGTAATTAGTAATCCTATCCAGATGTGGTGCCTATGAACCACAATAATGGCCAGTGTGGCAAGCTATTCATCTGTGAAAGAGCAATAAGTGGCACTCACATAGTGGTGGAAAACACCATCTGCTTAATTGGATGTAAAGTCTACTCAACAGGAGGAAAATCTTGCTTGGTACTGGAAACCCATCCAACTTCTCAGGGCTAGTGAGGTCATGGACCTTAGAAAATAATCAACTACTGCTCTTTTGCTAGACCAACATAATTTCTAACTATATTCTAAAACTTATCCTTACATGCACAGGTCTCTCACTCCTCACCAAAAAAGCTTCTCTTCAGAGAAAATAGAGACCATTACAGAAAACCACATCTAGACACAGTGCAGAGGTCAGTGGATTATGGTGACTCTGGCCCCAGTGAATAAATCATTATTGCATCTTTTGCATATATGGCTCAGGGAACATTTATGAAGAGGATGCAGAAAGATTGCGAAACTAGAGGACCAAGAAGTCTCCAGTGAAACAGTGATTTCTAGAAATGGCTGCAAAACCAGTACCAGAATAATGGCACTATCAGCAGACATGCTAATGTGAAGGGCAGAAATTTCACACAGAATTAAAAAGAACGCACCAAATAGTAGCATACCTTTTTATTGACACATGCATATGTGTTAAAATGGCATAGGTTTAAAAAGCAAGGTATACTTGATTGGGGCACTTGTCAGGATAGGAGAGAGGTGGGAAGGCATGCTGCCTTCAGAACTTAACCCAGGTCTGGGTATTTCATTCCTTTCTAATTTTAAATAACCAAGTTGTATATTGAGCATATATGATGAAGTAATATGTTTTAATATGGTGGCTATGTAATGGCTATAAAAACACGAAAAGATAAACAAACTTTATACGATATTAATCTTCATTTTTAAACTTTCTTGTTTATCGGTTTGTAGAAGTAGATAAACTCAATCTGAATTTCGGACCGAGAAGGTCCTAAAGGACCGACGGATGGAGGGGATGGTAAAAAGTAGAAACTCTTAATGACTTTTCGGTTCCTATTTTAACAATGGACGTTAAATATTTCACATTATTACTTGTAGTTTATGTCATACAAACAATAGACTTTTAATTTCCCCAGTTTGATGTACACATAGTTTAACACTTATTTTTCTTTTAAGCCAAAGATATTATTTATAGACGTTTAGAAATATTCTCTCCAATCTCATCTAGTCCATCTGACTGGAACTACCAGACAGAAGGAGGAGAAGGAGGAGGAGAGGGAGGAGGAGGAGAGGGAGGAGGAGGAGAGGGAGGAGGAGGAGAGGGAGGAGGAGGAGAGGGGAAAGAGAAAGGAGAGGAAAGAGAAGGAGGAGGAGAGGGAGGAGGAGGAGAGGGGAAAGAGAAAGGAGAGGAAAGAGAAGGAGGAGGAGAGGGAGGAGGAGGAGAGGGGAAAGAGAAAGGAGAGGAAAGAGAAGGAGGAGAGGGAGAGGGAGAAGGAAGAGGAGGAGGAGAACAAGAACAACAACAAGAGAAGAGAATTAGTATGGAACTATATTTTTCTGGAAAGTTCATTTTCAGAGTGTCTGTGAGATAAGGAACAAGTGTTTGACTTGGAGTCGGGAGTTCTGCCTTCTCTCTCTCTTGCTGTGTCTCTTCTCTGAAATCTCATGTGCTCCTGGTTCTTAATCTTTAAAATGAGAGCATCGACTTATCTCTAAATCCTTTCCAGCTCTAAAGCCTTGTAATTTTATGAAGTGTGAGAGTGAAATCAGTCATAAAATGAAGTATTAACTGGAAGACACGAACCGAGGAGCCAAACCTGTGAGCCTGACTCACAGGATCTCTTCCTCTGTCATAGCTAGAGAGTCACTGTTTTGGATTAAGGTGATGAAATAAAAAAAAAATTGAAAACTAATATTTAAAGTTTTTTCCCTTCTAATGCTTTAATTAAAGAAAAAAAAAAAAACCTTAATGTGAAGATTAGATATCAAGTTCCATGGAAGATTCTTAGAAATGGGGACAGGTGGCTTTGACCTGAAGGTGAGATGAGAAGGTCCTGGAAGAGAAAAATTACCACCTTACAAGGAGTCCTTGCTAGTTAGAAGGATGCAGAGCACACAGTGTGCTTTGGGCATATGGGTTGTAAACAAGGATGAAAAAAGCAAGGATAAACTGATGAAGGTGGAACAGAGCCAATGGCAAGCATTTTCAGCCAATGAGAATAACTCCCCAAGATACATCGCAAAGACTAGCCAACCAAAAGCCTTTTATGACAGAGAGAATTCAAATTGTCTCTCTATTTCTCTCTTCTTCTCCCTATCCCTCTCCCTTTGTCCATTCTCTTTCCTTCTTTCTTTCTTTTTTTTTCTAACAAACTATAGAGAACATTTTAAAACTCTTGGGTCTGTAATAGAGGTTCAACTGATTTCAAATCGACATTAAAGACAGGCAATTGATTCTTATGTCGTTAAAGTCACAGAAAGTTTATGCAAGGGTTAAAGGAATAAGACTCTTTAAAGTAAGTTCAGAATTGTTGACAATGATCAGTAGATTCTTAAGATATAAGAAACTCTGAATTGATATTTGATTTTCAAGCTCTCTACAGAAAAGAGTGTTAAGTGTAATTTCCTTGAATCTTAATTGATAATTGCTTTAACCAAGGGCTGGAGATTACACATTCTACATTCTGAAGGCTTTCAGGAGTTTAAGGCAACTGCTGTTGCTGAAAATGTCTTTAATATCTGTTCTCAGGAGTGGAATCTGCCTAATCAGCTACATAAGACTGGTGACATCAGAGATGGCCAGCTTTGGACTGCACTGTATTATGAACTCAGTATTTGCTCCATGAAAAAGTACCTTTGATGGGTGGAAAGTTTTAAAACTTGAAATTCAATATACTGGGGCCATTATGTATGGATTTTATGAAATGTTGCTTCTGATTTGTAACCTTTGGTAAGCCAACCAATCTATTAGTCCTCTCAACGGGAAAAAAAAAAGAAGAAAAAAATAAAGGGAAAACCAAACGAAACCAAACTGAAAACAAGAGGGAGGTGAATTATTTTGGCGTTGAGATGATTTATTTTGCAGATGTCTCTGTGTGTGTCTCTCTCTGTGTACATTCATACACATGTGTGTGTCCTCTACATGGCATAAATTACACAGAAATTAACTAATTCGGTGAGATGTACTGCCCTGTTGTCACTCTGGACAAAACAGTAACTCTCTACCAAGAAGAATCTTGGTATTCTCAAAAATAAATAGCTCAGCCCAATGCTTTCAGAATATAGAGTGTGGGGCTGAAATGTTACCTAAGTGATACAGCACTCGCTGAGCACATATAAAGCCCTTGGTTCAGTCGTCAGCACTGCAAGAGGTAAATAAAATCTCAGAATGCAGAGAGAGTATTAGCCTCTCCTGCCACTAAAATTTGGCGGGCTAAAATTTTATCTTTCCCAAAGAATTTTAAAATAAAATGTTTCAATTATTGTAAGGACAGATTCTGATTTTGTTTTCTCTCCGAAATGCAATACTTCTAAAATCTGTAAGCAAAAGTCATTATTAGGTGTCTAGAATGCTCTGCAGAGAGCCAATATGCACTAGGACTGAGCAAATTTCTTTGGGAAATTCAAGCCCAACAAGCCTGATGCCAACTTGGACCAACAATGAACAGAAGGGGCTTATAGGGCAAGGAAAGGCTGAGTTCAGTTAGGGGAGCTCAGTGTCCGTAAAGAAGGTTATACTCCACGTAAGGTTCATTTCCTGCTGGATGCTCGCTTAGTCTCCACCCTCCCCGCAAACACTTCCCCCCCGCCCCCCCCCGCCAATTACTGCTTGCCTCTGTTCTCCCAAAAAGGAAAACACAATTTAAGAGACAGATGTTCTAGAGAAAGCTGATTTTGAGGCAAATACACAGGGTTTTCCCACATCTAATATTTCATTGCTTCAAGAATTGTCTGGACAAAACAAAATGAGATAAGCGGGACCTGTGGTCTCACTAGGTCTGCTGCAGCCCAGGAAACCAAGGTTCAGATCAAAGGCCAGCTGTGGGTATCTTTCGGAAGCCATTGGGTTCCATCTAAATTTCGTGATGAATGGCCACTGCCTCAATAAATCTGTCAGAAGACCTCCTGGTATTTGGCAAGGGGAAACTGGAATTCCCACTCTCCATTCAATCCATAGACAATGACAGGCACAGTAGTTTTACCCTCCTAGTTCTGGGCATGGCATTGCCCCTCTTTTCCCCATGCTGCTCTCTTGCCACGTGGACTATTGTAATTATCAGTCATCTCCACATTTCTTTTTTGGCGGGGAGAACAGGTTTGAACTGGTTTCTGTGTCTAGCTAGTGGTCTTGATCTCGTTCTTCTAACAGCAATTGGTATATCAAAAGGGCATCACATCTGGTTAAATTACTTTGCAGATTAAAATCTTTGATGGATCTCGTGGTCTTGATAATTCAAATTCCTTAATTCTGTCTTCTTCGTTGCTTTAGGTCTTGATCATAGTGGGAGTTATTTATTTATTTATTTTTTCTTTTTAATGCTTTACCTTGCCAAAGTATTTTTCCCTTTTGAGCGCTAACAGAACCATTCACTCTGTCAGCTGCGATCCTCCCTTGGCGGCTGCCCCTACCACTTCCTGTCTGCTCTGGACCTGCTGATTCTCACTTGACCTTCACTTAGCAGATTAAATGTTACTTCCCCTACAATACACCTGACCATTAATTTCTGTAGCATTTAGTACTGCCCACAGCGTGGGAGGAAAAACCTGCCTGTTTTATTCAACCTCGCCATCAAGCTCAGAGCACATTCTTAATAGACATTTGCTGAAAGAATAAGAGTTAATTAGGAACCATTTAATCCTTGGGCACTAAACAGACAAAGTTAGTTTCCTTAATCAGATCAAAACTGGGCCTCCTGCCCACACAATATTAACATCTGAATCACAGCAGATGCTAACATTATAACAAGGTATCAACTAGAGGATAGTGGATATAATCCATCAGTTTTTTAGACATCAGAGAAGAGCAAAAGCTTATAGCAGAGTTTACCTTGCTTCCCATGTATCAAATACTTTCTCTTTCTCTCAAACTACTTAGATTGTGTGTTTGGGGCTTTTCTTATTAAGGCTTTGCTTTTTAGTTGTTGTTGTGGTTGTTGTTATTATATTATTATTGTAGTCGTAGTGGTAGTGATATTTTTTTGGGCCACAGAGATGTTTCAGCAGGTAAAGGTACTTTCTGTAAACCTGAAGACCTACACAAGATCCCCAGAAACCACATGGTGGATGGAGAGAACTGACTCCCACATTCACTCTTCTGCAGTGAACTTGCTTGTGTGTTAAACAAGTGAGAATAGAACAGAGAGACCTCACTACGTCTCTCCACTTATTACCAAATAGTTTACATGTAACTATCTGGCTATCCATGATTCAAGGAATACAAACTTAAATTCATCACTTAAAGATCCCCATGTCTTAAAGTTTAATTAATTAATTAATTAATTAATTGCAGTGTTGCATACTAACCCCAAGGCATTGAGTATGAAAGATAACTGTTTATCACTGATTCTTTTCCCCAGGATCATATGGTATTCACTTGTCCTGTTAACTTGCTTTTATTATAGAGGTAGGGCTCATGGCTATTTCTCTCCCTACATTTAAGGATGTATATGCTTCCCAAGTGTAGATCAAGAAACTTTTGTAATTGGATGTAAATCAACCCCCCTCTCTTCCTCTCATCTATCTACCTATCAGCTATCATCTATTTGCATATATATCTACCTACATACCTAGCTCTCAATAGATCATCCCAAGGACTTGCACATGCTATAACCTATTTTCTCTCTCCCCCATCTCTTATTTTGTTATTGAGATAGGATCTCATAAAGATTCTCAGGCTGGCCCAGAATTCCCAAGCATGGCTTGAATTTGCAATCCTCCTGTCTCAGCCTCTGAGAAGGTGGATGTGATGGTTTGTATATTCTTGGACCAGGGAGTGGCACCATTTGGAGGTGTAGCCTTGCTGGAATGGGTGTGACCTGGTTGGAGTAGGTGTGTCACTGTGGGTGTGGGCTTAAGACTCTTACCCCAGTTGCCTGGAAGTCAGTCTTCCATTAGCAGCCTTTGGATGAAGACATAGAACTCTCAGCTCAGCTCGGCCTGCACCATGCCGGACTGGTTACTGCCATGCTCCCACCTTGATGATAATGGACTGAACCTCTGAACCTGTAAGCCAGCCCCAATTAAATGTTGTTTTTTATAAGACTTGCCTTGGTCATAGTGTCTGTTCACAGCAGTAAAACCCTAACTAATACAGTGGAGTTGTAAACTTTTGCTGTCAGAATTTCAAGGCACAAATAGGTCTGTGATAACAAGTGGAATGATGTTAGTATTTACAGTCAGATTTCATTGATTAGTTGTGTTCCATCTTCAGAACAATTATACCTCACACCACTCTTTCTATTTATCCAAATGTCAACTCAAGTACTCCTAGCATCACTAGGGTGAAATCTTACATCTGTGAAATAGTCACGCCCTTCTTTCCACAGACAACCAGATTATGGTATCTGATGTATCTGCTTCCTAGCAAGGACACCTACCACTACAACCTTGGATCTCACCTGTGTTGAGGATCTGGATTCTTTCTTCTCTATTTGCACTGTCAGTGTTCCTCTAGAGTCCTCTGAGCTACAAGTATGACATACTCTACACACGATATCAGATTCATAAAGCGAACTAGGAAGAGTGAGTCATAGCTTCTCCCAACGCCAAGCTGACCATGTAATGAATACTTGTGGTTGTTTGAAAGATCAGTGGATCAGTTCCATCAACACCTGTCTCTGCCCAAAATGTGACTTGGCAAGATTATAACGTTTTATCGGATTAGCTCAAGGATCAGTAAGTTTGAAAATTTACTTAGAAGAGTAAATAATCTTTTATTGTGACGGCTCTTACCTTCCTGCCCAAATCTCCTCTAATAGAATTTCGGCTGTGGCTAGTGAAAGTCAAGAGGAAGATTATACTTTTGAGAGTTTTGGAAAGGTTTGCGCATCAGAAGTTTACTTCATTCATGAATATCCAGGATCTGTAAACAAACGAGGCTGAGAACTTTGCCTAAAGTAGAAAGCAGTACCTTTTCTTTCTTGCTATGCTTGCCCCAGTAGAGCCAGATACTCCCCAGACTCACAGGGACACCTTCGCAGGTACAGAGGTAGCCCTCACCCTACCTAGTGTGTTTCATGTCTGCTGAGGACCAACCTTTACTTGATTTTATTTTCTCAAAAAGGTGGCCTTGGTTATGTAGAATCAGAATACTTCAATGATCTTGACTACTTTAAGCTGTATTTCATCATGCTCCTTACCAATGTATCACAGTATTTGGGGAGGGTACATTGTACATATTAGAGTGGGTCACTGACCCCAGCATTTTGTTCTTTCCTAGGTGGTCAGGGTTGCTCTTCAAGGGTACAATTTATAGAGGTAACACTTTATAGATCTCAAAAATTTTCAGAGCTGGTTCCTTTCTCCAGCTTTCATCTTTAACAAACACAAGAGTACTTATAAGGAGAAATTCTCCTGCAAAGTGCACTCTGGTGATTACTGGCAGGTCCAGGGACACTGACTGAATAGATAGTCAGAATCAGCCTGGATGATTACTTTAATCACCTTAATTATAGAATCGACCTGCCCTAATGGCCTCAACAAGGAAAGTGGCAGCACAGCCACTCTGCACTGTCAACTTGTCCTCAGGACATATTCCGATGCATGTAATGAAGAGCTTGAGGCTTGTAGTAGGGACAAGATAATTTCAAGGCTCTGTCAACTGTTCACTCTTCCTTTATCAGGAATGAGGAGTTCTCTGAGACTGTCTTCTTTAGGACTTGTGTCACATCCTGGAGCAGTGCTGTGCCTTAGGTGAGTTAGATGATATGTGTGTAGCCATCATAAGAGTACTCCCTTTTCTTCTCCATGTTGTTGTGAAGCTCTGTCCACCGTCTGGTCAAACCTTTGGTTACCTTCGAGAGATAGACGTCGGGGATCTTACCCTTAGTGACGGAGTTAAAGAACATAACACTCGAAGATTCACTTAAGTGGTTTATCTGTGGGTCAAATGGTCCTGGTCTTATTTACTAATATGTCCTTATCCCGGTGTAAAGAACAATCTTAATAAAAAGTTCACTATGTAATCATATTAAGGAATAAAAGAAGCAAAGTCACACTCATAACTAGGTCCTTAGGATTTTCATATTTTCACATTTTAAGATTTTTATCATATTGCATTAAGCCACCAAGAACTGTTTATTCTCCCCCATGACTGCTTTTGATAAAAGTCATCACAGAAAAAGCATGTAAGATGGCTCAGTGAGCAAAGAGACTTGTCCCCAAGCCTGATGTTCTCAAATCCATGTGGAGGAAGGACCCCTCATGAAATCTGTCTTCTGACCTCTGCCTGTATTCCACGGTATGCATGTTCCCACTCCTCCAATAAATAAATAAATGTAGAAAATGTTTTTCTTCTTTCAAAACATTAATACGAGCAAATGTTTGTGTGTGTGTGTGTGTGTGTGTGTGTGTGTGTGTGTGTGTGTGTGTGTGTGTTGGGTATGCGCCAAGGCATGGATATTGAAGTCAGAGGATAACTTGCTGGAATCAGTTTTCACTTATGTGGGTTCTGAGAATCAAAGTCAAGTCAACAGATTTGACAGCAAACATCTTTACCTCCTGACCCATCATGGTGGTCCTCCCAAATGGGTTTTTGTTTTTTTTAAAGTCATCATGAGAAAAATAGACTCATACTACATTGCTCAGGTCATTAGTTATTTTTTCCTTTGATCTCACTCACATTAAAAGTTTACAGTAAATGACCAGTCTACTGAAATAAAACATTACATTAATACAAATTAACATCTTATTAATAATATTCAGATGGACATTAGCACAAATTTTAGTTATAGTCTAATTTAGTAAACTTACCAGAAAAAAAAATAGCTTTCTATAATGACCAAGAGCTAGTTGTGGGGTCTGGAGGAAGAAATGAGTTTAGAGGCTGGCTGACATCTACTCTTCCTGTGAACTCAGGGTATATTCTTCCTGTGAACTCAGGGTATAAAGTTAAATCTTTGCTTTTGTCCTCAGCCAGTTTTCATGACTGTAAGATGGGTAATAGCCATATAACTTATAAAACATTCTGTAAAGTACAATTAATAAAAATGTAAGAGAATTAGTTTCAGGTACAAGTCAGGGAGTGACAGTAATAGACAACAAGAGTCTCATGATGCTCTTTAACCCTTTAGGACTTCTGTTTTCAAAACTAATTCTGTGTTTAAAATTTTATAGTCTTCAGTAAACTCTGGGGTATATTTCTTTAGAACAAAATAGTTATAAGGAGCTCCTTCATAGTGCAGTATGAGTGTTGATTTCAGTTTAAATATAAAGGAACTGACAAGATGATAATCACTCAAGATTACCTGGAGAGCAAAACCTGAGTCAGGATGGAACTGGGAGCCACACTCCAGAATTAGTGCTGCCAAAGGTGGGCTTCTTAGAATTAAAAACAAATGATTTATTACAATTAATGTAACTGTAAGTATGAAATACTCTTCTTTTAAAATGTCCCTCAACAGAGGAATGGATACAGAAAATGTGGTACATTTACACAATGGAGTACTACACAGCTATTAAAAACAATGAATTTGTAAAATTCCTAGGCAAATGGATGGATATGGAGGGTATCATCCTGAGTGAAGTAACCCAATCACATAACATGTACTCACTGATAAGTGGATATTAGCCCAGAAGAACTCACATAACATGTACTCACTGATAAGTGGATATTAGCCCAGAAACTTAGATTACCCAAGATACAATTTGTAAAACACATGAAACTCAAGAAGCATGAAGATCAAAGTGTGGACACTTTGCCCCTTCTTAGAATTAGGAACAAAGCACTCATTGAAGGAGTTACAGAGATCACGTGTGGAGCTGAGACAAAAGGATTGTACTGGCTAGGTTTGTGTCAACTTGACACAGCTGGAGTTATCACAGAGAAAGGAGCTTCAGTTGGGGAAATGCCTCCATGAGATCTAGCTGTGAGGCATTTTCTCAATTAGTGATCAAGGGCCCCTTGTGGGTGGGACCATCTCTGGGCTGGCAGTCTTGGGTTCTATAAGAAAGCAGGCTGAGCAAGCCAGGG